>OX453089.1:77945324-78412670 GCA_949708635.1 Hirtodrosophila cameraria | reverse complement strand
TACTGAAGCATCCCGCCTGTAAACACTGATAAGAGCGTAAGGATCCGACAAACAGAATTGAAAAAACAAAGCTGCACATATCCTTTTTAAACTTTCTCTATCGATAGCATTTGTCTGTTACCGCAGGGTTGTTTTAAGTTAAGTCAAATGTTATGCCCACGAATTGAAAACTGCATAAGCCCTATTCCCACTCCAAATGAAATGCTAGCGAAACAAATTCTATAAAAAAAAAAATGATATTGCGCTATTTTAACTTAACAATCAATTAACAGCCTCACAGTATGTATTGGACAATACTTTTTAGGGCCAACCGATTTTTTGGGTCACTCTTTATGTGGGCTAGCTATGTCGAAAGATAACTGAAATGGAATACATATTTCGATTTCAGCTCATTCCATTTTGAAGTGGGAATAGGTCTTAAACAGGGTGTTTCAAATCCAACATCTTAATTAACATGTATGCTTACAGTGGCAACTAACAGCTGCAGGATGTACAAAACCCTTCTCTCTATTAACCACTCTCCGGCTCTCTCTCTCTCTCTCTCTGTCTCTCTTTCATCCTGTTCGTGTAATCATGTAGTGTACTTTTGTGAGCGCCGCTCTCGGCATCATTGAGCATTGGCAAGGAAGAAACAAACACGGAATACATTTTGTGTATTTTTGGTGGTTGACGGATGGGGGCGCGCCTTTTTTTTTGCCCTTTTTCGCGCGCGCATCCAACAGAATGTAACAGAAAACTATACAGAAACACGAAGGTAAGAGTAACCCGAAGCAAGCCCGAAGTCCTGCCCAACCGTTACAGGCTCACACATGCACACACACACATACGCAGGCTTACAGAGGGAAGAAAAGAAACGAAAGGCAGGCAGCGACCAACAGAGGCAAGCTAACAGACGGCAGTTGGTTTGTCCGTTCTGTTCTCTGTGTGTGGTTGTAAAAAGGCGAAAACGTCACGAGAAAAACCGGTTAATAAATTATTACCAATTTAATGGCAAATATATACAGTAAATAATTAAAATAAATACATTAAAAATCAAATGTTCAAAGTGCATCAAAATAATGTAAAAAAAAAAAACCAAAAAGTGAAAGCAAATGAAAATTTTTGCAGAACATGGCGTTTGTTGCTGGTTTCCTTTTTTTTCACTTCATTCTTCTTCAGTGTTTAGCGGCCATTTCGAAACTGCGCAAAAAACCGTTTTATGGTACATGTTTGTATGTATGCATGTACATATATATGTATATATATATACACATTTTGCCAGCTTGGAACAAGAAAAGTGTGAAAAGAATGTGCAATTTTTGTATAATATATTAAAAAGCAGTCCAAAATGATACAGTACGCAAAAAGATGCTACATTGTGTCCAGCGGAGCACCCCGCAATACAACTGTTATCGGCTTCATTACAGGAAAATAGTATCTGGCATATTCAAGGATGCCGACAAAAAGGACTAAAGGACAATAAATTGTACGTACGCACGTAAAGTGGGCAAGCGACGAGGCAAAAGATGAGGCAAAGGCAATGAGACAACGAACAGGATCAGGACGAAGGACGTCGCGGCCGTCGCCCTGAAACAGGAACAAAGCAGCAGCAGCGGCGGCAACAACAACAACAACAATAAGGATACCAGCCATAAATGAAATTTTACGTATTTCGGTATACACACGACAAACGCCGACCAGAACGACGATAATGATGTTCATGTTGATGATGATGATGACGTTGTTGTTGCTGCTGCTGTAAATAGGGTGGGTGGCAAGCCCGTCTGCGACAGTAGTAATACACACATGCATACATGCACACACATACATATATGGCAGATGGTGGGTACAGAAAGAGCACAAGCATGGCAGTACAAAAAGAAAAGAGAGCGAGAGAGAGACAGCGAGTTCCGCGCCGGTTACGTGCCGAATAAGGGATGGTCCGTCAAATCGTCGGTTTTTCACAACTCATGTCTACACGCATACATAAATACATACATACATACATACATGCACACATACATATTAATGTGTATTGTTCAATTCGGTTGCATGGACTGCAGCAGCAGCAGAGACAGCGGCAGCAGCAGCAGAGACAGCGGCAGCAGCAGCAGCAGCAACAACAGTTAGCATACAAATCAATAAGCCGACTGGGCAACACCCTACAAACACATATGTACATCGTACACACATACATATATATTCCACTGAAAAGTGTGTAGCATACTTTTTAGTGCGAAATTTAAATATATTTCTGAATATTGCTCGTAGGTTGGCTTTTCGTTTTGAAACGGTAATAAGTACACATTATAATGGCTAATAATGCAGTTAAATGTATTTAACAAAAGATATTTCAAAATAATGCACTACATCATTTTGCCGCAAAATTTGAACTTTGAAAATTTTGAACACTTTTCGTAAAAGGCAAAAATGCGAAAGGTGGTTGTTGTTGTTGCTGCTAATGAGTACTAGAAAGGGCGCGCGTTAAGGGTGTATGAACATACACATACACACAGACACACACGCACACAGCGCAGACAGCATTTCACAGTTAGACTGACTGGCAGACATTTAAGCAGCGGCAGAGGGCGGTGGTCGCAGTCGCAGTCACAGTCGTCAACGTTGCCGTTTTACAGCTAAGCAAAACACACACACATACGCACACGCACACACACACTTGCAAACGCATGCAACATGCAGCCGATTTTGGCTACTTAACCTACAGAACGTAAATGTAACGGCAACAGAAAGTAACGGAGTACGCATAAATTACATATAACAATTAACGTTTAAGTACAGCATGCTAAGCAATTAACGCAAACATACATGCACACACACACACACAGGCATGCACAACTGTGTACACACACACACACACACATTAAATGCCGTTTAGCTTTTACGTTGCTTAACGTTACGCCCAAAACGTTTACGTCGTTGTCACTGCCGGTTACCGTTTTGGTTACGTCAATTGTGTTACAGTTCGTTTACACGAGTGTGCGTGCGTTTCTTTGTGTGCGTGTAAATGTCTTACTTTCAATGTCATCAAAAAGGGCTGAGAATGATAGATTTGCATTTGAAGCGTATCACAGCTCGCTTTGATGGGCATTGCAAAGGGCAACGTAACAAAGCGAGAGAGAGAGTTTACGATATCTTACGTGTGTTTACAATGTGTATATAAGTATATATTTATATATATAAACAGTATTATTTATAGCCAAAGCCAACAAGTGTTTGTAGCTCGTTATTTGATCCAATATTCTTGCGTAACTCTTCAAGGGGTTGTGAAATGTTGTAATTATCAAAATCATATCACAGCCATTTTGATGAGTTTCGTGTGAATTGTTAACTTCAAAGCAAACTCAGCTCTAAGCAAAATTATGTTAGTTATTTATAAATTTCTTATCACCATGTCGTCAAAATGTTTGTGACCTTATGTATTTTATATCATATCACAGCCATTTTGACGAGTTTGGGTAAAGAAATCTCAACAGAACTTTGTCTTAGGCGTTCAATTTTTTATTTTTTTATTTCTAGCTTATTTTAACTGCAGCGTCTGAAAATATGGTAATATAATAAAAACACTTGCTTTTTTTTTTAGATGTTTTGTTTTTTTTTGTTTTTTTTTTTTTTTGTAGTTTTTGTTTTTATTTTTATTTTAATTAATAATTATTATTTTCTTTCTTTTTTTTTCATTTAAGGAAACTTTACAAAACAAAACAGGACCACAACAGATGCATCTTGACCATACTGAATATAATCGAACTGATTAATGACTGGCAAAGGATTAAGACGTTTTCTCTGATGGACAACGGAGGCACTTTAAAACCCAAAAACCTGACTCAGACTCGCGGCTCTTATAAATGTTGTTCAAAATGCAAACAAAAAATAATACATATACTATATATATATATATATATGTATATAAATAAAAAAACAATAAAAAATCGATTTCAAATGGAACTCTCACGTTCAATTTTGGCTCCTTTATGCAAACTTGAGGTTCAGAATGTAGAAGTGAAAACAAAATTCAATTTCAACAAAATCAATCAGTTTTTCCATTTTTTTTTTTTTGTTTTTTTTACAAATAATCTAACGGTCGACTCTTCAATTCACATTCTTCGGCGTTTCTTGTATTTTCCGCAAAGCAAGCAAAGTTTTAGATATAAATAGTATAAGGAGTTATATTCACAATTGGATTTTCATTGTATTTGAACAAAGTAATTCATTTGTTTTTAATTTTACAACAATATGCGTATTAAGAACAGTTTAATCCAACTGTAAATACAATATATATTAAATTATTCAAAATTAAGATTTTGAAGTTGCATTTCAACACATTGCTTGGATTGACGGAAAATTTGTGTGTACATTTTATGAATTTTATTGCGTGTTGCGAGTGTGTGTGTGTGAGAATGTGTGTACGGCTCTGTTAATTTTATAAATTATATATATATTCATATATATATATATATAAGCATGAAGTATGTGTGTACCGAAAGTGAATTCAAGAGTTAAGCTTTAAGCAAATTTAACAAAAATTCATTTTAAATTTTGGTTTACTTTTTCTTTCATAATTTTTGAAATTTTATAATTGGGCTTTTCACGTTTGCCTTCAGTTCAATTTTAAATTTGATTTTGGTTTCTTTATATTTTTTCTTACAGCGCAACTGCAATTAGAATTGGATGTTTGATTTTCAATTTTTTTTTTTTTTTTTTTTTTTGGTGCACAGGACTCCTCGTGCGGTGCAGGAAACTTGATACAAAAACACTTATGGGGATGGGGGGATATACATAAATCAGTAATACCATCCAATTTCTTATGCTTTTTTTTGTCAATTAAAGATGTTAAGCTAATTATTTGTTGTTGTTTAGATTCGTGCGCTGTAGAAATTCTTTGCAATTTCGACAAATTTACTAGTTTCCCTTTTTAGTTTTTGTTTGATTTTTTAATTATATTTTATAATTTCCTAGTTGTTGTTGTTGTTTGTTGCATGTTGCATGTTGCATGTTGTTGGTGTTTCGCTTGCGATGCTATCATGACAATGATAATGATCTTGATATCGCAACTGATAATAACATTCTAGATTTGCTTGGAGGGGAAACAATTGATTGCTCTGAGCTCATTCCAGTCCAGACAATTCCCAAAAAAAAATTATCAGTGTGTTGGATGCAGAGATGATGGAGCTTTATGCGTGGATTTCAATATGCTGCGATGAAGCTATAGGGGGAGGAAGTAGGGAGAGGTTTTAGTGTATGTGGGGGCGCGCTATGGGAAATTTGAATATGTTGATGAACGTTTCCATTTGTTGATGATGACGACAAGCCGCAAATTCGCTTCCGGTGAGAATCTACAGCTCACTGCGTTTGATGCTGCTGCATAACAATCTGATACTGTTGATTCTGCGGCGGATGCTGCGGCGTTGCCGTCTGGAAGTAAGGATTGGGAATGATCATCGCGTGTGGTGGACACATTAGCTGATATTGTGGCTGTGTTTGGGGTGTGAATGCTGCGGGTTGCGGTCCCCCGCCGGCAGGGGAGGGCTGTGGTGGCGGATGGAACGTCTGATGCGGCTGTCCCGGTGATGGTGTCGTCGATGGCGGTGTCTGTGCCAAAAACTGCAATTGCTGCGGCTGCTCCGGATACACACGCATCGGCATTGGCGCATATTGCGATTGGAAATGTGGTGGATGCGGTGAATGTTGATATTGGATGAATTGTTGTATCGGTCCCGTTGCCATCAATGGCTGTCCCGTGGCCGTTGTGGCCGACACCTGTATGTGCGATGCACCCATTTGAGCTACAAAATCAAAATTAAATCAATTATAAATGTATGATCATTATTATATATATATCATTATAACTTTGCAGTGGGAGATATTTGTAACGCATTGAAAGAGATGTCTCCAATTCCTCAAGATATATAAATTCTTGATTAACTTCAACAGTCGAGTCGATCTTGACAAGTCTGTCTGTATGTTTGTCTGTATGTCTGTCTGTATTTATGTCTGTCTGTATGTATGTCTGTCTGTCCGTATGTCCAACTGTTTCTATGCGAACTAGCCTCAACTTGACACAATGGCTTCCTTTTGCCGCAGGCAGTGCATAATATGTCGGAATCGGTCGGATCGGAACACAATAGCATAGAGTTGCCATAGGAACGATCGGTCCAAAATTTTGTTCTTCAAGAAAAATCAACCAAACTCACGAATTCTGAGTATTATCAGTATCTAACCATGTTTACAAAATGTCTTAAAAATCGCACGACTATATCTTATAGCTGCCATAGGAACAATCAGTTGAAAAATGAGTTGTATGCAAAACATTTTTGTTTATACAAATATCTCAAACGTGAAGTAAAACTTTTAAATACGTAAAGGTTCGACGTTTTGAGGAATTTGGAACCGCAATCAAGTTTGATCAACTTTTCTGCGGCAGGCCGAAGTTTTCTGTTTTCTATGTTGTTTATATATTTACCATAGTTATTGCGACGCATGCGCGTCGCTGGGCCACCTGGATGTGTGGGCTGCTGGAATGGATGCGGCGGTACCACATAGATCTGCTGCTGCTGATTGGTTGCCGGCATATGGCCGCCCGTTGTCGTATAGATTGCCTGCATCGGCACTGGCGTTTGTGGCGTATGCGGTCGTGATGGATTGGGTGTGCTAGGACCACGTGGCGTAAATGGTTTCGCTGATGGATTCAACACATGTGGTTTCTTAACCACGGGCGTGGAGCCGCTAGTGGTGCTGCTGCCAGTGCCAGTGCCCGTCACAGTGCCAGTTACCGTGCCAGCAACATTGGCCGTTATGCTGCCTGCTGCTGCGCTGGCAACGGGCGTCGTTTTATCGGAGCCCGTGACGGCAACAGTGCCGGCTACGGTTGCAGCAGCAACAGTGGTGGCCATGCCAGTAGGCGTGGTATTGCTATTGGTACTGTTATTGCTGTTGCCCCCAGCAATTGCCACAATGTTGGGCGAGGGCGATGCTTCCGGTTTGGGTGTGACCACTGCCTGTAGCGTTGGTGGCGGCTGCTGCTCGAGCAGGCCAGGTGAACTGATCACCACGGGCGAAGTTTGGGGCTGCTGTACGGCAACTGGCGGTGCTGCCATCACATGATAAACGGGCTGCGGTGGCAGACTGGGCTGCTCCTGCTGCAACACCAGCTGTGCAGGCTGTTGCTGCTGTGTTGGCTGTGCCTGAGGCTGGCCCGGATGTTGCTGCTGTTGCTGTTGCACCTGCTGCTGCTGTTGCTTGGGCACATGCTGATGCTGATTATCTACAACCAGCTGCTGTTGTTGCTGCTGCTGTGGCAGTGGCAGTGGAGCCTTTTGCTGTATATGCTGCACATGTTGCTGCTGCTGCTGTTGTGGCGGCGGCGGCTGTTGTTGTTGTTGTTGCTGCTGCTGCTGCTGTTGTTGTTGCTGCTGAGGCACATAGTGTTGCTGTGGAGGCAGCTGCTGATGATGATGTGGCGGCGGCACATGATGCTGCATAACCAATTGAGGCTGTTGCTGCTGCTGTTGCGGTGGTGAAACCGATTGCTGCAAGACACCACGCTGCAGCGAATGTTGCTGCTGTTGCTGCTGCTGCTGTGCTTGCTGCTGTGGCGGTGAATTATTACTGCTGCCCGCCAGCTGAAAGTCCTGACCAAATTGACGCAGATCCTGCATTTGATTATCACGCGTGCGCAATGGACGCTGCGGCTGACTCTGATGCTGCTGTTGTTGCTGCTGCTGTTGCTGCTGCTGCTGGCCACCCGTCTGCAACGGCGGCGAATTGCTATTATGGCCAACATGAACATGGCCAGTGTGCATTGGCTTGCCCAGCGGCGGCTGCTGCTGCTGTTGCTGCTGCTGCTGCGTCTCCCCGCCATAATTCAACGACGAGTTGCTCTGCGATCCCTGATACTGACGCATCTGGCGCTGTGGCAGCGGCTTGCCTGTATTCGATCCAGTGTCGCCGCCGTTCAGCTTGGATGCACCGCCCAGGTGACCCTGATTGCGGTACTGCGCGGAGCTGTTATTGTAAAGTTATTCAATTAATTTAATTCTATTAGCATAACATTCGATTCGATTTAAATATAGCAAATCGAAGTACAACTAAGAAATCCCTCAGCTGTTTGATAATCAACAGATATTGTTATCAATATCTAAGCATAACGTAAACCGGAACTGCTCGAAAGCTGCATCAATTCGTGTTTTTTTTTTTTACTTTTGAAACAAGTTTTCAACAAGACGCATGCAAAGTTGAAATAAACGACTTGTTCCGGTTTCAACTTTCGATTTGATTTAGCGCTAAGCGAATTTCAATTATGTTTTCCGGCTATCGTTATTCAAGTCAAGCAAAATCTTATTAAAAAATGAAAATGACGAATGTAGCAACCAAAACACGCCTTTCCATTTCATCGATTTCGAAAGATCTCCTGTGTACAAAGTTGGATCGTCAGTATATAAGTTTCGCCCAACTATTTTTAAGTTTATTTACTAAAACTGAGATATATGTGAAATCGTTTATAATACTTTTTTTTCTTTTTGAAATATAATGTGCAATATTTGGAAATCGTTTGAACTAAAACTGATACTCTACAAATGTTTAGTAACATTTACGAATGCAAATCAGGGAATAATGGGAAAACTTTAATGGATATGGTAAGATTTGTTTTTATAAATACGATCATAAATGTTCTGTTCTGTTTAAAAGAAGTTAACCTAAGTTTATAACATATTCAGGCTTGTTCCCATTTTCGAATACTTTTCATTCTGAGCCGTTTTAAATTTTGAATTCCAGACTTAGAATAAAATAGCAATCGTTATTCCGCTTTAAAGATAAATACGAATTCTTCTCTGTGTTTCCCATTAACATTTGAAATTCAGAACAGCTAATAATGCTCAATTCGAATAATTTGATCGGAATTGGAAATGGGAACAGGCCTGATTAATACGGGTCTAAGATATTTTTTAAACCTATTCCCATTTCCGATTTGGAATCGGAATTATTACATGATGTCAATTCCGAATATCGAAAGAAACTTAAATTTAAAAAGTTGTGCTTTTGAGGCAGAGCAATGAGAAGTATTCAAATTGATGTTTAAAATAGAATAACGATTGCTATTTCTTTCGCAAACAGTATCAAAAAATCGAAAACGATTCGAAAAGGGAACAGGAATGATTATTTACAGTTCGTTTACAACATTTATACGAAGTTTGTTACATTTTATATACTATACATTTCCAACTGTTTCCATTTCCGATTACTTTTGAATTCGAATCGATGGAAACGTGATATGTAATTACTTACCCGTGAATGATCTGTGAGTTGCCCTGGTAGGAGTACTGGCTCTGTATGCCCATTGAGGACTGATAGCCACCAGTTTTGCCGCCAACATTGTTGGCATTATTGCCAGGCGGTACATTGGATGCGTTGCCGGCGTTGCCACCAACGCGATTGGGCGGATTTTCGCGCATAATTTTGCCGCCTTGCGGCACCGATTTGCGCTTCATCATTGGACCACCGCCGCCGCCGCCTCCACCGCCATATTTGCCACCAGACACCGTTTCGGTTGACGCATTAACGGATGTCGATGATGGGCCGCCAGTGTTTTTGACGCCGCCAGCAAGCATCAGCACGGCTGCCGACTGTGTTGCACCACCAGCTGGTCCCTGGTGTCCTTGTCCCTGCTGTCCCATCATCAGTGGCTCGCGATTATCACGATTGTCACGTGTTCCACCCGCCACCGATGAGGATTGCGAAGACATGCTGCCATGCGACGGTGGCGGCCCATTGTTTCTGCTCGTCTGCTTGGTGATATAACGATCGCTGCTCATTGTTTCACGCAACTGATAATCACCAGAGGCACCAGGTCCGCCTCCACCGCCACCGCCACCACGTGGCTTATTGCCACGATCGCGATCACGGTCACGCTCACGTTCACGCTCCCGCTCTTCACGTTCTCTTTCGCGCTCCCGATCGCGTTCATTGCGCTCATTACGCTCATTGCGCTGCTCGTGCTCATGTTCTCCTGCTCCTGATCCAGCTCCAGCTGCTGCTGCTGGCCTCTCAACGGCCGCAAAAAGTGATTCCTCATCGCCATTCTCTAGATCTAAACGTTCGCGGCATGTGGGATTATTCTCAATCTCTGCCGCCAACTTTTCGGCCTTGGCCTCCGCCTCCTTAAACTCTAATGAATCGCCCTTATCCAAAGGAACGGTATACGATGACAACGAATCATCGAACGTTGACGTGACCCCAAAAGTATCCTGATTCTTGCGGAACATCTCATTGGCATCCCAGCCATTAGCTGCACCATCTAATTCTATTTCAATGTCACCATTGGCGCCCGAGTCCCAAGGCTCCAGTTCCTTTTCGTCGAAGCGCGTGCCTAAACATAGAGCAAAAATATAATAAATGTCATCGAAAACAAAGTTATTTAAAGTGAATACAGTGCTCGCTCGCAAATTAGAACGCTTCAAGTTTAGTTCCTTCAACATTTCTCACGAACAATTTGTATTTTCAAGCTCGTTTTTTTTTAGTAAAATTAATGCTTCCATTGCGCATATCTTAAATTATATGATTTAAAAATTATATGGTTTAAAAATATGATAATTGGAAATTTATTTTTCACTTTTTTTTTTATTCATCCGAATTTAATACGTTTTTGAAGAGTAAAACCGATTACGAATTACTGAAACCTGTTCCCATTTCCTATCCCAATCAAAACCTTTAGTTTCGAAATTATTAACAGTTCTGAATTGCGAATATCGATAGAAAATTCTGATAACAAAGTTTTGCTTTTGAGACAGTTCAATGAGAAGTACTCGAACTTAGTTTGAAAAATAAAGATCGGTTAATATTTTCCATTCGAAAACAGGAACAATCAAAAATGATACGGCATGAAAAGTTCTCGGATTTGGAGAAAGGGTTGACTATTTTACTATAATTTAAATTAATAAATTAACTAATTCGTTTATAAATAAGTTGAGGAATATAAGAAAATTGAGTTTAAGAATTTGCTATTTGAATTTCCGTAGACAAAGATGACAAACTTTTGAAAACGTAAAAGTTTATCGTTTTGAGGAATTTAGTACAGCAATTCTCAAAGGCATTCAGAATACGGAATATGCCTAAATGTGTAAAAAAAGAGTTTGTAAAACTTGAAATATAATTTCTTTATAATTGAAATTAGCGAGCGAGCATTGTAATTGTATAAACATATATAGATACAATATAAATTACCGTTGCACTTGTCGGATATGGCGCCGTCTGTCTGAAAAGCGCCCGCAGTGGCGTATTGCGAGTCAAAGTCCTTGGCTATAATGGTAACCACGGTATCCGCCGGGAATATAATGTGTTTGGGCACAGGCTTATCCTCGTCTGGCTGATTCTTGGCCTTAATGCATGCCGGCAGCTCCAGTGCGATATCAAAGTTGCCGGAGAATGTGCGAAAAACGCCCTCATAAATGGTGCCCGAACGCAGTCGCACCTCGACAACGCTGCCGACCAGCGCCGTTGCCGAATGCATGAAAAACGTATTATTATAGACGCCCTGCGCCAATGTGCGTCCAACTACGCCGCCACCGCCGCCGCTGCCGCTGTTGCCGCCGCCTCCTCCACCTCCACCGCCGCCACCGCCTCCACCGACGCCCGACTTATTGTTCGCTTGTGGCCGTAGACTGTTGTTGTCGCTGGCGTTGTATCTGCAACAACAACAAAAGGAAGCAAAAAGACACAAATAGCAATTAGTACAAAACACAATTTGTTGTTCAAGAAGAAGCACAGCAAAAACAAAACACACACACACACAAAAGCTATCGAACCCAAACCGAACGCTGCTCAGGGTCGACGTAAAAGCTAAGCTAAGCTGCCCGCTGCGTTACAAGTATCGATTTGCCGTTCTTTTAAGTGTGCCCCATGCCCCTAAACCATGCCCCGCCCTGCTTTGCTGCTGGATGTGTCATTTGTAAGTGTGTGTGTGTGTGTTTCTGCATGTGTGTGTGTGTGTGTGTGTGTGTGTAAACTGTTGTGGGTTCAGTCCAGTGAACTCAATTTAAACAACAACAAAAAAACCCCTCCTAACTCCATTTTGTTCATGAACTACATCATTTATGCACAAACACCTGCTCTTTTCACTTTTCATCAATTATTTTGAATTTTTTCTAAGAAATTTAAAATTACAGTTATTTATATAAATATATATATACATAAAACTGTTCAACCTGACTCATTATCTGATTTACTGACTGATTGATTAAACGATTGACTGATTGATTGACTCATTGATTGATTGGATGATTGACCGACTGATTGATTGACTGGCTGACAACGCTTGCACAGCCCAAGCCAACTGGATTTTGGAAAATTCAGTCGGAAAATGTGGTAAATGTGCGTCCGATCAGGCTTTAAACTCATTTTCAAACATCTAGGTACAATTTAAACAAAACAAAGAAATCATTTTTCGGAACATATATGTATGATATTTTTATTATCATCCACACAGCTCCACCATTATTTTCAAAAAACTATCAAAAAAGAAATGATAACACCCTTATTTAACAGATTTCGGAAACTTTAAATCCTGGGTGGAAAATGACAGTTACCTTAGTGCAATCAGGTTCAGACACCTTTTTTTTTGACACTCTGTTTTCCAAATCGATTAGCTGTTCAGAATTTCAAAATACCTTTAGTACGTCAAAAAGGAAAATAGTTGCCATCTAGATTGAAAATGGAAGCACAACATGGAAATCAATTCGGAAATGAGAACAGCCCTTAATATTAAGATAACTTTGTTAATCGAATGTTTAATGGAAAAATTATGATTCTGATATCGTTTCGGATTTGAGAATACAAATTCTCTTCCGCCCGTCCCAAAACAATTTGTTCCTTTCCGATCCTGACTGTCCCGGTAATATAAAATTGGCTGACATTTATTATTGGTTCCCTCTTTTGAAGTTTATGTACATTTTTATCAGCGTAAAAAGCAAAAATGTGCAAAAAATAAATTCTTAATTGTCTAGTTCATCAACATTGATCAAATAAATATGTTTGCCAGAAATCAAGTTTTTATTAACCCAAGAGAATGGTTAGAATAGATATATTCAGGCTTCGTTTCGGTTTTGTCTTTCGGTAAGTTATTGCGAAAGTGAATTTCGCTTAAATGTTTTCATTTTGTTTTTCGTTAAGATTTTGTGATTTGAATTCACTTTCGTTTGATCAAAGATTCAATTAACTTGTCATTGAGACAGTATTCAGTTCATAAGATGAACAGCAATAAAAAAAATTTTGATTCATTTAAGAAATTTGAATTCCGCAAAATGTTTTCCTAAGTGAAAACCGGTTCCAACCACGTGATTTCCATGCCGATCGCAGCTCTAATTCCGATGGAGGTTCAGATAGTTCAGTTAGTTTTCGAACTAGTTCAGTCTCTTTGTTTCTGGACGAACGACTTTTGGGGTTGTTTTGATAGCATGTAAGTAGGATAGGATCGACGACCGTGAAATGCTTAACGCGCAACGCACAATGAACCCAGACACGCACATAACAACAACAACAAAAATAATAATAATATCAACAACAACGGCGATGGAGCTGAACAGGGGCGTCCAAAGGAGGGTTTGGCAGTGGTTGGGGTGAACTGTTCTTGGTGATTCATGGTGCATATGCACTGCGCACATTTTGTTTCGTTTTTTGTCAATGAAACTGAATAATTGATATCGCTTTGAAAGTGAATCATGCGTAAAAAGCGAGAACCGCTCATTGATAACGATAAGAATTGAAAATTGGCAAATGGCAATTGGAAAAGCTAAGCGCAGCTGCATAAAACTAGGCTTAGAGCATAGGCAGAATGCCGAATAAACAGGGAATTGGCGCATGGACAAAGCAAGAACAAAACGAAACGAAGCATAAGCAAAAGCGATACCAAATGTTTCGTTCGGTCAGCAAATTGTAAAGTGACCCAAATTTTCGTGCGCCCGGCGGGAGGCAGCAAGTGTGCCAAGGCAGCAGCAGTGGCAGCTGCAGCGGCAGCGACAGAGGCAGCGACAGCAGCAGCCGTCGCAGCGCAGCAGCAACAAAACTACAAACGGCAAAAGTGCTGACAATGCAAGAAAATTGCATACGAAAAAGAGGCAAGCAAATATATAAAAAGAAGAAGAAAAACTACGATAGGTGCGCGTGAGCTGAAAAAAAAAAACTAATTGTGCTGCATAAAAATGACACTGGTACCACTGTGCGCACTCGTCGCATGTGTATGTGTATGTGTATATGTATATGCATATGTATTGCATGTAAGCGCTGCAGTCATATTTCAATTGAAAATTTAAAAGGGCTTAACGAAGCAGGGGGAAAGAGGAAAGCAGAAGTCTCCTTGTGTGTGTGTGTGTGTGTGCGTGGGTGGGGGGTCTTTAAACAAATTATTCATTGCGCTTTTTGTTGTAAAAACATACAAGCACACACACACACATACATAATTACATATATTATTGTCGTTTTGTTTATTTTGCGTGTTGGGGTTGACTTTGTGAAAGGGAAATGTAAACAAAGCACAAAATATGAAAAAGACAAAAAAAAACCAAACGAAACGAAACTATGTTTTATACATGTAGTTAAATACATGTACATGTACACATACATACACAAACATGCAGTAGCAGATCCAACACACACGCACACAGATACGACACCAACACATGCATATAAACGGGTCGCGTATTATATAAGTAATTGCAATTTGCCCTGATTGCTTGTGCCCCTTCTTCTGCTGCTGCTGCTTCTTCTTCTGCTGCTGCTGCTTTAGTTGTCATTACAATTTAACAAATTCCATAGCACACGCAGCTGTATATATATACATATATATACATTGAAACAAAAATAAAACGAAATCAACACAACACAAAATGATCCACGCGCTTTCACCTTTCACGGAGCGTTGTTTTTTTTTGCTTTTCTTATTTTTTTTGTCTTTTAACTAGCTGCAAGCAGCCCCAACTACACTTGGCTGTGTGTGTTTTTGTTCGTGCGTTTGCGTTTGCCTTTGCATTCGCTTCGTGCTTTTCAAAACTGCAGTAACTGCTGCTTCTTCTTACCTTGAGATGCCGCCGCTCGCACCGCCACCGCCTCCGCCACCTCCTCCACTAGGTCGACTTTTCCGCTTGCTATTGTTGTTCATAATAGAAGATGGGCAAGGCAAGCCAATTGCCAATTGACAGAGCACCAAAAGTCGACGAACGCACGAAACGTTTTTTTGTTGTTTTTTTATGTTTTTTTTACAGTATTGTTGTACTTATTTCTGATTTCAATTTTATTTATATGCGTATCTTCGGTTTTCGTTTCGTTTCGTTCGTCTACTTGTTCTGTTTTGCTTCTTTTTTTTTTAGTTTGAATACTTCTTGCTTTTCTGTTGCTATTTCTTCTGGTCTATTGGGCTCTTTTTTTTTGTGTCTCCTCTTCTCGCTGCTGGCTTTGGCTGGGTGGCTGAATCTGAATTTCGCTTGGCGACGTCACACGGTGCACACAATAGAAACGGAGGGGGTACAGCACGGGAGAGAGTGAGAGAGAGACGGGGAACGGAACTGAACTGAACGGAACGGTGTCGTAGCAGTATGCTCGCCTTAATGGAGTTGTCGCCCGATCTTTGTCGCTTTTCCCGGGTGCAGCATTCAACACTCGAATCTTTCGGAGCAAATAACACAACAACAAAACGTAGACGACGACGATAACAAAAACACTAATGGCGGTCTGGCGTTAATTTTTCTAAATATTCACGCACTTCTTTTTGTTTGGGGGTTAGCCTTTCGTGCTTTGTGGCTGGTCGTTTCTCTGCTCTGCTTTGCCTTTGCCTCTTCTCCTTCTTCTTCTTATTCTGCCTTTGCTCTTTTTCACTCGCACTCGCTGCACGAATTTTGCGAATTTTTGCTTTTTTCATTCAAAATGTTGCTTCGTCGTCTTCTAATTATGCGCTTTTCACTGGCTAGTTTTTTTTTTGGCAAAAAAAAAAACGAGCAATAGCGACGGCGCTTAATTCGTTTAACGTCAAATAAATATAATTTTTGTTCCTAATTATATTTTTTATTCGCTGCCGATAAACGAGCGATTGCTGTTGCTCTTCGTTTTCACTTTAAAGCACACATACAACACAGTTTAACATTTAGCTAAACTGTTATTAACAGCGAGCACAACTTCCTTCATTTCCCGGTCATCCGCGTTTTCTAAAAATCAATATTTTAATGTTTTTGATGTGAGTTTATGTAATTATATTGTTTTAACCAAACAAATCATAAGCTGACAGACAAAGAATTTCGAATAAAAACGTAGAAAGAGAATGCAATTTAAATCTTAACAGCTGCTAACTGGCTCCAAGTCACTGTCTCTAACAAATTTATAACAGCATAACATAGCCGCAACAGCTGCTAATAGCACTTTAGAGACTATCGATAAGGTCGTATTTAATAAAAATACTAAATAAGTAAACAATAATAAATAATAAAGTCATGTTCTTGTTACCAAATATAATTTAATAATTTTGCAACAGTCAACAAGCAGAATTAAAGTAGACAAGCGGAACTGCATTCGAATGCTTATCGATATATATATAGCAGCCCTGTTACTGTTGGACGTGTATCGACGTATGCTTTTCATAGTGAAAAGTATGCGTATTTATGCAACATTTATTAATTAATGAATATTAATTTATAATTCAATAATTTATTAAGATATTGAGAATTAATAAGTATATCGATAAATAAATATTTCTCATCGATGTTCATTGCTTATCGAATATAGCTGTGTTTTACAGCACTCAAACTGTACAGCACTGATTTTTACTTGGCGCGACTTTTGATTTTAAAAATTTGGCTTCATAGCGATTTCTGTTATAAACACTGATTTTGTTCAAATTTTAAAAGAAACTGAACATCTATTTATAAATTTAATTATTTCTTATCTTAACACTCGAGACAAAAATAGTTTTGTTTTGCAGCATTACTGCAGCGTTAGATATTTACTTTTGCAGATAAGCCGCAAAAAGGGGACCAATCGTTTATCACAGCAAAGAAGACGAACGACCTTCGAGTGTCAACGTACTCATGTACACATGTTCATAGAGAAATAAATTCATTGAAGATGTTCACTTCCAAAGCAGAACTTGGATAGAAAATGTATATATTTGAAAGATAAGATAGAAGCTTACGACGTACAGCCGCGTGACAGGGTTAAGAAGATTGTGTTGCATCTACCCACAAATTGTGAATGTGTATATATCTTGTAAATACTGCCCAGTTAGATAATTAACACGTGGACGGAGGCAGATCAACTATTTACATACCCAATTCTGGAAAATTATATGTTTTTGACAATTGACCCTAAACTAGTTGAAACGTCAGACATATTTTAAGATACTGTCACAAGATGTCGCCATTTGGTTATCACTTTAGTATACTTTATGTACCTTATATATATGTCTATTAATCTAAATTTTAGTTCAAATATTGATCTTTTCTTTAGCTTTTATTTGGTCTACTGATTGAACCAATTGGAAAAATACTTGACATTCACACATCAACTGAATAATGTCGTTAATCAGCTATATATTCGCAGGCTATCAAACTAACCGGCCAACCCATCAACTATATGGCTTCCACCTCCATAATTCAAAGTTTGTTTGCCCATCTGCCTGCCGAAAGCGCGTTAAGTGTCCCATTGTTGCTGATATCGGGCAAAAAAATTGTCGCCGTTTTCTTGACTCTTTTCATTTTTCTTCTTTATCAGACAAATCTGCCAGATCTCGCTTATTTATCATTCCAAAATTCACTCATACATCAGTTTTCTTTAGATTGCCAGGCAATGCACTTGCACCAACGCGTGTTATAGATATAGTTATCCTTTTATCCCTAGAAAGGATTATCTACCAATTGTGCTTAACGTATGCGGTTACAGTTACGGATACATTAATATGGCGTTTATAAAAAAGTTATCATTTGACGGTATGCACCTCGAAAAATAAATGATAATGTAGAAGTTAAAGTTTTCAAAAAAATAAAAATGTGCCTGTGCTGATATATCATATTTGAAGCAAAATAACTGAACTCATTCAATAAACGCTACGTTTCTTAATATGAGATCATAATATTTGTCTTAAGATCTTAAGTTATTTTAGGTATACTTGTCAAGTACATATAAGTACTATTATAAGCAGTAAGCTTGATCAATTTGCAACAAGTTCAACAATAAAGTGTAATTTTTTCAATTAGACGACTTTTGCCGACTTGATGATCAACTGGGCAACTCAATATAATATCCAGTGTATTGTATGCGTACATAGACGGAAAATGCTTTAGTTATGATGTGATTTGTTTATTATAGACAGCGATCTTATTATAAGTAAGTAAGCTAAGGCTACGGAAAAGTTTTAGTTTGAACTTTCGCTACATAGTTATGTTAGGGAGATCTTTAGACTTTGTCTGAATATAGTATATACTATCGGGACGGGAATCGGGACGGGAATCCCGTGGGTGCTGAAACATACCATGGAATCGGGTGGGATCGTAATAATTTCAAAAAGCCTGGCAGTATCGGGACACATGGCTAACCCGGAAAACTTTATGGATGGCTTATCTAAATTAGTATTGTAAATGGAATCCTTCGATAGTAGTTTGTACGTTTAGTATGTACTCGAGGTTAAAATTTGGTTAAACTTCAAATTACATGTTTATAACGTAGGTGAACAAAAATTAATGCCATTAACAAGAAAAATTGTATAAAATTTTAACTCAAATTGTTCATGTTAACAGGATTTCGGCGATATTTTTTAATATCCTGGGACGGTCGGGATGGAGAAAACCTTTTGGTGGATCGGCATAGAAATACATTTCCTATCCCGTACTTCCCCAAAAACACTACATCAACCGGTATACCAAAACTGTGTAAAAGTTAGACGGACAGACAGACGTGCAGACGGACTTTTCAAAAAACCCAGTATACTCTGTTTTTCGATTTTCAAGAGTACAAAAATGTAAAACAGCTGCTGAAAAAAACGTTATGCCTATACTTATGCAGGATTTATAGAATGTACATTAATTGGAGGATATCGACAGATACTGACAGACTCTGAAGGACATTAACAAAACGCGCAGAGACGATTGCATTTACATAGAGTGAAAAGTTATTGATTAACTCTTTTCTATATAATGTTTCTATAATGTTTGAAAACTTGTAGTTTTGAGTTGTTCGACTGTTGTACTGAGAAAGCTAAAAAATAAGTTACAGGTATATAGCGTATAAAAAAAATATAGGAACTAATTTTCATGTAGACAGACAGATAAAACAAGCAAATAGCAAACTACTAAACTAAATTAGTCTGTCATGCTGATTAAACTCTATGGCAAACTGATTATACACAATTTACGGCTATTAACAATGTAAAAATAAACAAAATCAAATCAAATCACAAATCAAACTACGCAAATTAAATTAATGTCAACGAAAATTATAGTAAAATATGAATTATAATTGACATAATTAAGGCAAATATAGGGTTGAAATAATAAAAATAAAAATTGAAATAGGTTTTGGCATTCATGCGCTGTGGTCATGATAAAAACATTAATGAAGTTTTTGCTATACAACCAAAAACTTATATAAAATATATAAAAATAATGAATTAACATAGATTTACATGCGAGCTTAAATCCAATTTCAAATAAATGTACATTTTGAAGCGTAGCGGAATTATTCGGAATATTTATATAATTGCCAATTTTGATGAGTCAACTTAAAAGTATAGCAAGCAAAGCACCCTATTTTTAGTTATACACACTTAAGAGGGTTTTTTAGTAGTGTGTAGCACTTAGAAGAAATGTGCTAATTTATAAACCAAATATTGTGCCAAGTATTAAATTTTGAGTTTTTGATTAATGACCCATTGTGTATTTGCTTAGTCTAGCGTTAAGAATTCTGAGAATTTTATTAAACATTATCCAAATTGCAGTTAATAAGTTCGAGTACACATGTAAGCCATACTTATTAGATTGATATGTATGTAAATTTCAAGTAAAAAGCTGTCGATTAACTTCAAAACAAAACAACGACTGGTTTTGCATAACAATTTTATCGGAGGAAGCATTAGAAACAGGTTTTTTTCTATTCCTATTAGAGAGATGAGAGATGAGCGCGTGTCGGATTTTTCAAACGTATACCAAGCATTATTTCCAAGTTTATTAAAACTTTTCAAAATATCAAGATAATGTGCATTTGGCTAAAAAAAAACATAAATTATATACGATTATAAATTATAAGTCAAGACTGGGATTCTCACTCGAAACTTTGTGTGTCAGCAGGTTATAACTTATTGCTAGATTATGAACTAACACTTCATTATCTTTTCAGCTGTTGTAGTATATTTTATCATACTTGTTCAGCTTCAATCTTTTTTAATGCTTCAAACCCACTCTAATTCCTCAAATACGAAATGTTTTTTGATTAGTTTGCCAATTTCCTGAATATTTTTACTAGTTTATACTACTTGACCTTTTTATAAATAAGTATATAGTATATATATATATATAAGTATGTATAAGCACATTTTCGTGACAATTTGGATATCCTGAAATGGTTCAAAAAGTTCTCTGATCACGATCATCTTTCAACAGGCAAACGCGTGTTGTATCGTGCATGTTCGTGTCACGAAAACATGCAAAACACGCGCCCATCTCTACTACCAAAAACAAACTTTACTACCTGAAAGTTTAAGTACAAAACTGGCGCTAAGGGGAATTCTTTTATTTTAATTATTTCGATCTCTAGTACTACGTCATACATGTGTGCCATACAATCAATTACGATCTCACACAATTGAAATAAAGCTCGGCTACGGTCTGTTCGCAATGTTGAGATACAGACCGAGCACAAGCCGGATAGCTTGTTTAAAAACTTTTCCCTTGACAATACAAAACAAACAAATTCAGCTAAAAGCGTTTAAAATTTGCCTATTGGCAAAACAGTAAAATCAGTACGAAATGCGTTGGCCGTGGAAGCACACGTTTGGCATTGCGAAAAGCGATGTGGAATCGGTGGAGATCGTCCGGAACATACCACCGTGAACACCATTTATAATCGTAGGGCTTGAGATATTTTGAGCATAGCTATAAGTGAATATCCGCAAAATAACGAGTTTGATTTGCATTGGAAACATTGTAACATTGTTTAAGAACTCTTAAGAAAATAATCAGAATATATATAATTCGTTCTTTAAGTTGTTGGAAAAGATTCTATCAGTGCAGTGTATAAATATTTATAATTATTTTCAGGGAGCTGAAACTAGTGAAAATAGAAACCAAAAAATTGCGATATATTCAATTGTGATAGTTGAAATTAACAAGTGATTTTTAATTGAGATATGCGTGAATTTTGCATTTTCGAACTCACATTCAGATTAACAAACTAAATGAATTCAAATGAAACAAAACTGTTATGCATTTACTTGTCAATTGAATCGGTCATTTCAAAAACATGATAAGTACACAGTTTTTCAAAAGTGGTTTTTTGCTGCAAGCTCTTTCTAGAAAGATGTTCACAAAAGTATTTCTGTTTTTTCCTTCTGAATAAGTAATAAAAAGTAAAGGTATTTTTTGTTTTCTAACCGACTTTGTTCTTAACAATAATAGAATGGTTAGGAAAACAAAAAATCGTTTTGTATTGGACAGTTTTAATTAATTTCTGTAAAGTTTTTCAAAATTGATTTATCATGTTTTTGAAATGACCGATTTCAATTCATATACGCATCAAGTGGATGCGGAAATGGAAGTACGCAAAGTGACAGATTCTGTTTAACATTTTCAAAATTGCCTCAATCTTAGCCAAGCACCTTTGCTAAACTCCCACTTTACATCTTCGACTTTGATTACAGCTAGCTGCGAGGAGAAGGACAAGTACACGGCTAAAAATGGCGAAGACTACTATGATCAGGCACACACCGTCGACATGGATATGCAGAGCAAGTATAGTCCACCCAAAGAGGCACATTGGCTGTTGCGTCGCATCTATATACTCAGCTGGATACGTAACTATGATCGATCGCAAGCCTTATCCGATCTCATAGCGGGCATTACTTTGGGTTTGACCATTATACCACAGAGCATAGCATATGCTTCCCTGGCAGGTCTCTCCTCAGAATATGGCCTCTACTCGGCCTTCATTGGTTCCATCATCTATGTGTTCTTTGGCACAATACCTCAAGTGTCGATAGGACCAACTAGTTTAATGGCCATTATGACGCTACAGTACTGTGCAGATAAGCCCGTTCAGATTGTCATTGTGCTGGCCTTTCTGGCGGGACTTGTCGAGCTGCTCATGGGCATCTTTCAGTTGGGCTTTATAGTCAGCTTTATACCTGCACCTGTGACAAAGGCTTTTACATCTGGCACAGCTGTGATTGTGGTGATAGCACAGGCAAAGAATCTGCTTGGCATTCGTTTAAAGAAAATACCCTCAGTTGGTGATTTCTTTAGCAATATTCGCTTCACGGATGCCAGCATGGGCATCATTTGCATTTGCCTGCTACTCTCATTACGGGTAAGTTTACTAAAATCAATAGAACTGTTTCTTATTTCTCGTTAATTTCAATAATCTCTCTTCCATTCGCAGCTGCTCTCCCAAGTGAAGTTTAAGCAGCAGACACCCTTGAAGCAACATCTGAAGAAGGTGCTCTGGTACATCAGCATATCGCGTAATGCCTTGATTGTATTCTTTAGCGGTCTTTTGGTGTACAGCTGGGTACAGCGCAGCTCTATAGAGGAGGTGCCTTTTGCACTCTCCTCCAAGGTTTTATCTGCCATGCCCACTGTCAAATTGCCACCTTTTGCGTTTGAATCCAATAATCGCACCTATGTCTTTACCGATATACTGCATGAGCTTGGCAGTGGTGTGATTGTTGTGCCCATTGTGGCCGTTCTGGCCAATGTTGCTATTGCCAAGGCCTTCGGTGCGTATGCGTAATATGCGCATTTCGATATTTTATTAACGCTTTTTCATTTGCTTACAGTTAAGGATGGCAAATTGGATGCGTCACAGGAAATGCTAACACTCGGTCTGTGCAACTTGGCTGGCTCCTTCTTCAGTGCCATGCCCACTTGTGGCGCCTTCACACGTTCCGCCGTCAGTCAGGCCTCGGGTGTGCGTACTCCCATGGCTGGCATTTACACTGGTCTCATTGTGCTCTCGGCTCTCTCGATTTTGACGCCCTACTTTGAGTTTATACCTAAAGCATCGCTGGCCGCTGTTCTCATTTCGGCGGTTGTTTTTATGGTAGGTCTATAATATAATATTTTAGTGGGGGTTTGCGTGGTTATTGGATAAAAGAATTAACTGGTTAACGAGGAAAAGCAAAGTGCATTTTCACAATCAACAAAGTTTTACAAAGTTAGCTCTGTTTGGAATTCAAAAGAAGTTATCTCAACCCGATTTGCTATACTTGCAACAAAGTAAGTGTGCATAAAATCGCCTTGGGAACATTTTTGAACATTTTTGAGGGTTTTGGTTTTAAGCTGACTACTATATCTTTTTATCAATATGAATAGCATTTACTGTACGCCTCTGACTTTGTCTGATATTACGTATTTTTCATTTTTCCAACAGATTGATCTGACACCCTTCAAGGACCTGTGGCAGCACAACAAAAAGGACTTTTTCAGCTGGGTGGGCAGTTTTATTATTTGCCTGGTAGCTGGCGTCGAGCTGGGTCTGCTCTTTGGCATTGTGGTCAGCATGATTTGCATATTGCTGCGTCTGGGCAATCCCAAAATTGAGGTTACACTAAAAAAGGTAAGCTTTCAAACAGAGTCTGAGATTTGAACAACTCAAGTAACTTTTTTTACAACTCAGCAGCACGAATCTAGCTACTATATACATATAGTGCCACACTCGGATATCTATTATACGGGCGCCGATACGCTGCGCTCAGAGATTCTAGCTGCCTGCACATTGTATCACAATGATTTTCCAATTGTCCTTAACTGTGAACGCTTTATGCAATTCGATGCCACCTTTGTGGAAATGCTAATGGCCGTTGCCAAGGAGCTGGCCGATGCCAATGTTCTGCTCATTCTGCAGGACATGAGTCTCAAGCAGCAGCAAATGTTGCCCGTTGCCAGCAACATACGCTTCAGCAATGGGGATCAGGAGAGTCTTCCATTGGAAGCAAAGCAGTAGACACCTTTATTGTGCAATACATATTATAGCTATTGTTATTATATGCCTACCTATAAGTCTCGGTTTTAGTTCGTTTCGAAAAAGCTGGCCACTAGCTTTTGACATTCCAAAAAACATATGAGCTGTACACCTTTATAGCAGATACTTTATTTCATATATTGTTTAGATAAGTGTTATAAAAGTTGTTGTATTCTTCGATTTACTATATATAATACTTGGCTATGACTGAGATAAAGTTATTTCACACTGGAAACTTAAAAATATACTAATACAGTATTCAACAAAATGCCTTCAAAACATCTGATTGCAATTTTCAAATATAAAATCGGCCACTGAAATTGAAAATTTGTTGTTCCAATCCGAAATTGTGACCAATCGAATAATTATATTTAATATTGATATATGTTTATATATGTCTAGTCGATTTAGATATCTTAGAGACTTTGTAAGCTTTTTTTAAATCAATAAACTCTGTTAAAACATAAAATTTCCAACAATACTTTTTTGTAGAGTTTTTCTAAACTAGCTTTTTGGTTTTAGCTTGAAAAAAGCTCTATAACAAATTTTATTGTATCTATTTTTGCACTTAGCGGCTATTTTATAAACATTTAGCTGTTGCATGGCTTTCAGTTTAAGAGTGAAATAACTTAAGCTTAGTTATTTGGCATATATTTTTATGGAGCTATTAAAACTTTAAGCCCCTTAGCGAAGTAGTTTTAATCGCGAACCAAATTTTTAGAAAGCAGCTGTTATCTAGGTTTTGGGTAGATTTTGATCCCATATACTCATTTTATTAACACCATTAAATCTAGAATTGTCAAGTTTAACAAATATAATATTACACTGGAAATAAAGTGTAGCACAGTCTGGATAACATCTGACTGCAGCGTTGTTACACGTTGTTTGTTAGTTCATTTCCGCTTGTCGGCCTCAACAGAGCATCGTCTGTGTTTGTTGTTGCCATGTTGACTCACATTACGAGCTGTCGTGAGATATACTCGTACTTAACTGATGTGACGTCAGAGGTGTCGCTCTACCTGTCTGTTTACCTGTACAATGTCTGTCCCACTGGGCTCTAGCTGGCGTGCGCGTGTTAATCACAACTTTGTGCTTATATGATCGTTGTATAGCAATTTAGATATATATATACTAGTAAATGTATTATATTTAGTTTACTTTTGGTGTTTATCACAGCTTCCACTCTGTAAATATCTAAAACTATATTGCGTTGTATTATTTTTACTCCCTGTTTCCATTAAAAATGGGAAAAAGGGAGTTATAAAGTACTGCAAATGTGTGTAACAGACAGAAGGAGGCATTTCCGACTGTATAAACTAAATATATTCTTGATCAGGATCAACAGCCGAGACGAACTAGCCATGTCCGTCTGTCTGTCTGTCTGTCCGTCTGTCTGTATGAACGCGATGATCTCAGAGACTATAAGAGCTAGAGACACCAAACTTGGCATGCAGGTTCCTGTATACCATACGCAGATCAAGTTTATTTCAAATTTCGGATGCACCCCCCGCACCCCCGCAAATCGCAAAAAACTCCCACAGCCAGAATTTTTAAGATAAAGCTTTGATTTTTGGTACACATGTATGTTTAATCAATGTCTTTTGGATGCGTAAATTTCATTACGATCGGATAAATAACACCAAAGTTATGGAAGAATCTATTACCCCCGTCTCAGCAGGCAGCAACAACAGTTTGACATGCACTGGACACGTTCAGTGCGCTGTTTGCTTGTGTTGCCGCTGAACTGCTTGAAATGCAAGTTGGATGCAGGGAGTCTCGTAGTCGGACACACTCGACTAGAGCATTCTTACCTGTTTTTTATTGTTATTTGATCTTTTTTTTAAATACGTAGTTCTTTTGTAAACGTGCAGTTGGTAATGTAAACTTGATCTTGTTTAAATTGGTTATATGGGTATAATAAAGTTGACCTTATACACTTGCTTTGTATCAGCATTAAAAGTCATATTCATCTAAGTCCTTTTGCCTGTCTGTTCGTCTGTACAAATTTAAAAACTGTACGAGCTGGAGACAGGAATTTTGTTATGTGGGTTTCTACAAAACATGTAGTTCCATTTTGTTTCAAATTTTAGATACACCACACCATAAGCAATGATTTAAAACAACAATTTCATAAATATATCAAACCATAAGAGATAGCAAAATGAACTGTTGCATGTTTATCATCCGATCAAACGTTCAAACGCCATATTAAAGGTCTATGTGTAAAATTTCACTCTGACTGCGTACCAACGCTTCAGAAAAATTGACTCTTGATGGAAACTTAGGGGTCAAGGCTGCATTGGCAAAAGCTTAGTTTCCGAGCGATTTGCTTCAAACTCATTTTTGAAACTTCTAATATACAAATATAAGCAATGATTTAGCAATTTTGAAAAATTTGACTGAAAATTCGGAAAACAAAAATAAAATATAAATAAGAAGAGTTGCACCCGCTGAATTCGATCATAATCAGCCATGTCAGACCTGAAAAAAACAAACTCAATAAAAAGTTCATTGCACTTTTTTTTTTTTTTAAATTGTTATTTAATTATTATTTTTTTCGCATTTTGTTTTGTTTTGTATTCAATAAGGAAATTATAAGTTATAGAAAAAGTATAATAATACCGTATAACAATTTACTTTTAGTTGTTTTTCTTTTTGTTGTTGTTCTTGTTGTTCTTGTATTGTGTATAATTTTGTATTGGGTAGTTTTTTTTTGTTTTTTTTTTATTGATTTGTATTATATTCATTAATGTTTAACAGGTTTTATTTGTTATGCTTTTGTTTGTGTTTTTGTTTTGTTTTATATAAATTGTGTACTTGAGTAAATTTTTCATACTAAGTAGAGTGTGTTTTAGACATATATACCCTTACAACAATACACTTACAAAACTGGAGTTTACTATACTATATGTACATATTGTATACTGCCAAGCTTTATATACATATCTACTATATCTGATTGATACTCATGACTTTTTCTTTGACTTTTCCTATTTAATACGTAAGGGTATACAAAGTTCGGTTTGCCGAAGTTTCAAGTCTTTGCCTGCTCTTTGTATATTGTGTGTTTTGCTGTTTCGAGTTTATTGTAAAAATTAATTTAATATATACTTTTCCGCTGTGTGTCTAAATAATACAATGATTTGATTGTAAGGTAGAAATGATTTACGTGGGAAAAGTTAACGCTTGTTTCATTAATTATATATTGATTTTTGGTTTTTTATATATGTCCAAACCAACTGGAATCAGTTCAACTATTTCTGATGTATATATAATATATCTGCAACTACTTATTTTGCCAGTTTACAATTTACAGTTGAGTTTGATTCTACAATTTGTTTATTTCAGAGTTGTTAAACATTTCATTTCTGGTCGTTTTGTATATATGTGTGTATCTGTGTGTGTATCTGTGTGTGTTGTATCTATGAAGGATTCCAGTGCTGAAATGTCATATTTGATTAAAGTAATATTTTGCTCACAATTGATTCCCTCATAGCCTATTATGCATAACTGTTTAATATGAATTTCTATGTTCTCTTTATAAACAATTTATTTATTATTACATAAATGTGTGTATTTTCATTTTGCTTTTGTTAAATATACTTTTTTTTATACTTTCTGTTTATGTAAAGCAAGAGGTACGCAATGTATTTTGTTTGTATGCACGCAATTTAGTTGTTTGTTTTTTTTTTTTGGTTTTTTTTTTGTTGTTTTGTTTTTAATGTGTTTTGCTAAAGCAATTTATTAAACATTAGGAAACAGCTTTCTATCTTAGAAAAGCAAGATCATTTTGGATTTCAATATACTGAACAAAAAAAAGAAGTAGTATACACACATGTCTCTTCATGCATGTCATTTTAAATAGGTTTTTTTTTTAATTAAAGCAACCATTTTGAATTTGGCGTCGTTTTTTTAGTTAATTATGTATGCGTTTTTTTTGTTTTTTTGAGGTTAAGTCAATAAGTAGTTGGAAGGTTTGATTTGCAGTTTGAACAAGGAAAACATTAGAAAGTTATATTTTATGAAGAATTTACAAACATTTTACATGTTTGCGTAAATTTAATAAATAGTTTATGTTTATCATAATTTCGATTGAACATTTTTCTGGAAATGCTGAAGGCGCAGCCAACTTAGCGTCGTAACTCTCAAGAATGAGGAACGTAGGCAACATGAAATCATTGCAAAAACAACATTTCATGATTAAGACAGCACTTTTCTGAAAAAAGCTGAGGCGCAGCCAACTTAACTCTGTGTAAACGTTTGAAATCATGAATTTCATCGCATAAACGCAATATTTATATTTTGTTTTATATATTTTTGTATATTCCATATGACGACGTATTGTGACATTTGCGAGTTCTTGCTTCTATTTTGCATTTTTTTGGTCTACCTTTGCCTTTTTAAATAAGTTACAACAATATGGTTTGCAAAAGGCGTTGAAACTGTAGGAATATACCTGTACTTAATTGAAGCTGGACTGTTAGAACCTGGAGTTGATTATTTTAAAGCTTCAAAAATCAGTTTTGTTTTTTGTTTTTTTTTGCAATGGTACTATCTCTCTATGTGAATTTGTTCTGCTCCAATTTTGAGATAAGCATGCGAAATTGTTTATAGTATGTTTTCGAATGTATGTTTTTTGTTTTGTATAATGTAATGTAGTATATGCGTATATATGTTTTGTATCATATCGTTTTATTTGACCGTTGTTTAATGTATAAGTATGTTTTTTTTTGCATAGTTTTCTTTTGTTTGTCCATCGCCCTTTTTTCTATATATTGCTCAACTTTCCATTGTTTTGTTTACTTAGGTTTTTTTTTGATTTATAAATTTAATTTAAATGTGTATTTTTTTTTTGTTTTTGGTTTTTAATATATTTTAAATATATATATAATATATGTATGTTTTTGGTTTTTGGATTTCACTTATAGTTTTTTGTTTTGTTTTCATTTCATTTTTCAATTTTGTTTTGTTTTTTTCTCATTTTGTTTTATCACTCGTATTTATTTATAAACTGGTCAGCAACAGTAGCAAATTTAACAATGTGCGTTAACAAATAATTGTAAATATAATGTATGTATGTATATAATATATGTATTTGTTTTCCCCGCCCGTTTTCATCATTTGTCTTATGTATGTATGTATATATATATATAATATGTATATATGTGTGTGTGTATGTATGTGTATGTGTGTTTTTACACGCTTCAATTTGTCTATTTTTTTTGTTTGTTTATTATTTAGTTAGTTGTTTATTTACTTAAATTGGAAATTTAATTCAAGTATTAAATCAATTATACAACAATTTATGTGGGTTTCTTTTTTTTTGTTGCATTTGCTTTTTAGTTAGTGTATGTGTATGTGTGTGTGTGTGTTGTTTGTGGCTCTGTATGTGTTGCATTTCTTTTAGTATTATCAATATTTCTATCAATTGTATTAATAAAAAATATTATCATTAGTACTATTTAGTTGCATTCATCATCATTATCAACATTACAACATCATATTCTTTCATCTTCTCTATATAGCATTTGCTTTTTGTTTTTTTTGTTTTTTAACTTTATCTTTGTATAATTGTGTATACGTATATGTATTGTATATATTAGCTTAGTAATCGTAATCAATAGCAATAATCATAGTTCATAATCAGTATCCATAATAATAAGTCTAATCTACGAATAATATAACAGGACCCTATGGAATGACCGGGGTTATTTGCCAAAGCCAAACCCAAATTTACCAAATAGATCTTTGCCTTTTGAGAGGACATCGCCGCCGGGCGCCGCTGCTGCAATGCCCTTAAGGCCTCCCAGCAGGCCGGCGCCCGGCCCCTGTGGCGGTGGCTGAGCTTGGGGTGGCACTTGTTGTTGTTGCTGTTGTTGTGGCTGCATGCCTGGCTGCTGTTGTTGCATGCCAGGTTGCTGCTGTTGCATGCCCGGCTGCTGTTGCATACCTGGTTGTTGCATCTGCTGCTGGGCACCAAAGGCGTTTGCTTGTTGTTGCTGCGTTGGCTGCACACCACCAGGTGGTTGCATTGGATCCGTTTTGGGCGGTTGTTTTGAACCAAATAGACCACCGGTGGCAGCCGAAGTAGCACCAGATAGCAGGCTAGTCGCACCCGAGAAGAGTCCGCCCGTTGGCGCCTGCGTTGTGACAGGCACCTGCTGTTGTTGTTGTTGTTGTTGTTGACCCATGCCCATTTGTCCCATGCCGCCCATTTGTTGTTGGCCCATTTGTTGTTGACCCATCTGTTGTTGACCCATTTGCTGACCCATTTGCTGACCCATCTGCTGACCCATCTGCTGTTGTTGTTGCGGCGTCTGTCCCTGCATTCCCATTGGCTGTTGACCCATGCCCATCATTCCACTCTGTCCCATGCCCATTTGCTGTTGTTGTTGCTGCGTCTGTTGCTGACCATACGGTTGTTGTTGCTGTTGCTGTAGATGTTGCTGCTGCTGGCCAAGATTACCACCGCGGATTCCCATCTGCAAAGTTGGCGTTTATCGGAATATATACCAATATATAAAGCAAATTAGTCGTGTCTTTCCAAACGATAGAACGCATTTCAAAAATATATTGTATGTGGCAACTAATCAATTAAATAATTGTATTTTATGGGGGGGTATTTCGCAATTTTTGTTTAGTATTTGAAACGTTCTCTCGACTGGATATTTGTATATATTCAAAATATGTCATGAATTTAGCGTATTTTTATTATTCAAAATTTTGGATATCAAACTAAGTAGTTGTAGCTGAGTTTCAGCTAGCGTGCCTACATGTTTGTATGTTATGTTAGTTAATTGATGGGTTTTTTTTTTTTATGTTTGGGTTAGTAATTTGTTTAGTAATTGCAACTACGTTTAACTATAAGGCAACGTTTGGCATATACAAGTATATAGGTATATGTAGTTATATATCGATATACTATGGACAACCTGATTTGAGCGGAAATTTGTCAATCTCGAAATTCGGCAAGTGCTCCAAGTCTTTAGAGTGTGTATCAAAACATCACTTTGCTTATCAAAGCAAAAGTTTGATATACACATATAGTTTAGACTCTAGAGTGTATTCCATTTGAGAGATTTCAATGGATTTCCGTCACTCAATCAAAACGAATGACAGTAACAATACGTGATTTAGTGTTAAATCATTTGATTGAAAGTGAAAATTAATTATGTAGAACTAGCAACGTTTCTTAACTCTTTTAACAAACAAAAAACTCAAGAAATTATGCCTAAGACTACGCTCAAAAAACTTGCATACACTTGCAGTAAACCAAAATCAAAAATCAAAATCAAAATCAAAATCGAAATCGAAATCTATAAAACCAAAGCTAAACGCGCTCTGAAAAAAGAACAGAACACCTTCTGGGTATATTCTGGTATGATAGAAATCAAAAGAAAGACACAAAATCTAATAGGCGTGTTCCAAATTTCACTTTCGAATGAATACCACATACAAAAAAGTAAAGCATACTTCTAGGCGTGCTTAAAAATGATTATTAACCGATTGTTTTACTATGCTTACTATGCACTTTTCTGTGAAATTGATTCGAAAGTGGAATTCGGAACAGGGCTATATATATATATATTTAAATATGTACACTAACTGTATGTAACTATTTTGTATATGTATGTACGTGTGTAAAATGCATTAAAACTCTGTTTTTAATTCCTCAATGGAAAGATTTTGAAACTTTTCCATAAGTTGTTGCGCAATCAGCGTAAATCATTTCATATTTGTATAGTTTAAGTTGGTTTTCTTTTTTTTTGTAAACAGAAGTTACAGCCTAACTCAAACCTAGGAAACAAGACAGTGATATTTAGTGAATCAAATAAATTATATATGGCTAATGTAGGGAAAAGCAAAAAGGGGCTGAAAGAAAGGCATACAGAAGAACTGAAAGTGGAAGGCAAAACTTAAATAATATTTACATATACCATATATATATATATATATATAGAAATGATTTGAAATAATAATCATATATAGTTTACACATACAGTGAATCACATCAAAATTTGTACACATTACATCCAATATTCCATATAGTAGTTAATAATAGCAATTAATATATGATTAGTTATAAAAATTATAATTTATTTTTGTAAATATTTAGATAGAGAGTAGTTTTGGTGTACGAGTATGTAGTATACGGGTTTATTATCACATCTTATCAGCAATATAATGTTGGTAAGTTTTGCAATGCGTGTTCTTTTCGTATTTCGTATTTTGTATTTGTTAAGTATTTTATGTTGAGGTGTTTTGCAGCTTTCTTCCATTGTATTCTAGTTTTCAACATTTTAAAATAATAATTTAAAAGCGTCAACAAAAAGAACGTTAATTGCAGATTTGAAGCCAGAAACCACAACAAAAAGCAAAGCATACTTTTAGGCATAAAAACTGAATGAAAGTTTTTCAATTTCAATATTTGCGCTAAAAAGTATGCTGCAAATTTGTCTGTGAATCTAAGACGCAAGTGGAAATCAGAACAGACCTATTTTGCGCAAAAAAAAAAGTGATTGGTAGGATTTATGAAAACTAAGTTCATATTAAAAACCGCGTGAATACATATTTAGCAATTAAATAAATAATAATTATACTAAAAACTTAATAAAACAATATGCAAATGATGTACTTACAAAATGAAACATTTCAAAAGCTTGCGATTAAAAATAATATAAAAATATATTGTAATAAGTAAATGTGAATGATTTGGTGCTGTAGGAACTGTTTTGAAATATGTCTGTTTCAAGAATAATCTGAAGCCAAGTATTTTGTTACTGCAAATGCAATTTACAGACTATACACACATTTATGTTGTATATATATACTATATATTAATTGTATGTACATACACATATTACACTAACAATATGTATGTGCAAAATATATGTTATATAATTAATTGCTTAACACGATCAATATGTAGGTAAAAATGTACACGGACGAAATTGCTTGATATATGATGATATATATATATATTGTTTTGTATACAGGAATGTAAAGTTTGGTATTTATAATGTTGTTGTTTGCTGTTTTGTTGTTTATATTATATTTGTTGTTTTGTTTTTTTGTCAATTACACACGAGGTTCTATAAACATGTTGCTAGCTATACATAGTATTAATATGTATATTGCTTTTATATTGATTAGCAAAATTTTGTTTCATGTACTGTACTGTAAGCGTTTTTAGATGAATGTTTTGAGAGCATTTTGAATATACGCACAAGACATATACATTAAGTATTTATAGAGAGTTATGTATGGAGTATATATATATATATAAGATAAGTATAAAGAAAAAGCGAGCGAGACGAAACATTTGGAGAGATGGTGATTGAATTTTAGAATTATGAACCGTTTAGGTTAGATATATATAGACATATATGTATCAATCAAAGATGATAATGTAAGTATGAGAACTTAACAGCATTATGAATCTTGAAAGAGCACTGAATTGTTCAAATACTTTAAGATTGTAATGTCAGTGTGAGTGTTATGACATTTGAATGAATTTTAGGCAGAGAGAGAGAGAGAGAGAGAGAGTCGAAATCAAATGAGTGACAGAGATAGCAAGTTAGTTGTAGCTGTAGTAGTATTAATAATAATAGTATTTTGTAACTTTTGAGGTGTAGTTTTAGTTTTTTTGCGCTTTCTTAACTTTTTTTTCTTTAAGTATTTTTTTTATTTTTTTCTTTTTTTTTCAAGTATTTATTTCAAAACAAAAAAGAAAACAAAAGAGAAAGAGTATTTACCTGCGTTTGGTGATCGGGGGCAGGGTGGCCCGTGTTGTCTAACAGTGTAGGGGAAGCAGGGCGAGCATCTATAGCAACGAATATAACATAAAGACTTCACATTTACCACAGCAGACCATTACAAAAAATTATTTGAAAGAAGTTGTAGTAGTAAATAACAAAATTGAAAAAAACTTAAAAATTCAAAATCAAATTGTAAATATAAACAAATTGAATGTAGTCTCAAAGATTTGAAAGAGAGAGAGAAATGCTGCCTGTTTGGGACCTGTCACGCTTTCTGTTACTTATATAGATCATTTTATAGTATTATAAACGCGAGAGCTGCCGAAAGGTGTTTGTTAAACATAATTCAACGCAGTTGAAAACTAAAAAAAAAATAAAAGTAAAAACAGCAAATTTGAAATAAAACATAAAACAATTAAAAAACTAATTGAAGTTAATTCATTAACAAATTATTTACGGGGCATTGAAATTGAAATTTGGTTGCTTGCAAAACTCGAATATCTCGCAAGACATAATACAAAAACGGATAAAAAGGCGCCAAAAATAAATGGATCGCTAGATATATTGGCAAAAGTCAATACTGTATTCACATTATTATTATTATTTTTGTACATCAAGTTTCTCTTATATATTTGTTATACATCTTTTGAATGTCAGTCATGTTTATAAGTTGCATAAATATTACCTTTTGCGCATGGCGTCTGGTCTTACGAAAAATTATTATTCCCTATAAATATGCTCATAGCAGAGTATTTTAGATTTCTTTATGAATAAAATGTTTATACATTAGATAGATAATAGTTTTGTTTTTTTTTATAGCATGGCCATTTTTATGGCACTTATGATAGTTATTTTAAAAAATATATATATATATGTATATATGGGAATAAGTATTTAAAAAACTTTTTAGAACGTTAGTATTTTACAATTAAGGAAAAATTTACATAAATTACAAAGAGATAGTTATCTTACTCTTATTTTTGGAAATTCATTTTGATATATATGTGCTTTAAGCCCCTGCGGTGTTGTTGTTTTTGTTGTTATATCTCTAAAGAACATAAAATGAACAAAATTATTCCAAATAGGCTATAATTAGCAAAAGCAAACAATAGCAACATTTAAAACCAGCAGGAAAGTAGATAACACTTAAAAACAAATTATATAAACATAGATTTTTGAAAAGAAGCAGCGTTAACAGAGTTCAAACACTTGGGAAACAGAAACCAGAAAAGATTTAGACACATAATACCCGATTCAAGTGAACCTAAGAAAGTTTTGAATTGGGATTGAATCGAAACTGTGAATGCAAGGGGATATATGTATCATAAACGGGAATATGTTAATTTCTTCCTATAAACGATATATACTAATTTCGTTGAATATTTAAGTTTTATAGCGTTTCTGTATTTATTGTATTCTTTTTTTTTTTAAATATCAGCATATCAAACTACATACATAACATCAACTGTATATATGTCGTAGTTATGTTATTTAAAACTGAAATAGATTGTATTTAATTTGACTCTAGAATTGATCGGTGAGTTAACTAAGGAATTACAGTTCATTCCACAATCAGGTGCAAGAAACTAGTCTTCATTTTATGCAAATCAATTGATAAAGTAAATAATCATATGAAATCAAGTTATTAAAACTTAAATAAATTATAATGCAATACATTAAAGTTAAATTGGAATAATTAACATGCAAGAGAGAGACCATCTAGAAGTTTGCAAGGCTACGAAAAATCACGCAAGACAAGAGATAAAAAGTAGACACAATTTTTGAATATACAAATTTGTGTATAAATAGACAAAGAAGTAAAGATATTTTGTTAAAAATGTGTTGAAAATTATAATGTAATGAGTTTTTTTGTTAAAAACTTAAAAAATATGCATGATAAATACATTATACAAATGAAAAGTTAAGAGCAGTAATAAAATGATTTGTGTGTACAACAACAAGAACAACAACTATGTATCTATATATTGTATTTGTATAGGATAACATAATTCGATTTAAACCCAAGACAACAAAATTGAAAATTAGTTAATTGAACTGGTGCGAAAAATTATGAAATATATATTTTGTACAAAACAAAAATATATTGAAATACTTATAAAGAAAATGGTTTAAGATTTTACAAAAAGTTCTGCGGAATCATAACAAAAATATATATTGTTTTTTTTTTTTTTAATTAGCGGCGTTCAAAATAGAAATTGTAGTAAGTATTTATTCATCTGTAACTGTTTTGTTGTTGTTTAATATATATTTGAAATTTTTGCGAAAAAGTTTAGATAGAAAGAGAAGAGAATGAAAGATTTTCTGTGTCGTCACGAAATTTGTTTGATTTTTTTTTGTTTTTTTTTTTTTTTTGGAAAAGTGATCGTATTTTGTTTATATAGTTTTTATAATATTCGCTGATTTCGAATTGATATTATATTATGTAACGAGTAAAATAATAAACCAACAGTTTCATGTAGACAGTACATATAGTACTTAAGAATAGAGCACTATATGTTATATATTTATCATCCTGCTTTTGTTTGTGTACGAGTTGTCTGAAAAACCTGCATATTTTATTATCTTATTAAGTGTACAATGTTTTTTTTTTTTTGGTAGAGATTTGCTTTGAGATATATATTTTGTATTTTAAATTTAAATTATAATGAAAATGAAAAATGTTAAGCCTGTGATTTGCTTTTTCGAATAAGTTATAGTATATCATATATTTAGTAAAAATCGTATATTAAACTCAAATCAAAATTCGAAATTTCAACACAAAAAGTAACAAAAAAATGCATAAAAATAATTGAACCAAATTGATCTTCACAAAGCCTACTTACTTTTGCCTGGTTGACCACGTTGCCCAATTACGCCGGACTGCATATTGTCCCGTGGTGGCGGCGGTGGTCCCCTAGCGCCGGGTCCCTGACCCCTGCCCCGCTGGCTGAGACCTCCCCGTCCAGCGGCGCCGCCGGGACCCATTTGATTGTTGTACTGATCGGGCGCATCGGCAAGGAAGTTAGACGGCACCAAGCCTCGAACACCATCCAGTTCGCCCATGTAGAAACCATCTTCATCCATATCACCATAAACGAGTATGATTTCACCCGTCTTGAAATTTAATTCCACCTGCTGAAATTGAGATGACTTGAAATTAAAATAGATTAAGCTAAATAAGATATGTAAGTTGGATAAAACAAGTGAATAAAATCTTAGTTCAACGTCAAGTGTATTTAATCCGTGTATCCATGTGAATTTGATTCGTGTAATTAAAGCAATGAACACTTAAGGAAAACTCCCTTAACACAACATCTTGAAAAAAGTGAAAACAAGACAAAATAATGTCTGCTAACTCTTTGATTACGTATTGTGATTTTTATATAAACATACTTTGATGAAATCGGTCATCTTTCAAAAGCTACTATCTTCTATATAGCTTATCTTTCTGGAAGTCTCACCTGTCCCAAAACTTATCTTGGGGTCTCTTTGTGCAATTTCCAACAATCGGATTATGGAAAATACTGTACTTCCTGTAGGTTATTTTGGCGAAGAAGCGTCTGAATCACGCGTTTTTCAAGCCTTTGTTCTAGAGCTATCTTCATGAAACTTGGCAGAGATGCTTCTTCTTACTGCAGGTAGTACCTATAGTTGAATTGGCCAGATCGGACCACTATAACATATAGTTGCCATAGGAACGATCGGTTGAAAAACTAGCTTTTGTATGAAAAACTTTTGTGCTTTTCAAAATATATCAACCAAACTCACTACATCTAAGTTAAAGCACGTTCTACATATGTTGACAAAATTTTATCAAAATCAGACCACTATATCTTATAGCTGACATAGGAACAACCTCTTGAAAATTAACTTTTCTTATGCAAATCTTTTCTGCAAGGGTATATACTACTATCTTCGCCACGCCGAAGATAACATCTTACTTTTCTTAGCTTAAAAGCTATGAATTAATACCCGAAGAATTGGAATTTTGCCATAGTGCAATGTGTCAACAAAATTTAACTTGTAAAATTAAAAAAAATTTCAACTTCCAAAACTTTGCCAAAACTTGACGGTTTTTAAAGCGAATGTCATTCGGTCACATTTAACATCTGGATTGATTTTGCATGTAAGCTTTACTGATTTCCAAAACCAATTTTTGGCTGACTTTTTTCGAAAATTGAACTTACCTTACACATTTTTTGAAAAAAGAAATGTAATAAAATTTAAAATTGAATCGATTGATTGGCTGATTCTTTCAAGTTGGGGCAAAGTTAAAACAGAATTTTGTAAGATGCAACTACATTTGTTAGCTACTCACCTCGGCATCCACATTCGGACTCAATTCTTGGGGATCATAGTCATAGAGTGCGATCATACGCTTCACTGGCATATTCGCATAGATGTCACCCCAACGATCCCGACTCACGTTGCGCATGCTCTGCTGTGGCACCGTCTGGCCGGGCATAACTTGTGCGGTGCCACCAGCAATATTTGCCGGCTGTTGCATGTTGCCCTGCATTTGTCCAGCTGTGATTTGGGCAGCGGTGTCCTCCATTTCACTGACCATATTATGTGGCACATAGCCGCGACGACCGCGCAGTTCGCCCCAATAGAAGCCGTCGGCATCCTTGTCACCAAAGATCTATAGATCAGCAGTCGTGATATAAAAAACAGAGTATAGTTATGCCAATATTCAAGTATAAAAAGAGTATAATAAAAATGCTATTTGTTAGTGTTGTTTTAGAGTGCATATCGCTAACTTAATGGTTATTAATGGAACTAGTATTTTGAGAAGAGAACAACGTCTACTTAGTGTATTATATATCGATTAGATTAGATACATAAGTTGTAATTATTATTTAATATGGTTATTAACTTATGTTGTACTGTACTTATTGTTGATAACAATCTCAACTGAAAGTTGGGCTGTGGGGGGGGGGGGGAGGGTTCTGAGTTGTGGCGAAGGAAAAACATGCACTGATATTTTTATATATTTTCGATTTTCATTCAATTAGCGGCAAGCGCAGCCAATTCGTACGGCATCGATCCAATTCGCATCCAATTCTGTTCAAGCGCTGATTAACTGATGCTGATTCTGATTAACTGATTAGCTTTACCGTTGTTCTTTGTAGTTTCAGCGAGTAGTACTCTTCTTGTTCCGTTTTGCCTAAATAAGTTTTGCTGCAAAGTGTTTTGTCGTGGTTCTGTGGTAACATCGAAAAAATTAGTTTAGATCTTACCTTGATGGTTTCACCCTCTTGGAATGGCAGTTCTTCGTCGCAACCATCCGGATTAGGACTCATTGTGGATGGATCATAGTCGAACATGGCCACAAAGTAGCGTGCCTTCTTCTGTGCAGCTTGTTGTTGTTGCTGCTGCTGGTTGTGTTGTTGCTGTTGCGGGCCGGGCAATACGTGACCCTGCTGCAACTGTTGCTGCTGCTGCTGCTGTTGTTGCTGCTGCTGGTTATGTTGGCCGCGTGGGCCTGGCATGCCTTGACCCTGCATTTGACCCTGCATTTGTCCTTGCATCTGTCCTGGCATTTGACCTGGCATTTGACCTTGCATTTGTCCTTGCATTTGTCCTGGCATTTGTCCTGGCATTTGTCCTTGCATTTGACCTTGCACTTGACCCTGCACTTGACCCGGCATTTGACCCTGCATCTGCTGACCCTGCATTTGACCTTGCGCTTGACCCTGCATTTGCTGACCCTGCATCTGTCCCGGCACGGGTCCTCGAAAGCGTGCTCCTCCCATGGGCCCCTGCGCTCCATATGGCTGCTGTTGTTGCTGTTGTGGTCCCTGTGGTCGTCCTGGCACCATGCCCCGCTGCGGTGCGGCCGGCTGATAGCCCTGCTTATCGATAAATGAATCGATCGTTGTGTTGCACGCGCATGAATTTGAATTAATTTAAATGAATTTGAAATTTTGTTAGCGTTTTTCTACTTTTTTAAAGTGTCGCAAAGTTTGTTCTTAAATTTGTACTCTGTTTTTCATTCACATTGTCTATAGAGAGGTACTTTGTTCTTTAGCAATGTGTGTTTTGGGCGTCTGCGTTAAAGCTTTCAAGCTTGACACAACTAAAAAGGTTATATGTATATATGTTTATATATATAGATGTATGTATGTATGTTTTATGTATAAGTTAGTGTGTGTATAAGAAAGGCGCATTAGGTACATATATAATAGCTATAAATCAAAAGTCTATGGCTGATAGGTCAAAAGGCAAGTATACGAAGCTAAGTATGTATTTGGAAATAAGAAAGCACGAGTTTTTGAGTTTTTAAATATATATATAGTAGTAGTATCTATGTAGATGGCTTGTAAGTATATGTTTGTATGTATGTGGTTTTTGTGTATACACAAGTCTCTATATATGAACTGCGTTTATGCAAAACCCTATTAGCTATATTATTTAAATACTTACACATACATATACTTAAATATAAGACAAGCCTTTGTTTGTTAGCAGTTATAAAAGAAGCGATTGTCTCTTTACTTGAGTTTGAAAGACTCTCATACTATTACTGGATTATATAGTATTTTCATATGCAAATTCTGGTTGGGTTAGTTGCCAATAATAAAGTGGATTTTTCCTAGTTTTCCAAAAGCTAAACCTAAATAAGCTTCAACAAGACTTTGTTAAATGTATGTCACTTTTAAAGTACTTAAAAATATAGTTTTATAATATACATACGAATATAGTTCAACCTTCACTAACCATGCAATGTCTAAAAGTCTTAGAAAACATTAGTTTTGCAGTTTTCCTAGAGTCGAAAATTGTATCTTAGAACTAGACAAATACCTTTAAAACCAATAACTGCTTTAAACAAATATAAATAATTGAAATTGAAATTAATCATAATTAAATACTTGTACTTAGCATTGTAGTCGTATGTTCAAGCTTAATAAAAAGCGTATATCTACATTATATATATAGTATTTTGTATTTTGTAAGCTATATAATATTATATATTACTAAAATGCATCGAACGCTTTAAATGATTTTGTTTAAGTGTAGAACTCTTATGTTAAGTATGAATCATGATGAGTGTATAAGTGTCTGTTTTGAATAATACAAATGAGTATGTGAGAGATGTTGTGGGTATAACTTACATTCTGGTTCACTTGAGTCTGTGTGGGTTTCGAGAAGAGGCCACCGAGCAGGCCACCTAACAAGCCGGAGCTTCCGTCGGGCTGTTTTTCAATTCGTTTCGTTTCGTTTCGTTTCGATTCGATTCAATGCGGTTATTCAGGTTTAACGGTTTCGTTTCAGTATTGGTTTCATATAATGAAAATGAATATGTAACTTGTTTTGTTTAAAATTGTTTCGTTTGCATTGCGTTTTTTATGTTCCTTAATACAATTGCTGGCATATTCCGCTCAAAAAAACTTATATAAATACTTTTAATACTATATATGCTAATCTCAGTAACTCAATTAAGTTTTGAAAAATTATTGCTTTTGATTTGCAATTTGGAACATGCTATTTGTGAACTTTAGTAAATATTTTTTAAAATCATCATTATAAAACAAAAGTTCAAGTTTCAAACGAACACTAGCATAAAATTTGCATATTTTTTGTACAACAAAACCAAATTAATAACTTACAAATTAAAAAACTTTACATACATACAAATCCTTTTTTGGGTTGGGGTAGGAAAGTTGAGGTCTCAATTCAATTGCTTTGGTTCTTATAATTATAATCGTAGGTTCAAAACTTTCTCAACAGTTCTTTTTTTGCAACAGTTCATTTCATATTTGATTTTTTTTTTTTACAAAATTTTGTGTTTGTGAATTTATTTTTGTGCGATTGTCTAATATTTTCATTTGGTGTATGTATATAAATGTGGTTATTTTGCAAAAGAATTCATAGAAAATAGGGAGTTTTTTAGGTAAAGTAGTAAGTAGAAAAAGGCAATTCAAAATAGATCTTGAATAGAAATGACAAAGATATAGACAGTATGTAGCTGATAGAATACTTTTCCTTTCCAAAATATATGTATATCCATTATGTACGTTTTAAACAAAAATTATACCATTTTTTAAAGAAAATCAAACCAAAACAAAAGTATGTTAAGGTGCGTTATTATCATGTTCACGTTAAAGTTCATGTTAGTTACTAGTAAGCTTTAATTCCAATTCGTTTTCTCTGCTTATTGAAATTCAGTTCATGTTAAGGTTCATGTTAGTTGTCGTGAACAGAGTTCATGTTGGTTGTCGTGAACAAAGTTCATGTTAAAGTTCATGTTAGTTGTCTTGCAGCTCAATTTCGTTTTCTCTATTTAACTAAATGTAACATTCAACATGAAAAATGGAGTTCATGTTAGTTGTTTTGAAGTTAAAGTACGTTTTCTATGTTTAACGATGTGTCATAATAATGTTAAAGTTAATGTTAGTTGTCTTCAAGATAAGTTTCGATTTCACTGTTTCATAAAATGTAATAACACATTTGAAAAGGAGTTAATGTTTAAGTTAATGTTACTTGTCTTGAAGATAATTAAGATAAGGAGTTAATGTTTAAGTTCATGTTAGTTGACTTGAAGATAAATTAAGTTTTAACTGTTTCATAAAATGTTATAGCACATTTGAAAAGGAGTTAATGTTACTTGTCTTCAAGATAATTACGATAAGGAGTTAATGTTTAAGTTTATGTTAGTTGACTTGAAGATAAATTACGTTTTAACTGCAAATGATATGTCATATTACGAACAAGATGAAGTTCAAGTTAGTTGTCTTCAAGTTAACTGTCGTTTCGTTTCCAATGGTTAACGAAAGTTTGATAACAAGTTTAAGTTAATGTGAACATGATAAAACGGTCCTTATAACATGTGTGTTTTTGAAAGTATCAAATTCCATCGTTAGCTTATTTCTTTGATGGTGCAGGTGTATATACTCTATATACAAATTATAATGTTTTTGAAAGAGCTTTCGGATGGTGTAGCATTCAGAAACGAGTTTTCGTTATACTTGTATTATGAAAGAGTACGATTTGTATCTACAATTGGTAGAACGTTATATGTACAATCAATAAAATGGTGTTCTTAATTGAAATTTGGAAAACATGAAACCAATTTGCATTTGAAATGATAAGAAAACGAGTTTACAGAACATTATTGATATATACACAGTGTATGTCAGATACAGAATCTGATATTTAACTGCTGGACGCACTAACCTGATGACCCGTTTGAGCCTGACCCGTTTGTTGACCTTGTTGCATACCCTGTTGCATACCCTGCTGCATACCCTGTTGCTGCTGTTGCATTTGATTAGGATCGTATTGCGTGTGATCCTGCTGGGTGCCCATCATATGCTGCCCCTGCTGCCCCTGCATGCCCATTTGCTGCTGCTGCTGCGTGGGCATGCCCCCCTGCTGCGGCAGCTGCGCGCCCATGCCCATTTGATTTGGTCCCCGACGAGCGACAGCGTTGCGCACATTATCTGCAAGTATAAAAAGTTAAAGTCAAGGAATAGGATAGAAAGGATAATCTTCACTCACTTGGTATCAAAATGGGCGCACTGTCAGCCGACTGTGAATCGCGTGATTTGGTGCGTATGGTGACGGCTCGCGGATTAAATACACCCAATTTGCCAATGTCGATGAGTGCATGATCGCCCGTTGGTGAATTGATATCGGTTACCTTTTTACCATCGGCATACACAGCATAGCCGGTTACAGGCCCCGTGGCCGTGGGTCTGTTAACCGGCTGCCAGGTCACCAGAATGGTACCATCTTGAGGACCAGCCTCAAGTTGGATATCCTGTGGGGGATCGGGCAGACCTTTGGTAAGTGTGCGAAAATCGGCATAAGCACCAGGTGCTTCCTCCTGACCCGGTCTGCCCGGTGTCTGTGGCGTATGTGAGCCAACAGCACGCAAATGCTTGGCCCGAACAGTTACCCGATATTGTGTGCTGGGCGCTAAACCCGTTATAGTATGCCTATACATGCCCGGCTTGACGGTGCGCACCTCCACATTGTTCACACACACCACGTGCTGGTGGTTGGAATTGGCCGGCAGCCACGAGATAACCGCCGAGGAACACGTTATGTGCGAGGCGCGCACCGCCGAGGGGCCCAAGTGCGAAGTATCTCGACCAATGATCATTGTGCAGGCGGCGTCCCTGGATGTCTGACGGTTTTGGGTAACGCTGCGCACGCTAATGCGATGCGGCTAGAATTAGTAAGAAATAAAACGAAGGTATCAATTGAATAGTTCTGAAGAGCTATCGATAGTCTCGATAGGTACATGTGTTTCATAAATGCGCAAAATGATCGTTACTATCGATAGTGACATCGCTTGTTCTGCGGGATGTTAGGGATGTAAGTCCACATTATATCGACATTGCCTTGAAAAATATATCGCAGTAGTCATGTCGATATCATCTGATAAAAAGTTAGTAAAATATCGATATATAGCATAAAAAGTATGCGTACATTGAAACAAATTCATAATTCTAAAAAATGTCAGTATAAAGATATCCTTTTTTGAAAAAGTCCATCTGCTACTTTATGTAAAACTTAAAATAAAATGAACTTGAATCGATATACCAAAGACGATTTCGATATGAAAACGGCATCAATATGATGACGATATATCAAAAGCAATATAATATCCAACAAGGACGATATTTTTCATTAAAATATCGATAACATCGATACATTTTTAACACCCCCGCAGCTTTATCTTATTTCGATCGAACAAGGACGATATTTTTCATTAAAATATCGATAGTATCGATATTTATTTTACAGCTCCTGCACCACGAGTCATGACTAACTGATCAACTTACCCGCGTAGAGTCGACACCCTCGATTAGAGCGCGTGTGCGTTCGTTGGCCTTCACCGTGACCTTGAGCACACCATCTACATAGACGTGGTAGCTGTCGATGAGATTGTAGCCCACTGGCTCCGGTGGTGACCAGCCAATGAGCACGCTCTTGTTAAGCTGCCGTTCCAGCGTCAAATGCTTAGGAGCTGGAACTGGATTAAAAGCGAGAGATTTATATATTAGTTTTCAGTTAGCAGTATGGCTTAGTGTGGATAAATGAAGTCAAAAAGTTATATGCTCACATTTGCCATTTGGATGCGACGCATGGTCACAAAAATCAAAATGATTAAAATTTAAAGTCGCTTATATTAAAGAGTACTTAATAAATAGTTACCATTATCGCTAATGTCTTCCTGGTCATGCTCCAGATCGGTGTGCGTCTCACTCAAACGTGCCAGATCCTCGTGCGTGTGTGTGAGCAATGGGTTGTGCGGCGGCAAGGAAGGCAGCGACGTTGTGTCGCACTGCATGGAACCATCTTCGGCGTCGCGTAGTGTCGATAGCACTGCCTGATGGAACTCCAGCAAATCGTCGCCTATTAGAAAGAATTTTATTAGTATATTTTGTTATGAAATAGGTGCATTTTATAGTAACAACTCACCCACAAGTCGCTGGACAAACGAGGCGGGCACTAGACCGCGTCGTCCGTCCAATAGTTCCGCATCTAAATAGCCACCCTGCGGCTCTCCGCTGGTCCACACCAGCAAATAGTCGCCGGCGCAAAGCGATAGTTCGCCTTCTGCCTCCCTGTAAGTCAAATTAAATATTACATTTCCATTTTATATATCATCTTTTATCTTATTAATACAATTATAAGTTTGATCAAAAAAACATTCGACATACAAATCGGCTATGATTAATAGCTGAAAAAAGCTGAAAGAACTTACTCTGGTGGATCGTAGGGAAAGCGTGCTATGAAGACACAACAGCGTCCCTTGCCCGGAATGTCCAACATGTCCACCTGGGGTTCACTGGCGCCGTTCAGTCCATGGTTGCGAGCTGTATAATCTAGTGATTAGTCGATATAACATACTCCTGCAGTTTTATACATACTGTCAATATCGAGAACGCCCAACGCTAGAGCGCTGCGATTGTGCATAATGGAGGCACCCAGGCCATCGGTGAACTCATCCAATGCCCAGTTGCTGTGTGGCATGGGTATGGGTGAGCAGGGCGAACTGCGATTACCATAACGTGCCATGGGTATATCGATCTCATCGAGCATTTTCATTTTCGAAGCCTGACGCAGTGCAGCCGATGTAAATGGATATGAGGCGCTCGAGGCGGCATCCATAAAAGGTGGACCATAGGAGCTGCCCAAGCCGCCGCCGGCGGTGCCAGCGCTCAGTCCATAAAGGGATGTGGCGCCCGTAATGCCACCGCCGGCGGGTCCAAGGCCAAGGAGAGCGCTCGTGTCGAGCATGTTGATGTTGCTCATGGTGGGATGGGTTAGCGAGGAGCCAATAACGCCGCCGGTGCCGCCGCTCAGGCCCAAGGCCGAGTAGCTGGTGGAGCCGCCAGGCGGCAGATTATGCGAGTTCAGTGACAGGAGGGGCATGGTTGTGCTCTGCAAATTGTACAGTTGTATTGTTCCGCGCTTCACGTTTTCAATTTCAATTTCAATTTTTAAATGTCATATTCAATTTCAATTTCAAGTGCGTTTTGACAATATTTTGTGTTGATGTTGTTGTTGTTGTGGTTTTGTTTAGTGTTTTAGGCGGAAGTTACACAGACAGTTGTATAGACAAACACACAGATACACACACACACAGACATAAATATACATAGATTGCAGAAAATTACACACATAGTTTTGCAAGAAAGCAAATCACAAGTTTTGAGCAGAGCAGGGAGAACGCGATTTGAGCAACAAGTTATTTGTACAAAAAGAGATAAAAAGAGAATGAGAGAAAGAGAGAGAGAGAGAGAGAGAGACAAGAAAGAGCACATAAAACGGGAAAAGAGATCACAGAGTACACTTTTATTGGTCAATATATATTAGATTAAAGCCAGCTAGAAACAGCATTATATTTAGGCTATATGAGAACAAATATTTTGAAAACTATTTTTTGTTTTTTTTATAATTTCAAGAATGTTGTGAGAATTGCGACAACGACGAAAATAGTTGATTAAACATGAGTATATTATATGAAGCCGTTTTCCAAGCACTTATTTTGAACAATATCATATTAACAAAAACAATATATTGTAGTATATGTATAACTTGCGAGTCTTGGCACAAAATGGATTATTAGTAGTACTCAAACATCAAATGGAAAGCGTAGAAATCTTGACATTTTGCTATAGATTTGATTTGATTTATATAGTTATAGTAGTGAAATATGTATGTATGCGATGTTCATATACATATATTTGTATGTATGCATGTATTTATGTATCCTAAATGCAAGTTTTTGAAATTTGTGATTTAATATTGTAAAGTGCATTAAAACTATTGTAACTAGTAAGCAACTAAGTTTCAAATTTACCAGTGAAGCTAATGAAGTTTGAATATGGACTGTAACTTTTAATCAATATAAATATTCCAATTTATAAAAGAAAAAGATCATTTAAAATAATTTTGAAAAGGGTTTTAAACTTGTATGAGTTGATAAAATTACAATTCTCTAGAGCATGCATTTAAATTAAGAATACAACAAATTGTGCCACAATCTTGAAGCATTCAGTGCCCAAAAAAGTATGCTACACGTTTTTAAATGTACTTCATAACAAATAAAAGTCCGCATCAAGACGATTTAAAACCTCAATTTTAACGAAGAAAATTCAATTTTAAATTTCTAAATTTAGTTTTGGAATTTAAGAATCTTTTTTTCTTAAGGCCTGGTTTCTCATATTTACTAACCAAAGGCTTATTTAGACGATGTCGTTTATCTCATGACGTTTTTTCGTTAAACTCTTGATTATTGGGAAGAGATGTAGAGAGCTTGAATGCTGCTTATCGCCTCTTTTCTACAAGCTCGAACTTAACGAAAAAACGTCATGACGTTAAATCATCGTCCGAATGCGGACTAATTTTACCGGGAACATGAGAATACGTATCTAGGCAAAGTAAATAAACATTGAAAAGAAAACAGTTTAGATTGTTAGATATTTACATGTGTATATAGTTATGTCTAAGAACATGTATGTATGTTGTGATGGGCTCTGATGTGTGTGTGTGTGTGTATTTGTTATGTGATGTATGGTATATATGGCATGTCGATGTATGTAATTATTTTCAATAATGAAACTACAACAAAGCACAATATGTGATTTACACTGTGAGTTTGGCAATCGCAGCATTGATGATCAAGAAACAAACACGAAGGCTACTTGAAGCAGATGATCACCACCAAAGGGGGAAGCCAAAGCCATTAATTGATGTGCCTAGGCTTCAAAAGCAATTGATTGATAACTAATTTAATTGCATTTAATTGGTTTTTCGTTTTTGCTGTTGTTGTACTTTTGTTTTTTTTTTTTTTTTGTTTGTAGTTCATTTCAATTGAAAATAGTTGGTTTACCTGACTTAATGCCGTTGGCATAGCCTTCATCGTGTGAATATTTACCGGCAATGGTGGAATGCCAGTTATTCCACTAGTTCCACTCAGCAGCTTCTCAACGGAGGTCTGGCCACCACCGTAGGCAGCCGCGTTTAGTGATTGTATGGCATGGCTGCTCAGACTCGAGGATATGCCGCTGATTGAGTTAGGCACCAGGGCCGATATGGATGAAAGACCGCCGCTGCCGACGCCGACGCCAACGCCAACGCCGGCATCCATACGTTGCTGTGCAACGCTGGCGTCGCGCATGCTGCAGCTTGGTTGCCCATTTGCCAGCGTAGAGGCCATCGATTGTGGCAGGCTCGAGTAACCGGACGATAATGCTGTAATACCGCCGCCCGAGCTGCCACCCAATACGGCTCTCTTATAACGATTCAGTTCTTCTTCGAGCTCTGCAATTTGTCAAAACAATTGACATTTTTTTCAATATGCATTATTTTAATCATACTTACCACTCTTTGATATGGTTCTAAATTCGCTATTATCCCTATCCCTATCTCTATCCCTTTCCCTGTTCATCATGGAACTGGACTGCAATGCTGACATGCTCGCACTGGCTGAAGTACGCGGCTGTTCCAGCTCGGCCAATACGCGATTATCCTGCAAGAAAAACGGAGGAGAAATTTAGGGTGAGTTTCTATAGTACTTTACATATGTAACATTTCGATTCGGTTTGAAAAGTAAAAACGATTGTATTCCGATTCGCTTACAAATTACAAATATCACATCCGAAACGGAATGGTTTGCTGTTCTGAATTCCTAAAAACATCAAACATTAACTTTAAAGAAAGGTCATTGCTTGATTACAAGAGAAATTCAAATAACAAATTCTTAAACTCAAGTTTCTTACATTCATCATCTTATTTAGAAAGGAACTAGGTAATTTATTCAATATATTAAAGTCAAATTCTACTTATAATATTTATTTATAGTAATATTTGTTAAAAAGAAACGCAAATGTGCAAGGAAACTTGACTTTTATCTTACGTTTACGCTTATTTTCAAACTTGATTTCGAAAAAGAGAAAACGATACCAATCCGATCGGAAATCAGAATAGTTATTCGTAAATCGTTGCGACTTCATTTGTTTTTACTTTTTTAAAACGTTCTTCAGAATTCGGAACAGGCCTGATTTTAAGATTTCGAATTTGAAAACTCTTTTCGAGGTGATCCACAGTTTGGATTTCCATTTTATGAATAGTTAATTTCCAGTTTTAACATGTGTATAATAACAATAATCTCTACTTTGACTTGTGGTCAAACTGGATGTTCATGTGTCCATGTTCATAATTCCTCAGTGCAATTTCTTTATCGAATTTTAAAAGAAATTCTCAACACATGACAACAACAATGAGTCAAAATGTGCATTAACATTTTGTTAGTTGTTAATTTACATATTTGTTGCTAACATAAAAGTACTCAAAACTGTAATCAAAGTTTCAGCTGTCTATCAAAATAAATGAAAATGTTTCTACTCGAAAATCTACAATGTGTTATTTGAATCAAGTTGGCTTTGAAAAACATTTACATATACACAAATAGCACAGGAGATTTTTATTCAGTTTCCTGTAGCTAGCTAGACAGAAACAAGTTGAAGCAGGGCCAAGAAAATTTCCAAATTCAACGTACAAAAGACCGTTTAGCAGTACAGCAAAAAAATGAACAAAAGCGTTAATCCATTAATTCAAAGTCTTATCCTTAGGGCACAGAAGTTAGCTGAGAACTATGGAGAGCTGTTGAATACGTCAACACGTTTGCTGGTCGAAAGTAAAAATATTGACCAGAAACTGTTCGATTGTTGCGGCGTAAAGGAGGACCAATTGTTAAAAAATTTGATTAAATATTGCAATAATGAGGAGCGTGTCAATCAGTTACTTGAGAACGTAGAGTTGAAACAAACCGTGGAAGAGTACAAGTTGGGCGTTGAACTTATCAGGGAGAAGTACAAGAATCATTGTGAAAGCGATATACTTCTCCAAAGATATAATCTGCGGTCGAAGTATATTGCTGGACTACAGCATGAGGTCGACAGGCTGGACAAGCGCATTGACGAAATGGTGCTAGTCATGACGTCCATTGCAGGAATACAGGATCAAAGTAGCAGTGAGAATCAGCATACCATACAACAGTTGGCCAAGGAGAATCAACTGATGCGGGAACAGCTGCAAATAAGCTCGGGAGCGAAGCATCGCTTTCAACAGGGTCTACCACCATCGTCAGAGTCCAGCACACAGTACCATCCTGATGATTTGCTGAACTTGTCCAACTCGTCGGACTCGGATGTCAGCAGTTTTCTCACTTGTGTATCATCCGGCTGCGAAAGTTGGCAATCAGCAACCAATTCGATGATAAGTGAGCTGGATGTGAACAACTTCATCAAAGAGGCGCTTGAGGACAAGATGCCGTAAAAATCCAAGCACACAAATTACAATTTTATTACACATTAAACAAAAACAATCCAGTTGCAACGACTTTCAAACAAAAGTGTATCTTATTATTTACCTGCTCAATCTTGGCCATTATGATATCAATCTCGGATCCTTGGTCCTGGTGACTGATTGTCGGTGCCCATGTGACGGTGGAGCTGCTGGCAGAAGTTGGTATATTTGGCATTACGTTGCCATATGCCGCTGATGTTGATATTGAGCCCGATGCCGATGTCATAGGATTATGCCCATGCCCCATATTTGAGGCATTTGGGCGGGCTGCCTTGGCTTTCAGCGCGGCGGTTAGTTCTATTTGCAGCTCTTCGCAGTGCACGTTTTCCAGTGCAACCTAAAAGCATGTTTAACAACATTTATTAGAATATCAATTAATGGAATATATATACTTTTAAATAATTTTCATTTGTATAATATCTGCATTTCGTACTTAAGATATGGTATGCACAAAATTATCTAAAGTAGATTCATTCAATGAGAGTTGTCTTCAAACTAGAACGTCTAATGTTGTGAAACTAAAGAGTAAAACAACGCCCTTTCTTAAGGCTATAAGTAATCTGAACATTTCGAGAAACGAGACAGACTTTAGTGGTTTAATGAGAAAACTATGTTTAGATGCTGCAATTCTTGCACGCTTTTTCAGCTGCATCGTCTAAACACTCGTCTTTTCTTGTGCACAAGTTAGTTTCGTGCATCTACCAATTGAATAGAAACATTTCTATTTTAACAAGACTGTTGACTGTTTCAACGATGATGTATACAAATATCCTGCACAAAAGTTTATTGCATGCAAGAATTGCATTGTCAAAACAGCTATTACATAGCTCGTGTTGAGTCATATATTTAAACGTATTACTGTTTACAATGCAACACGCGCTCATTGCTAGTTTAGCTAGTTGTTCAATCTAACTTGAGCTTTCCACACAGGATACACACCTTCTTCTCCAGCTCACGAGCGCGCGACTGCAGATTCTCCACCGCCTCAGTGTCAGGACGAGCGCTGCCGCTTAAGTTGCGTATTTGTGCCAGGGTTTCCTGCCACAATGAAAAATGCACATGGTAATATATTTAGTTGCTATACTTGCATAACAATAAGGACTCACCTGATGTGCTCGCTCGATCTCAGAGCGTCGCATTTCCGCATCGCGAAGCTGCAAACTAAGCGAGTCCAGCATGCTATTTGGCGCTACGCCGGCGGCCACGGCAGCGGCCGCCGACTGATGATGGTGCATCGACTCGTACGGCATGCTGTGGTTGCCCCACTGATGACTTCTGCAATAATAAATAAGTAAATAAATATGTATAAATATAATGTATATTGTGCTCAATCTAAGCTTTGATCTGTGCTATAAATCACGCCGAGGGTGCTCCAACAAAATGAGCAAACAGTCGACTACAAAAGTATGCGGCTTTTGTTGTTCATTTTTGGGGTTTTTATTTATTTATATGTGTACCAAAATGTCGAAATGGGTCAACTTGTTTTTATTTGGCTCAGAGCTGGGCCAACATGTGCATGTGTGCGCTTTGAACTTTGAACTTTAGGTTAATTACCGTTGTGACCGCATTTAAAGGCCGTTGCGGCTAGCACTCCGTCTCCCCCCGACCCGACCCAAATAAAATGTCACGTTTTTATAAAAATGTTTCTCGCATTTTGCGGTTGTTTTTGAAGTCTTTACTCTCTCTTTTATTTTCAATTTACATAATACACACACACACACACACACACACACACTAAGCAGCCTTGTAAATGAGTTGATGATTTAAAAGCTTGCCCTTTTAATCGTCCGACACTTTCATTGCCATTTAACGCTTTGATTTCACTGTCTGCCTTTGCAATACCACAAACACACACGCACACACACACACACACAAACATTAATCACATATCGTACAGTCAATTGTATTACTCATACGACATGTACGCGTGGCATGAAAAATAAAAGTACTCTGATGTGGGAAATAAGTTAGAAAAAGCAATTTTCTGCTTTATAAAATACCCTGCTTTTTCACTTTGTCTTTAAATTTTCTTTAACTTTAACAAAAAATCGTACAGTAAGACTTCTTAGTTTTCTTCTGATAGATATCGTTCCATTCCATAAAAGACTTCATAAGTATAATCATGAATGATTCTTGTTGCAAAGTATCTGTTGTTTTACTAGGCACATAAACGAATTAAATATGAATCGGGAATGCCATTATTGCTATAAAAAACAGCATACCCCTTATTATTCGAAATATACAGGGTATAAAAAGACGCGCCAGTCTGTCTAGACAGCCGCATGACGAAGCAAATGGCATTTAAAGTAAAAAATAAATAAAAGTTGTGAACAAAATGTGCGTAAACTATAAAGTGATCCAAACAGCAAGAGCTGTCGAGAGCTGCAACAAATTGCATTGCTGCCATTTTTGTGGCATAATGCTTTTAGTGCTTGATTGCAACTTTAATGCAATAATAAAACGCAGATGAAATTGAATGTGAATCGTTTTATGGTTACGAGAAATGCTGAAAATGTATACGGGGAATGTCAAAGATACATTTATTTAATACACTTTAGCGCACACACATACGTACACACACACACACACCCACATACAGTTGCATGCAACTGTCGATGGCTTTTGCTGGTTCGGAAGCACTTTGGTTTGGTTGCCATTTTAATACATCCCCCGCGTCTTCTTTTGACATTTAAAAGCAATGACAGAGTTTATTCTGGAATGCTGCTGCTGCTGTTGTGTATATGGCTACTAGATGCCGCAACACGCCCACACATGTGGGCGTATATGACAGCATCCAGCAGGTGGGCTTTGGCATTTACTTCGACGCCAATCAAGTTCATTTATAGCCAAATATCAAAGGTACAACCAGGCGTATACCAGGTGTGTTCTTGATTACAGCCACATGTTGCTTAACACTTAATGCTAATAATTATGATTTAATTACTTTTAGAAGCTGCTACCTTATTTTAAATACCACTAAATACATATGTATATAATTTAAGCACTTTTCACTCTAAGTTTATGTGTATGTGTGTATATGTGTATGCGTCGCTGCTGGCGTTATAATTAGACTTGTATGCAGCACAGCGAAGCGCAGTCAAATGCGAAGCGCAACAGCAGTAGCTAAGTCTCATTACGGCCACTAGTTGCTGTTTTGCACACTGTTCGCATTGCCTCTATGTGTGTGTGTGTGTGTGTGTGTTTTTGTGTGTGTGTGAGCAAATTACAACTGCAAAAAACGCCAACAACAACAGCAACAATGTCGTTTACTGCTTTGCCTTTTACTGCAAAAGTATGCACAGCAATTTGAATGTGCGAACAGGATGACAGCATTCCCTTATAATTTGTATGAGTGTGAGTGAGGCGTTGAGTAAACTGGCTGCTCTCTTTTACTTTTGGCCAGAGAGCAGGTGCGTGAGTAAAATTTCCCAGCAAGAGTTTGCAGTTGTACAGCACTGGCGCAAGCGCAATGGCCGCCCTGTTAACAGACAGTCTCGCTGTTAAAAGCTTAACAGCGCGCTGTTACATGTGTGTGTGCCGCAGCATTTTTAATTAATTATGATTTGTGGGTGGGGTGGGGGGTAGCGTTAATAGCTTCAAGCACAATTTTTTTTAACAAAAAATAGCTGTTTCTGCAAAACGTAGCTGGTTTGTCAACAAAATCTAGCTTAAAATACACAAAACGTTCATTTATGTCAACTTAAACAGTGCTGCCCATCAGCTGATCCAGTTAACAAAGTTTAACAATTTTTAAATTTTCGATGGATTTTGCAGTATTTTATGGTGTGTGGATGGTTTTTGAAATAAAAGAAATAATGTATGAATTATAGAAAATTTCACCAGCTAATTTTGATTTTTGTCCAAAAGCTTAAAACCGCTCTCTTAACGCTTTTTTTGCTGTTTTTTTGGCGCGATAACTTGGCTCACGTGAAAGTAGCTAGATCTAGCTATGAAATAGTCAAATTGACATCAGCGATTCATTATGAATATAAGTGGGCGTTAAATAGCACCCGAGCGCGTGTGTGTGTGTAGGTCTTATTTGCTTTGCACTTATTTTTTCATAATTATTACGGTGGGCGCATTAGTTAGCTAGATGTGAATCTCACTGAGCCTGGTCATTTCCGTTTGTGCCTTATCTCTCTTACATTTTTTTTCATGCCAGCCTACACTTAAACGGTCAAGCTTTGTTAATCAAGAAACCTACGTATGTATTTAGACAAACAATTAAAAATTTAAATCAACAAACTAAGCAGAGCAGAACAACAGACTTAATAAAGACAACGTCAGCTGCCTTCAATTTTAATGAGTTCTCTGAGTGTAGATTAGCCACACGGCATTTCTCTTTGCTATCTCTTGCAGTCTCCCATAATGGCTTTTGCCCGCCCCTTGGCAAACCAATCCTCAGCCCAACAACCCAATCCCCGAATCGAATGTAGGTTGCGGTCGGGCACTGCTTTACACTCTATTAACCTAAATTTTGGCAAACGTCAGCAGAGTAAATTAAATGGAAAATTCACATGCATTTCAATTTCATTTGTGTTCTATTTAAGTTGCTTGAAAACTTTTGATAGATTTCTCAAAATAGTGCTCTTAATTAAAACTACAAAAGCTGGCAAATGTGCGAACGCTGAAAGCGGGTCAATAAACTTTTACCTGCACCCAACATAAAAGTAATTTAAAAAACTTTTCTCGGTTTTAAGCGCGTCAACTTTTGCTGCACTGCAAAGTAAGAATAAGTAAGAACGCTATGCTCAAAGTTCCCAACTGAAATATACTCTGTTTTGATCAAATCTGTCATGATTTACTGGAGTAATATCTTGATAATCTTGATATCTGCTTAGTTTAACTTTTGTCATGCTTTCTTAACTAATCGAAAAACAAATGTTTTAAATATTTACAAAATTTCGCTTGCAATTGTTTATAAGCATATACCCGTTTAAACTGTTTTATGTGTACAGTGTATAGCATAGAAGTAAAACAAAAAGTTCAGGTTGCAAAGTTGCAAGTGGCAACAGAACTCATGTTACAAAAGTTTTTCCGAGTAGAAGGTACAATTAATTTGCATATGACCCGAGTTCGCTTCTCAAAACAAAAACAAGTTGGAAACTGCTTCTTCAGTTAACTGTTTGAGTGCAGATAGCGCTAAGAGCGTTTTCATAGCATACTTTACAGCGCACAGCACGCTAATTCTTTAACCAAATCATTTTGAGACATTTCAAATATATAAAAAATTTTTTGATAAGGAAATACCATTGTTCATAAAACATTGAATTTTAGGTAATTTTGAAACACGGTCAATAAAATGATGTACAACTATCCAAAGCCTTCAAACTGTCTTGTGTTCTTTTGTAAGAAATACCTAAAATAACAGTTTATATGCTCCATATAGTCAAGGCCAAATTTGGACAGTCTTCAAATAATTAACAAAACTTTAACAAAACAGCATACAGAAAATGAACTATGCAAATTTTTATGTGCGGGTTGATTTTAAAGTCTTTAAAGTCAACCAGCTTAACTTTCATATAAAGTTCACTATCCTGCTGACAGTTTGACCTCAATCGTGACAAAACAGAAAAAAAAGAAATACCCAAGAGGAGCAGAACCAAACAAGAAAACGACCACAAAAACTATCTTGCCTATTTATAACTAGACACACTCAAATACACACACACACACACGCACATACAACTTTGGGAACATAGTTTCATGCGGGCCACACACACACACACGTGCAGCATGTAGCATAGTTTTCTTTTACAGGCGAATCGGGCTAACTGTAAAGCCATTTCCCTTTCTTTCTTTTTTTGCCAGAACCAGCACACATGCCATGGCATGATTGCCATATGTCAAAATTGAACATACTACACGATTAATCTTTAGCCCTTTTGATATGCGAGCTTTAACCTTTATATGCAGTACTGTTTTTGGTTTATATTTGTAGCCAAAGCGTGATATTAGCTCGTTGCAATTGCCAAAAAAAAAAAAATAAATAAATAAATAAAAAGCTTTCATAAATATACATAGCTGAGCTAAAACAGCAACAACAAGTCGAAAATAACAACAAAGAAAATAACTAAATGGCGGAAAATGGTCTATAAATAGTTGTTACAGCAGTTGACAGCGCTTTTGTTGCCGTTGACGTTGACGTCGCCGTTGCTGTTTACATACACACACACACACATACACACACACACACACACACACACATACAAACGCGCAAACATCGTTAGCTAACTGCGAGTGACACAAGCCAACCGCATGAGCAAACACCTGCCCCCTTTTCAGCTGCTATTCTTACTATCAAGTCATGTATGTGTGTATTTATCAGCGCTGTTCTGAATTTCGCTTTTGTATCAAATTCACCGAAAACTATGTAGCATACTATTCGGAGTAGATTCAAATTAAGCAGCTCATTTAGTTTGTGTGCGCTCCTGAAAGTATGCTTTACTTATTTTTTGTGAAATTGATTCGATAGCGGAATTCAGAACAATGCTGCATGCGTATCTATGTGTGTATGTAACTGTGCGTTTTCTGTTACGCACGAGGCAGCAAACAACTTTTACGCCTCCCACGCGGCCAAACTGTTCTTGTTGTTGCTGCTGCTGAGCGCCGCCAAGTGTCAGAAACCGCCCCCAAAAAGCAAAATGTGGCACTTCTCATTTATCTTTCGCCGCTGTCGCTGCTGCTGCCGCTGCTGCCATAGCTACTGCGGCTGTTACTGCTGCTATGAATATGAAACGAACACACACACACAAGCTGATTTTCTCTGCTCCAGTTCCACTGTTCACACATACACATGTAACTGTATGCATGTATGTGTTGGCTGCGCGCGCGCCTTTTTGCTCAAATGCAGTTTGTTTGTCAATTTTAGCTTACTTATTTATGCAATTTAACATAAGCATTAGCATAACATGCTTAAGCAAATGCTCATACATACATACATGCATACGTAGACGTATATAACACTTTACATATACATACATATGTGTATGTAAATATATATTTCGTTTTCATTCAAAGTTCTGTTTGTATTGGCACAATTATTCGCATTTGTATTTGCATTTGCCTGTGTATGTGTGTGTGTAATTTTACGTTTGCTCTCTTTTGCTGCCGTTTTTTTTTATCGTTTCATCGATATGCCACACTTCTGCCGCAGTCTCAGTCTCACTTTTACTTTTCACTTTATTACATATATATGTATTGCCGAAATTTGCATTTTTATTAAATTTATATTATTGTTATACATTACACACGCGTTTCAAACAGATCTCTTTCCCAATTCCACTTTATAATCAATTCCACAGCAAAATTTGTAGCATACTTTTTGGAGCCAAATAGAATTTGGAGTTGATTATAAAAGCTTTAAATATTTTTGTGGTTTAAATACGACGGTGAAACTCGGAACACATACATATTTGATTTCTTTTCTTTTTTTTTGTCATATAAATTTTAATAAATTTTATATATATTTCCCGTTACACATGCTCTGCGCTGAGCAGCAGCGTGCGAGTTTGACGGCTGCTGCTGCTGCTGAGAAGACATTTTTTCCCCATTTGGTGTACAGCGAATTTTTTCGTGTGCTCGTTCGCTCGTTTTGGCCCACTGGCACTGTGGCTGCCTTCGTTTTTCAGCGCTTGTGTGTCCTGAATTCCAGGATTTGTTTAACCAAGTGTTTTTCAGTTTTATTTATTAACTATTTATAAACTGCACATATTACATTTTTGGCAGCTTTTTCTTTTATCAGTTTGAAAGATTTTGAAGCAAACCTTTTTGCTGCTGCTTCTTGATTGCTGCTGCTGGGGCTGCTGAATTTTCAGGTGGCCTTTTTCCACTTCCACGTTAGCGTTTGAGAATTTACATAAATGCATAGAGTTTACACTAGTTAACGTTTATTAAGTTTTACATAATAATTATATATACAACAACGCGCTTTCAACTAAATACTAATTTAGAAAAAAATTGCAACTTTTATTATGTATAGCAGTTGGATTTTGTATGCGAAAACCGAAAAGTGGGTCATCTCGGTCGCGCTGCTCGGCTGGTTTGTACTCTGATTTCTATCCAACTGCCTGCCCAGAGTGTAACCCAGTGTGGAAAGAAGTCGAATCGATTTTTCTGTCAAATGACACTGAAAACTGGACAATTTTCTCTGCAAATGGCGCCTGGCCAGAGAGCGGGCCGCTCTTTGGGGGGTTGCAAAATGTAAACGCACTGTTAATGCGCTGTTAATGTTAGTAACAGTAAAAAGTTGTAATAAAATGCAATTTTTGGAATATAAATACATTTATTTGTCGTTTTGTTTTTGTTTTATCTATAATTTCTACAATATGAGTTCATTTTTGTCTCTTTTTTTGTTTTTGTATTTTCATATAACATTTATTAAAAATAAAATAATTTTTATTTTCTCTCTGCTACTGTCTTTCGCGTTTTCAAATTGAACATAATTAAGTAAAGTTTATTATTTATATGTATAGTGTTTTTTCAATTTCAAACTCTAACAATTAAAAACAGTTAAAAATTCAATTGTTTTTTTTTTGTTTTTTGTTTTTCCTCTAGTAAGTTTTCCTGTTTTTTCAGTTTTTTTGTTTGCTTTTTTGCTAACGTTTAATTTGTTTTGTGTGTCTCGTTTCCCTAAATAAAAACAAAATAGTTATGCAGTCATTAACAGAAAACTTTTGAATTATTTACAATACAAAATTGTAAACAAAACAATAATAAACACATTGGACTAAAATACGAAAGTATAAATTTTGTCAAATTCGAAATGTAAATGTTTAAGCTTTGAATTTTGTTATTGTGTTGGAATTTAGCTGTATTAACAATTATTTAAATACATTAGGCCTATTTATCAATTTGATTTGTTTTTTCTTTTTTTTAAATTACAACAGGTTTTTTTTTTTTTTTTGCAGTTCTCATGTTTTCTGTGGATTTCAAATTGTGTTCTTTGCTTATGTTTTATTTAATTTTGTAGTTTGCTTTGTCTTGTTTTTTTGTTTGTTTGTTTTGTTAAATGGTTAGTTAAACATAAAATTAAAATGCCACTAAGATTTGCATTAATTAAAACATTTAATTTTCTATTCGCATTTACTCTTAACTGTCAGCATTATTTGATTCGTTTGCCTTATTAGAAAAAGTGCACTTATGAATACTGCATTCGGTCTGAAAATAGAAAGAGAAAAATACGAAAATATGCAATTAGTTGAATAACAAATGGGCTCAATTATCTAAATAAACGTTTCTAATCGATTCTGCAGCACAACATCCAAGGTAACTTCAAGTTAATTGATGCAATTTGAATTTGATTTAAAATGCAAAGTGCAAAATTGCGCACACGCACAAAGACAATCGTCAGCTGATAAATTGATAAACAAACAAACAACAAAAAATTGGAACGCCAATGGGATGACATCATGCTTACGGAGCACGCTCAGATAAGAAACCAGATACCGAGGCGATTAAAGAAACCGGCCCAACTGATATAGTATTTTGGAATTCCATTGTGCTATTGACATACATTAATTCCGAATGAATGATAACAACAACGTTTTTGAACTTACTGTCCTTCTTTAAAGTATTCCTTCAGCGTTGTGCTGAACTTCTTTGAATATTTGACAAACTCTTTTTTGCGCTGCTCGACAGCCTGCTTGCCAGTCACGCCCGGTATAAACGAACCAATTTCGTTCACCACATCGAGCAGTTTCTTTATGGCGCTAGCAATTTCCCTGAAAAACGAATAATAATTATGTATTTCATTAAATCATCGAATCAGATATATATGTAAAGCAATTTTTCACGTACGTGAATTGAATTTGATGAACATTTGAAAGCAAGTGAACTCAATTCGCAAAATCTAGCAAATAGCTAGATATTTTTGTATGGTATAAATGTATTATTATGTAGAGTGTTAATTCAAATACTTAAGGGAAATTCACTTTATCAAAATTTTGTTAAATGCAAAAAAACTGGAATAATTAGGGGCAAGTCGCCAAGCCAAAATCTTGTTAAGAGTGTCAAAAGAAGCACGTAAAAGAAATTTAATTTAATCAAAATGTTATTAATAGTGTAAATGGAAATAATTAAAGGAATTTTGACATGCATTATGAACATTTAAGGGGAATTCACATTTTCAAAATGTTGTTAAAAGTGAAGATGGGAAAGATAAAGGGAAATTTGGCAAATAAAGGGAAATTCATTATTCCAAAATGAGAATAGGCCTGTTTAACTTACTTAATTGTCTCGAGGAAGGTCTTGCGATCATTGATCTCATCCGGTATGCGACTGAGTATCACTTTAAGTGCCACGGATTTGCGATTTAGCTCCTGAAAGGGTTCCTCGGTGCGTGTTAAGCGATATTCATTAACTAAATATAGAAGAATACAAAAAATTAGTTAAGAAAAACAACACACAAACAAAAACATAAACAAAGAGAAAAGGTGTGAACTTACGATCTGCCTCGGTGATGTTGCCCTGCAAACGCAAGACGGCCTCATTTAGGTTGACATTTAGATCAGCGCGTCGCACGATCGACGCAACGAGGTCATAACAGAAGCCCGGATTGTTCTGCTCCGATTTAAGTATGGCCGAGCGCAGTGACTGCGCCGCGCCAACGTCGCGTCGCTCGAGCTGTAAACAATATATGTACGTTTACGCAACATTGCATTTAAGTGGGACGGCCCAAAACGACGACAACGGCAACGCCAACGCCCCCCGCCATTCACCGTCTTGGTCTATGTGTAGCAGCACTTACCTGTGTGAAAATAGGCCTCAGTATAACGGGCAGAACGAGAGACGAAGTTGGCTCACGTTCGCCCATGGTCATGTTTTAACACGTTTCGTTTGGGCGCGTATGTGTTCTTCTTCTTGGTTTTCAGCCTTTTACAGCAATTGGCACATGCTTGACTCCAGTCGCAAGTGTTGTTCTAGCTTTGTACGCGTTTGCACGATATGTACAAATTAAATTAAAAATTAACAATAATTCACAACAAAATGGACACAGTGTTGCCAACACTGCAAGACATGTAGTGTTGTTGATGCTGTATCGATTGGCCTCGATGTATCGATAATCTTTTGCTGCAAATGTCAAAAAACAGCTGAAAGTTGCGCAGCCAACTTAACGTGTCTCACAATTGCGTGTCACAACAAACCACTTCACGCCTAAGGACCCTTTCCACGTAGAGTTTTTTGATTCTTGCTGTTCAACTTCCTTGATACGAATACATTACCGTGTGTTAGCGAACTAATATGCAATGACATTCATTCAGTCAAAACTAACAGATGCAATAACACATTGGCCAAACTTGATCGATCTTAAAAAAGGGTGTATTTAAGCTTATATCTGTGGTCTAGTTCAATAGTGAGTCCAATGAATAGAAAAACGGTTTGGTGTTTTCTTTGCTTTTAAATTCTAAATAAAATCACTGTTTCTACCTACTTTACAGCAGAGAATCCGTTTTTACAGAACAATTTTGAGATATTAACGTATATGTTAGACACGTTTTTCACGTTGTCTTAAGCCATGGCTTTGTTGTTTGTAATGCAAGGGGGTGGTAAACGTAAAGAAAAAAACCATGGCCAACGTTAGAAACGGGTCTTAAATGATGGATACATATCGATTTGCAGGTCATTCCATTTGAAGTGGAAATAGGCCTTAAATAATATCTGGCAACTGTTCCGTAGTGCTGACTAACGTTGATTTTAAAGTGAAAACAGCTGAGCGCGCTGCAGCCAACTTAACGTGACTCCAAATTGCGTGCTACGTGCAGCCCACTTCACGTTATTAAAACTTCAGCAGCTGTTCCGCAGTGTTGGCTAACGTTGAATTTAAAGTGAAAAGTCACACAGTTAAGTGAAATAATTATAAAATATAATTATTTAAATTCCAATACAGCTATGTCCTGCAGATAATCAGCCAATTAAACGTGCTCCTCTACAGGACACATCTATGTGCATGCGTGCGTTGTATACTTGTCTTTTATGCAATTTACAACAAACAACTGATAGGCTGCCTGCGTGCCATTTTTATATAGGCCTCCACTAAAAACCCCAATTGTTGTTGCAATCTCAACCAACTAAGCAAGATTTGTGCAAGATTCGTGCGAGATTAATCCATTAACAACAATTTCTAAGTGATGACGTCCACCAGCAATCTAGCAGATGTTGTTCGCCATTATCAGCGCAGCATTGAACGCCATGGCGAGGATGAGACACGCGTAAGTTTTTCCATTCCCCTACCCACCGGACAATTGTCTGGCTTTTCAACTCCATACCACTCGGCTATTTCAGCCACTTGTATAATTTTTTGGTATACTTTTTTTGAGTAAAAGAACAGCTCATTAATTACATATGCACATTTATGTATTCTTTTAATATATATATACATTGGTGTGCGTATTTATGCATGCGTATGGTTGTTAACCCGACCTTGAGTAACAAAACTCCCTGTTTAAGCTATTTTCTTTTCCAGTTTTTGTTGCCAAACAAAACGCTGTCAAACATACACACATACACATGCACATGCTGCTCTCACCCTAACATGTCTCTTTTGCTCTTTCCCTGTCCAGAGAGAGAGAGAGTTACATTTTTCAAACTCTTTTGTGTCGCATTCGTAATTGTTTTACGGATATCGCAGACATTTGCATTCTAAAAAGCAAATGGGGGAAAAAACACTTCGTTTGTAAAAAAAAAACATATTTTCATTGCTATTCCGTAATTGGACGTAATCACCAGGCTAAGTATTTGACCTTGGCTAACATTTTCCGCCCGTGGGCGTAGATTTTCACCCAGACTAGAAAAAGAAAACTGAGTCTAAAGCCAATCGAACTTTCCGCCAATATTGTGTCCGTCAGCGTAGATTTCCGTAAAACGTAACCTAAAAACTTCGTGTGTTTTGGTTTGAAAATGAGTTTGAAATCAATCGCAGAAAATACCTAAAACAAGCTTGTCTGGGTCGCCACCCATTTTAAGACTATGGGGATAAAGTTTCACGAAATTTGTAACGCTTTAAAGGCGACGTCTCCGGCGCTATAAAGTATATATATATATATATATGTATATTCTTGACCAGCATTAACATTAACTGTTTATATGCAAACTAGTCTATTAGTTTTAAAGGTATCGTGATAAAACTCCTCAAGGATGCTTCTTCATTCTATAGGTAGTACGTATGTTAGAATTATCCGGATAGGACCACTACAACATATAGCTTCCATAGGAACTATCGGTCAAAAATTTTGATTTTTAAATATCTCGGCCAAACTTGCCAATTCTGAGTTTTTACATTATCGAAGCATGAATACAAAAGTGTATCAAAATCGAACCACTATATCTTATAGCTGTCATAGGAACAATCGGTTGAAGAATAAGTTTTTGTATAAAAAACTTTTTTGTTTGTCAAGCGAGCTTCAATAAATTTATCTATCCTGCGTGTTAGTATGTTCTCGTCATGCTGACCAAATCTGGTAAATATCTGGTGACTATAGCTTAGCTGTTATAGGAACAATCAGTCGCAAAGGACTTGAAACAGCGAACATCCTTAAAGGATTTGAACAATGTACATTGTATGTTTGCAAATGCGTATGTCTGTTGTTATTGTCAATGAACCTTTTTTGAGAAGCGCATCATAATGAGCTCATTATCCTCTAGTTAAGCCATAAAAGGTATTACTTAATCTGTTATTACCTGGTTTCCGCAGCTGCTGCACTGCATCACAAAGCTGTTTAACCTGCCCATCACATTCGAGCATCTGCAGGAAACGGGCATTGGGAAGACGGTAAATGCGCTGCGCAAGATTAACGGCGAGGTGGGCGTTGCGGCCAAAACTCTAGTCACCAAATGGAAGGCTATGGTCGCTGCAGAAGAGGAGCCCGTGGTGCATGTTAGCAGCATGGAAGACGATTCAAATAAATCAAATGGCCGACGTTCCAGTGAAGAGGATCCGGACCAAGAGAACAAAGGCAGCAATTCATCTGGCGGCGAGGATACGCGTCGTAGGCACAAGTCCAAGCATGATGAGCGACGCAGCAAGGTTAGCGAGGAGCATAAAAGTAAATCTGGCAGCAGCAGCAGCAACAGTAAAAGTCACTCCAGAAGCAGAACGGACAGCGACAAGAGGCACAAAAGCAGCAGCAGCAGCAGCCACGACAAGACAAAGGACAAAGACAAGGACAAGGTCAGGGATAGCGATAGGCAGCACAAGGAGTCAAAGAGCCAAAGCAAATCGAAGGAGTCAACGTCGACAACGAGGCCCAGCAGCAATAGCAATCATAATCACAAGAGCAGCAGCGAGAATGTGAACAGCAGCAGCGGTAGCAGCAGCAGCAAGCAAAGACATCACAACAGCCAAAAAAATGATCACAGCAGTCACAAAAGCAATGATCACAGCAGCCACAAAAGCAATGAGCACAGCAGCCACAAAAGCAATGACCACAGCAGCCACAAAAGCGAACACAGCAGCAGCAGCAGGTCGAGGCATGACAAAAGCCATGAGGTAAGCTCAACATATGATGCACTTGATCCAATCCTTAATTTACAAAATATTACTCATATTATGCAGGACAAAACACAGCACAGCGAACATAAGGCATCCAAAGAGAAATCGGACAAACACAAATCTTCCTCATCATCATCCAAGTCATCCAAGCGTGCACGCAGTCCACAGCGACAGGATGAGGATGCATCCAAGGCAAAAATATCAAAAACAAAGTCCAAAACTGATGCAGAGACCGCTGATGGTTTTGATTCCAGCATGGGTGCTAATTTTGATGATGTCCTTGGCATGCTCAACATGCCAATGAGTGGCAAAAAGCTTAGCAACAAAGTCAAGTCGCCCAACAAGCCAGCTGTAATGTCCACGGCTGGAACTGCAGTACCCAAAAGAACAACAACAACAACAACATCTTCCTACAACAACGGCCGCAACACAAGCACAAAGGTAAACACAAACATAAACTATAACTTGTTTTGCAATTATAAAATATGTTTGTTGTTGAAATTTCAAGAAACCTGAGCTGCTGGCATCTACGGCCAAACTGGAACCGCTGGATCCCAGCATAGCATTGGAACTGCCTACAATATCCAACAATTATAAACCCATGCCGCTAAACAAAGCCGTCATGGATGTTGTCTTCAATCATGGCCTTGGCACTAGCACTAACAAAAGCTCACGAAATTATAATGAATCCGAGGCATTGGCTGCTGGCATTTCATCCAAGACTATGCGGTTGGTTCTTCCTCTGATCTTTATTGTACTGTGTCCCAATTCCTAATTTAATTTGGTTTTTCAGCACCAAAATCTACTCAGGCGTCAGAACTGGACAAATACTGCAGGTGCCCTCGCTGTTTGATCTTTGCACGCGTGTCCTGCAAAAGAATATTGACGGTAATTCAATTATCAATGATAAGCATGTACAAACCTCCCTTTCAGGGAACAAAACTATAGTGTTCCATACAAAATTCAGTTTTTAAACGTTCTACTTTCATCAGATTCTGTTGTGAATTATAAAGTATAACAAGATTCCAAATTTCCGAGCTTGGTTGAGATAAATGTTAAGACAGGAAAACTATTACTCTACTCATTGTCCCTATAAAGGCGTGTTTCCATTTCCGACAACTTTTCATTCCGAATCATTCTCAACTTTGTTATTCTGTTTTTGAATTGCATAGCAATAGCTTTTTCTTTTTATTCTACTGTCTCAAAAGCAAATAATTTCCCATCGATATTTGAAGACCAGATCAGCTTATACTTGCAATTCCGAATATTTTGATTGGAATCGGAAATGGGAACAGGCCTGATAGTGTCCGATTCTGAACAAGTTTAGCCAACTTTCTGATTTTAAATTTATACTTAGTATAAGTAAATTTGTTTGAATTATTCTAAATAACAAAAATGTATTCTTTATTCAAATTATTATTTGTATAGAACCAAAGTTTTTAAAGTTATGTTCGAATATATTTTATTCTATCGAATACTGAATAGTTTTTCGGAATCAAGAAAACCTAGCAATTTCGATTCCGAATGTTCCGACCAAAGCCGAAAATGAGAACAGAACTTAAGTACTTTACGGAATCAGAGCGTGCACAAATCTATGCAAACTACTTTACGCATTTGTTTACTTTGTATTTGCATTATGCAGCGCTTGAATATACCGGTGGTGTGCCCTTTGAGGTACTGCGTCCTGTGCTAGAGCGTGCCACACCACATCAGCTATTAAACTTTGAAGAATACAATCCGTATCTGATGGAAGACAGCGATTGCCTGTGGCAGATGCATGTCACGCGACATTGTCGTGCTCAACGCAGGGAGGAAATGGAAACGTGGCGTGAAATGTTTTTGGTAAATAAATTGAAACCTCAATCTAGTCTACATTTATTTTATATTCCTATCACATTTTGCAGCGCGTCGAAGATGAAAACGCACGCAAGCTGAGCGTACTTGCGGAGAGCATAAAAGCATCACAGAAAATCAGCGAGGCGCCCGTGCGCAAAACTCAATTGGCATTCGTGGACTCGATGGTGAAGCCGCCGCGCAGTGTTCAGCGCAAGCAGGAGCAATATGGCACCAAGGCCAAGCTTATAGCCACGCCAGCGGCACGCGTCGCTGCCTTATCCAGTGTGACGCCCAATGCAGCCAAGGTGGGCGATGCTAGACTACGTGTGCTCAACGCAGCACGCGACTCGGCGCAAGTTGGTTAGTTACCTTTAAACTTGTAATATGTTTATAAGCTAAACTCAACTTTTTATTCGTTTTTTAGTTGCTTCGCCAGGACGCAACAAGAAGGCACCATTAATGGCAAAGGCTTTGCAATTGATACGCGGTCGTAACAGGCGCTAGGTGAAATTAATAACAATTCAAATCGGATGCAAAAATATATACTCATTTGTTATATATATATGACACAGACACATAGTCACAGTCTTAGGTTTACAATGCAAATATACAAATGGTGTGATGTATGAAGCAATTGATTAGTTAACTTAGAGTGTGTGTCAATAGATTTGACTGTGACCAAAACTATATAAAGGCAAACATACCAATTAATTTATTCATGTTCTATACGCCCATATTTATAAAATACTATATAGTACTTAAGTTCAATTGTCGAATAGTCTAGCTTCTTCTTTTTTGTTGAAACATACATCATCCCAACAACTACTGCTCATTTATATAGTATAAAATGATCGATCGCCTGGTCTTATATATCATGCATGTTGAAAACTAATTGATTCTAGTGTATTCAAACAAACAACAAAAAATATAATTTCAATTTAATTGTAAGCTTAAAATGTTTTGTTCCAATGGGCTGTGCGATTGTCCAAAATCAGTGTACTACGTTTGATTGTAAATATACTTATATACAAATACAGATATATATACATAAACATACATATAATATGTACCATTTAAGCATATGCAGCTGTAAGAAATACGTTGTTTCAATCAAGCAATTCAAGAACTTTTCTTATTACTTATTAAGATTTTTTGCTCAGCAGCTGATAAAATGCCTAATAATAATAATTGTATGATGTATAATGTATACTATACATAGTTAGATACGAGTACACTTATGTACACACGGCTCTGCTCACGCATAAGTATTTTATGAACCCTAACTATGCTATTTTGGAAACTTTAAAAATGGCAAGAAACACGAAAGAGTAAAAAAAAACACACACACGTTGTTCCACTTGATAGTAACAGTAATTCTTATTATACAGACTTATTACAAATAAATTATTTTAAAAAAAAATAACCTTTACTCAAATTACACTGGCCATTTTCAAGTGCCTATGCAATAAAGCGTTTTACTGCGTCCATAGAATACATCCACCAGACGCTCACAGGAACTATTTAGAGTTAAGAGAAGATTCGTTGTAGCTGATGAGGAAGATGATGATGATGAATAGCCGCTGCTGCTGGCGCTGCTGCTTTCACTGTAAAAATATAAGCAAGTTATTAATTTTTAAACAAACAAAAAAAGGATAGTGTATTTGGGCAAATCAAAGATATATATAGCTGTGCAGAAAAGTTTTTCCACACAGAAAACTATTTCTTCAAACGATATAAAACAAACAACTGTAAAACATGGCTGACTATAAATAGTCGGCATTTCCGATTTAAGCATTCAGAATCGAAATTATTATCTGTTTTGAACTTGGAATATCAACAGGAAAGTTGGTTAAAACATGTTGTGGTATAAGCAGTTTTCCAACTTATCTTTAAAATGGTAAAACGATAGTTTTGTCATTGGAAAGTATAAATAGAAAATCAAAAACGATTCGTAATGAAAAGTACTCCAAAGTGGGCAGAGGACTGAATATAATACCATTTGAAATTGCTGAGATTAGTTGAAACATAATAAGTATCACGTGATATTAAAAAACCGGGCGGATGAGGAATACTTGGCTTCCTGCATACCTCAATTCTCTCGGGTCCCACAAAACTTTGTGTTGTTTTTACCTATACCCTCAGTTTGTATTTTGGCAATGTATGGTAGTATGTAAGCGGATATGACATATGGTTAAACTTCAGATGGATATGTTATTAGCTGTAAAAAAAATGTAATCCAATTTTACTCAAATTCGGGAAATGAGGGAAGTTTTTAAAATAGCGAGACGGCGAGTATGAAAACATTTTTTCGGGAAGCGAATGTTTGGTTTTTATCACGATAACATATCTAATTCCGACCATTTTCTTCGGGATAACTTTTTTTCTGAGTCTGACTTTCATAGAAACATACAGACATGTTCCGTAATATAACTTTTGCAATAATAAGCATCTCCTAAAAGATATAATAAAAAACAACAGCTCACCTCATGGGCGCTAGTTTTTTGATATCCCAGATTCTTAAGGTGCCATCGGTGCAAGCTGTGGCCAGATGATGATTGTGTTCGCCCCAAGCCAACGAACTAACGCTGCTCGTGTGATCTCTAAGTTCGCTCAGTTGGGCACCAGCAGCCAAGTCAAAGATGCGCACCTTGGACTCATCGCCAGCAACGGCGAGCATCTTGCCATCGTCACTGAAAGCCAGACTAGTGACAGCCTGTCGGCAATCGGCAAAGACGCGCATCAGTTTGCCGCTGGTGGCGCACCACAAACGCACCGAGTGATCCGCTGAGCCGGTGGCCAAATAGTTGCCATTAGGATGGAATTGAATGCACTGTTACGGATTGAAAGGGCATATTAACTGATAGATTATAAATTAAAAGTATAAGTTAATATTACCTCAACGTCCTGCGTATGGCCTGCATATATGATGAGCGCATGCTCGCGTTCCAGCGACCACAAACGAGCGCTTAAATCCTTGGAGCCAGTGACCACATACTGGCCCGTAGGACTCTCGTCCAAGCACCAAATGGGATAATTGTGACTGCGATAGATTGCTGCACATTCCAAACTATGTGCACGCCAGCAGCGCAGCGTGCAATCCTTGGAGGCACTATAAAATATCGGATAATGTGCCGAGAAGCGCACATTGGTGACACCTTTGGTATGACCACGCAGCTGCAAGCCGCCAAATTCGTTGCTGCAGCGATATTATTCAAATATTATATATTAATTAGAAAAAATAACATTAGAGTTTTAGAGAGTTTGGTTGACATTTTTGTATAGAGAAAGAAGTTCTGCAAATAACATGTTTCAACAGAGTATTCCTATTTTCGCTATAAGATACTGTCCTCCGATTTTAAATTGAAGCATCATAGCACCTCGAATTGGTAAGTTTAGTTGAGATAGCTTGAGAAACGAAAAAAAAATTGTATATAATTCATTTTCATATAACCGATTGTTCCTATGAAAGCTATAAGATGTGTTCCGATTTTGAACAAATTCAATTAACAGGTAAATATTATGCTCTAACTCAGAATTGGTAGGTTTAGTCGAGTTTTCTTGAAAAACAAAATTTTTGACCAATCGTAGCTATGGCAGCTATATGTTATAGTGGTCCGATTCGGCCGATTTTGAAATATGTAATGCTTGCAGCAAAAAGCAAAACAAAATTGGAAAGATATGTCTAGTTCAACTCAGCTTTTGATGCTGATCAAGAATATAGATTCTTTATAAATTGGGAGGTAATAATAACACATTTCGTGACAAAAGGTTATAATAAAAATCTAATCTATGGAACACCTACATAGAGTTATCTGCATATTTATTACGCAGCGCTTTGCTGCGTTCACGTTGCTCCTCCTCGGTGCAATTCGTTGTTTCCTCGTCGCTGTCTTCCTCTTCCTCCTGCTCGTTGGTACAATTGTTCAGATCCCAGGCGCATTGTTTATGGGGAAAACGTTTATATAAACTCTTGCCCTTGCAGCTATGCTGATTCAGCTGCCACAGCTGAACGGCAGAGTTATCAAAGCCCGCCAGCATATGGCATTCGTTGGCATCTATATGAGCTGAGCTAAGTCCACGCGCACGTTCGCTAATTTTGTAGAAACATGGCAGTTCCACCTGTGCCTTGAGTATTTCTGCTTGGGCGGTTTTGAGTATTTGCAGGCAGGCATCGAAATTTGGTTTAGTTTTATCGGCAGCAGCCGCAGCGGGCGCTTCCGCATCCAGCTCCGCTTTAATGTCCGACTCCAGCATAATGGTTGGCTCTTCAGCTGGACGCTTTTTAGTGCATTTATCGCTGGGTCTGCTGGAGTTGGAATTGTGCTCGCTGTGATTGTAGGATATTTCATCTGTCTCCAAATCATCCGACATATCCAATTCATCGCCCATGCCCAGCAAATGATCCTCGGTGAATAGATGCTGATCATTGTCCACAATGTGTATATGCAGCCAGGTGTCGAGCAGATTCATAATAAGCACATGACCACGGCGCTGCAAAAAAGTGCCAATACGGTCCATCACCTGTGCCGTTGTATGCAGTTCATATTTGGAGGAGCGAAATTGTGCAACTGTTGCATCCGACTCGGCCGTTTCCAGTTTCGTGCAACCGCTCAGTGTTTGTACTAATTTCATAAAGTAATCCAACTCCAAATCGCCCGTATTCTGCGCCTCACTGGCGAAACGTATGTGACACTCGGACACCAACTGTGTCTCACTTGTCACCGCACAACCGTTGATTTTGGTGGGCAAAGGTGCATCGTAGAGATCAACCGGTGCAATGAGATGCGCATATTTCTTGAGCAGCTCAACGGCACCTTTGGATTCGCGTGCCTTGAGCAGCTCCAGATACAAATGGCATAGCATGGGTCCATAAAACCGCTTCATTTCCAAGCGCAATGGCTCCGGTTGTGCCTCCACAAATTGTGAGAAGCGTCCAAATTGTTGATCCAGCATATGTTGATTGTTTGTGATTACCTGAACGTTGGAATAAGTGAAACTATTGCCGCCATGCAGATCCGTGTCGAGCATTTTGTTTACCGCAAATTGAGTTTTGTTTTGCAACAAGAGGAAATCGGAGCGGCGTAACTTTTCGTTGCCCTGCAGCAAAGTTTTAAGTAAATATGTATATTGTTTTTTTGTTTGTTTGTTGCGTTCTTTAAACACTTACCACATAATTCTTTTGCTTGAGCAACAAACCAACTGCAGCACGCATTAAATCGCTTTTTGAAGTTTTCTTTATGACAGATTTGTTGCTGTTGCTGTTGCTATTGCTATTGCTGTTGTATATGGGCGATGAAGCATGATTATTGTTGCTTGCATTCGGCAAACTCATATTTCAAGCTCGTTAAAGCAATTTTAACGTATAGCCTTCGAATCCCTAATCCCGTCCTGCTGCAATTCGTTGCAGGATTTTTTTTGTGTGCTGATGTTCGGCAGTGTTGATCAGCGTCAATTAGGTTTCACAAGTGTTTCGCACGATAGCCGCTAATTAATCGATAGCTATGCACGACATCGATATCAATATAACAGCTGTCAGCTGTTTGATAGTGGTATTGTTTTAGAAACATATGTTTTGAAATGGATGATTTTTAAAATTTATATATATATATATATATATAAATGAATAAATAATGCAAATGATCGACTTCTCACATGCCGTTTTATGCCGTAAAATGGAGAGCACTATTTACATATTTACATACATATGCAAGCCATGTCTCATGCCATTTTTCGGTAATATTGAGTGCAGTATTTACCTATTTACATACAGATGCATGTAATGTTTATTTACAACATGTATTTGTATTTGTAGTTCATTGTTTGTTGATATTGTATTTCAATTGTATTAATGTTTTCAACTCGTTTGATATTAATGACTAACAGCATAAAATAAAATCACAAATGGCGGCTTACGCCATCTTTTAAACGAACTAACTGATAGCAATCGATTCTGTTTTTCATTTGCTTTAATTTAATCAAAATCGAATCAAAATCAGTTTCAGGAGTCCCTTTATTGGTTTAAAAATGTTGGCCACGATAGACACCAAATTAATCGATAGCTATGCAATGCAGAGATAAGCACATAACAGCTGTTGGAAAGTGCCATTGTTGTTTTTGTGTTTTGTTGTCTTTTAGCAGTTGCGCGGCGCTTTTCTTGCGTTTCTTTATTATTTTTGCGCAGCAACCAATCAACAAACCACTTAAACCTCAAAAAATATTTCAAATATTTATAAAAATGAGCAGCACAACAAAGTTTGTTAGCGAATTCTGTGATATTATTGATTCCTATGGCGGTCGTGATAAGGTAAGCAGTTTTCTTTTGCTAGTCAATTTTTTATATAGACCTTTCAAATAAACATAAAAATAACTACTGATCGTTTTATCTGCATATTATTTTCAAAACGCATCGTGGCAGCTTGTTTGCGCAGCTTTTTGAGGGGCTTGTTTGTGTCGCACCAACAGGTTTTTCTTGTGTACGGGTTTTTGTTGCTGTTGTTTGGCTTTGGCACCTTGACCATAGTCGGAAGCAGCATTATTGAACCTTGCCTTACTTCTCTTCTTGCTCTTTCAATTTGTATTCTGCAATGGCACAAGCTTTATCAGCTAAACTCTGATGCTATCGGTTAGAGTGTTTGATAGACCCTAGTATATAGAAGTTAAGATAATGCTACACCTTATTGCCGGTCGAACTTTAAATCGTCATGAGATAAAGAAGATAATACGCTATGAGAGAAAGGTTTGTTTGTGAAATCTGTTAGGAAGGGTAAAAACGTTTCGATTTGAGAAAACGATCAGGGCTGATTCTAAACTTTAGCTGTTAGCTGTTCCGTATTCCGAATATCAGAGGCAGTGATATGAGAGGTATTAGAACCCATTTTTGAAACAAAATAACGATTGCTATATCTTTTAAAAACAGCATTCGGAATGAAAAGTTTTCGGAAATGGGAACAGGCCCGTCTAAGTTTGCATGCAAACTAATTTTTTTATTGAAAGGCTTCCGACAGCTATATGATACAGAAAACCGATTTTAATAAAATAATAATAATATATGCTGAAAATTGTGCTCAAACTATTTAACTCTTAATCGATCTTACTTATGACAACTTTATATTATATAGTAATTCAATACGACTGCGACATATGAGCTGCGCGCCGTAAAAAATCATTAAATTATTTTAAAATATTTAAAAAAAAATATACTATATAATTTATGGGTTCAAAAATAACTTTTGAGGCGTGACACATTTTCTGGCATTTGTAATATAATATGAAAGTATTGCATTGCTAAGAAAACAATTAATAATAGCATATTATTTCTGTTTTGCACTTTGATAAAGGCAGATAGATAACGAATTGTGATATGTGATGAATAGTTGACCTATTTAACACAGTTAATGAAGAATAATTAATTAACAAGGTTGCGTGTGAAAGGATAAAAAGCATAAGCAAAAGTTCACGAAATGCCTACGGTGTGGGCATTTTAGCCCAATGCAAGCGACTAACAATCAACATAACTACAAAAAGCCAACGAATTGTAATTTTCAACATTAATATCGATTGGTTATTGTTCAAGTTACGACCTATTTTATTTAACTAAAAGTTATTGATTGCTTTTGCATCGTAAACAAACATAAAGGCAAAGACAAATACCTTTCAACGTTAATAAAAAGCTAAGTAAACAAGAAATGAAACCACCAACACCCCCAAACCACCACAACAACGCTGGGCTGACATAAAAAGTATACCCCAGACAAAACCAAAACCACTTTAGTTGAAAAACAGCCATCAAGATGCTTGTAGCAATCGTTGTATTCTTTTTATCGCTGATAATGTTTTATCTCTTTATAACTGCAAAGCAATTTCATAAATTGCAGTAAAGTGCAAAGCAAAAAATAGGGTTACGTAAATAAACACTTGAGATGTCATATCTTTGTCTCTATAATAAACACAAATAATGATATATTTAAATTTATATTACAGGTAATGAAAGCATTGTGCTATAGCGCCAAACTTGTAGCTGGTTATCATGCCAAACGGAATCCGGATTTGGCCAAACGATATGCAACCGCTAGCTCCAAAATATCGGGAGCAAGAGCAACGCTACGTCTTATTGATGATATACCTATGATACAGTATGCCTTGGAGTATGGACTGGGAGAAAGTGAACCTGATCGCACAATGGCAATGTTGGGTGTTGCGGCCAATATTGTTGATTTGCTTTATTATCCTGTTGAGAAAATATGTTGGCTATCTGAACATAAGATTGTCAATGTCAAACATGCAGACAATTGGGATAATCTCAATTCAATATTTTGGGTGCTCTCAGTTTACTTGAATTTAATGCGGTTAGTTTGATAACAACTGTCTATTTGATTTGTGCAATAATTAAACTGTTACCATTTCAGCACACTGCGCAACTTCTGGTTGAATCAGGAGAAACTCAATCGCAGTCACCAGCTGTGCAGGTAAATAGTTTCAACTCTTTAAAATACATGTTGCTAACAAATGTGCCCTATCTTTCTATAGTCCTGCTAGTATTGATGCACAGTCCCTTGCCAAACATCGACTGGAGTTGATGTCTGTAATCCGCATATCATTGGATTTTGTGCATGCTGTCAGCACATTGCCAAAGGGTTATCTTTGGGGTGGCAAATTGTCTGTTTTCCAGGTGGGCACTATTGGCACTCTATCAGCTGGTTTGGGCATTTATCAAATCTTTGCCAAAAGAAGACTGAACAAATAACAAGTTGGCAAACCAATATATAAACAATAATTGTCAAACAGCATTTTTTGAACTAGTCCTAATGCGTTTTCTATGCTAGTTGGAGTTGAAAACTTTATAAAAATTTATGTACATCTATTGTTATGCACTCTGCAAAGGTTTAGTTTTTAAATATATAAGCACAAAATGATATAAAAATCAAGTCAACTTGAATAAAGTGTTTTAATTAACTTAAGCTGTACCAATTGAAGATTCCATTTTGCATTTTGGTCTGTGTCCTTTATTATCTATTTCTTCTGTTGTTCATGTTGATATACAATATACTTTTAGTTTTGCTTACTCTCAGCATTATGTTTTTAACTAATTAATAATGTACAGGCTCGTATATATATATTGTCGACTCTTTGAGGGTATATTTATCAGTTTAGCAGTCATATTGATTATTGTTTTTTTGCATTTTTGGCTTTTGATTTCGCAATTTCTTAAAAGACGTTTTTATTTATTGTATTGTAATGCTTTCCTCTTGTATATTTTGTTAATATTATTATTTTAGGTATGTTACATAGAATGAGGGATTTGTGTAAATACCAAAATTGTTTATAATTTAGTTGTAGATATATTTTCACACCTGATTGTGTAGCCTATTTCAGTTGTATTCATTATTGTTGTTGTAATTTTATAATTCTGTTTCGTTTGAAAATAACATTGTATGGTATATGTATGTATATACTATATGTATATATATATATATATATATATATATATATATATATTGTACACAAGTAAATTTGTTTGCTGTTAAAGCATGTAAATACCATATTAACAATTATTTGGGTTTTCTTTTATTTTGTTTTTTTTTTTTTTTGCTGTACTGCCTTCATTGTTAAGCTCTTTAATAAGTATGTGTGAATTTACATAAACATAGATAAAATGAATTTAATTAATAATTTATAGTTTTGTGTAGTTAGTGTCATATTTATGTTATAGTTTTAGCCTTTAGTTTTGTCCTTTTTATTAATTAAGCGCATATAATGTATAAATTTGTTTTGTCATTAAGGTTCTTTTATATATTCATTAAAAATCTTGTTAGTTGATATTAATAGATATATTGGGATTTGTTAATTGGTTAATATACCTAACTAAGTATTTATACTTTTGATTAGTTTTTGTTTGATTACAGGAGCTATAGATGTATGTACGCATACTTATAATGTAATACATACATACATCATACGTTACTTTGCCGAATTTTTGCGTTTCTGTAGTCGATTTCAAAGCATTTTGAAAATGCCGTACAAAAAAAGCATCAAAAAGTTCGAAAAAATGTCTGCACTCAAAATACTTATGTTCAACTTTGTTCCATTTGCTTTTTTTGTTTGTTTATTTTTGCTTTATTTGTTTTACATAATAACCGTAATGCAATTTGAACTTTAGCTCATAACAGTAGTATATTAAATACATAAATAGGTATGTATGTATGCATATACTAGGTATGTACGTATTTGTATGTATGTCTTGTATAATGTATAATGTATTTATATTTTATTTAATATTAATACTTATCGGAAGCTATTTAAAATGGCACTGCAGTAATTTTGTTTATATTCCTATATAAGGTGGGAAAATCAATTAGAGTTTGGGTGAAAACGCTTTCTAACGAAAGCTGAAATACCCAAAGTATTCTTCTAATATCTCGCTATACTTTAACAATATGAATTTGCATTTAACAAATATGTATACAATTATGGTATACGTTTCATCCTTTATGCTCCTTCAATAATATTTTAAGTTATCCATTATTAAAATATATGGTACTTGATTATTGCATTAAAAGCTTAGTAATGTTTCATCATCATTATTATTCTTTTGTGTGTATATATGTATGTATATATATATATGTGTGTATAATAGTCTTTTTAAAAACCGTTCTTATTGCGTGTTTTGTTTTTTGTTTTGTTTTGTTTTATTACTTTTATTTTTAACATTTTGCCGTGCAAATATTGTTAGTTTAAAATTCAATTTGCAAATGTTTTTTGCTAATGTTCCCCCAAAATGTGTCTCACATGTCGCTTGTGTTTCTCAATGTTTTGTTTTTGTATTTGTTAATATTATAATACTTATTAAAAATATTCTTCATAAATATAGCTAGAAGTAGTTTAGCATATAGTTTAGTTAATGCGTGTTTTGGTAAAGATATCGGCGAACGTATATATAGATATTGTTTATAAGTAGGTAATTTGTTGTTGTGTATAACTGCATTTCACCTTAGCTGAGATTTTAAAATATGTATGCATTTTTATGAGTTATATAGTTCTTTTTTGAAATTGCTTAAAATTAAATATATATATTTATAAATGTATGAATTAATTAGTTTTTTTTTTTTTTTTTTGGTAAAATACATTTATTGTTTTTGAATTTCTCATATTTGAAATTTATAATTTTAATTTTATTTTACTTTGCTAAAATTTAATATTATCGGTTTTGCGTGGGAAGCGTTCGATTTTGGTTCCATTACATTTCGTTTTATTCAATTCATTGATACATTAAATTTCTTAAATTTGTAATCAACATTTTTGATCTGCTGTTTTGTTTTTGTTTTCTTTTTAAGTTTTAAAAAATTGATCTTTTAAAAAATAAAAATATGGAAAGCCTTGTGGAAAATGTTAAAAATTGTAATTGTTTTTGTTGTTGTTGTTGATTTATTTTAAAACGCCATTCAGTTTAGCTCGTAAAAGCGTTAAAAACATTAAAGTAAAAATATATGTATGACTTTTGAGGTTGTGTACCAATTTCTTGAATAGCCTTAAAAAGTTCCTTTAAAAGTATTTGATTTTCATTTAATTTAGTTCTTTAGTAAAAGTATATAAATTTTAGTTATTTAAAAGTTAAGCATGTCTGTAGTATGTCCTAGTGTAAGTGTACATATTTCTATGACTGTGTGTGTATTACATAATCGAAAATCGAATTTTGAGCTGCATTTGCTTGAGTATTCAATTATTTTTATATAGCTTGTATTCACCTAAAAACACTTGAATTATGTTCCTTCATATTAATTGTATAATAAAAAGGTGCTGTAAGTCACAGCACTTTATGTAAAGTATGTAAAGTTTTTGTTATTATAACTTGCTTTGCGGTAGAAAATAAAAATTTAAAAAGGATTCGATTTCCATTTTTTGGGTTAGAAATCAATCAAGAGAAAACATTTTGTCTTGTTTGTTTTTTTTTTTTAAGTTTAAGTCTTAGAATTACATATAATCATATTATAATTCAGCTAAAGCACCATTTTATGTATAAATGTGTTTTTTTTCTTTCTTTTAATATATACACTTTATTATCTAGTTGTAAGGTATATGTTCATTATATGTATACGTGTGTATATATGTATATGTTCATTCGCTTTCGTTTTATTAATTATTATTTATTTATTTTTATTTTGTATTCATGAGTTTGGTAAATATATGCTTTCGAACTTTGCTTTATTTATTCCATATTCCATTCCGTCTATATTCTTTGTGACTACACCTGATTCTGTTTTCACTATCAGCCCTGTTCCTACATTCACTTTCGGCAACACTTTGCGGAATTGAATTTCCCATAAATGTTTTGATTATTAATAGGATTGAACTTTCGCAAAATCTTGCCGAAAGTGAATATGGGAACAGGGTCTGTACAAGTACATATATATGTATATATAAATTAATTTAATATTATATATATTTATTTATTGGTATGCATGTATATGGTTTAATAAGTGTTGTATAAGCATTTTCATTTCTTGTTTTTTTTATTAAAGCGATTTGGTTTTCTTCCTTTGATTTGGTGACTTGCTTTAGTTTATTTAGTTATTATTCTTTTGTTATTGAAGGCATTAACTATTTATTGTATATATGTATAGGCATGTATAGGCTTGTAATAAGTATATATATATATATATTATATATAGAATAACTATGCATGATAATTGTCTAGCATATTGTTTGATTTAATAACTACTTATAGGTTACTTTTCTTAAATACTGCTGAATATCAACTAAGATTTCGATCAAATCATATTGTACAACTGCTGATCCAAGTTCCTAGGCAAAATGAAACTAAGCTAGGCGCTACAACAGAAACCGTTACACTAAGAGGCATTCAAGTTAATTCTAAAACCCGCGTTTCATTCAGTATCAATTAAAAATTGCTTATTGTTTGTGTTAGGTCTATTAGAAACTAAAACAAATTCAACTAGTTTCACGGCAGCTATATATATCTAATGTTAATAATATTAACAATTGGTTATTTTCTCTTTGCGTTATTTGAAGACTACCATAAAATCCCTGTAGGTTCTTAATGCGTGTTGCATGTATGTATTCTTTTAACGTTAATACGTTTCTTTAAAGTTAAAACATAATCTTTTGGCCCAAAAAGAATGGATAAAAACAATTAATTGCCTAAATAGCAGCGTTCAAGAATTTCATTAAACACCTGTCTTAAATCGACTGTAAATCGACTGGTAGATATATATATATATATCTATAAGTACTTAAATAGTTTATATGTATACATAGTTTCTTCATTCTTTTTTTCATATTTAGAGTTTTTGTTTTTGTTTTAGTTGCATGGTAAAGTAATTCATAATTTGATTGTATTTATGCTTAAATTCGTTTGAATTTAACATTTGATATTAGACTAACTGGAAAGTAGTATTCAGCATGGGAAGCGCAGGGTTAGTTTTGCCTTAAGCATTGTGGTTAGTTAAGAGATATTTGAAAAAAAAGAAAAAAAGACTCGTACGAATTTGGAAAACAATTTTGTTTTGTTATATGTATATATTTGTTTTTGAAATAGATGTTAATAGTATGTGTGTTTTAGCATGTGTGTACAAAAGTAATTTTTTTAAATTAAAGCGTTTGTTAAAGTACAATATATGTAATGTTTAGTTATTACATACAAAAGCATCGAGATCCTTTCTCAAAATACATGAAAAATAATGTAAGACATAAATAATAAGAACAAAAATTGTTGTTTTTTTTGCTTTAAAACTAGGTGTCTAGCCGAAAAAGTAGGCCAAGAAAGAAAAACATAATTCAACAATCAAGCGTAATATAAATGTTTAACAAAAAATGTTTCTTTAAATCTAAGGGGAACATTAACTTAACAAAAAATAATAACCAACTCATAACAAATTCAACGAAACTTAAGAGCACTATTGGGTATATTAAATTCACAATTTTTAAATTATATTTAAAAATTGCAATTCACTTTTAAACGATTTGCGGACAAGTCCAAAAAAAATTTCTCTGCCTTGGCTAATAAAAAAGAAGTTATAAAATTTCTGATTAATAGCACAATAACAAAAAAAAAATAAACTAATAACGAAAAAAAAATATAATAATATATATATATAAGAAAGCATTTGTGCGGTTTTCTATATAGGTGGGCAAAGTATATCGACAGCTTTCTTAGCCAAAAAGGTAATAACATAATTTTGAAATGGCTCATTTCAAGTTTTTGGGGGTTTCGTTTAGCATTCGAATGCCCACTTCAAAAATGCTGATATGTAAGCATGATTATCAAAAAATAGTATGTATACGATACGAGAGAGAGTAGTTAGATAATGTGATAAGAAATACTCATGTTAGGCCTAAAAGATATATATATATATTTGGATATATATATATACGTATACTTAATGTCGTACCGTTCTTGTAAATACATCAAAATTGGCTGTGTGTACGCTTACAACACAAGCAAATTTCCATCCAAATCTGTGCAATTCGGAAACGCGCTAATCTTCCTGCTGCCTAAAAGTGCAAAAATTTTTTGTATCACTTAAAATTCAAAAAGTACATCCCTCGTTGGACTTGAAGTACGTTTAAAAACGGTACGCTAGTAGTGAAGCACGATGTTGACACGCTTAAATTGTCTGCTGCTACTGTTGTTGTTGCTGCTGCTGTTGCTGCTGCTGATAATTGTACAAGGAGTTGGCCGTCACATTGGCAGCACCAGCATTTGACAAGATATTCATGTTACTCGACTGTTGATTTGCATGTTGCTGAAGTTGAATAAGTTTTTGTTGCTGCTGTTGCTGGTGGTGATGCTGATTTTGCTGCTGTTGTTGATTATGATGATTATGCGGCAGCTTTTGATCGACGTTCAACCGATTGTTTGAGGATGCCAACGAAACCGTAGACGAAGACGATGACGGCCCAATGCCCACCAACGTTTGTGATTTGGAGTTGCGAGTCAAGGGCTTGTGATTCTTGACAATATCGCAGCTGTGCTGCCATTGCCAACAGCTGCGGCAAAAGTAACTGCAACATTTATCAATTAGTTAAAACATAAATTTATATAAATTTGTTAACTGGCTTACCGAAAGCAAGACAATTCGCGGCAATAGTATGGCCCATGCTGTACTCCACAAATCGAGCATAATGCATCCTCCAGATACGGATCCACCTGCACTTTCTTTGTAAACTTGGAAGTGCGTATTTCAATAAAGGCCGCAGACACAGCCTTCATATAAGAGCGAAAGTTGCTAAAAGTAACACGTCCGGAACCAATGGGATATTTATATTTGTCCGTGTCAATGCCAGCATATAGAACACCATCAAATAGATCATCCATAATGGTAGCCAAACCCTCGGCAGTTAGTTTGCCATGCAAAGCGCCCACAAAAACTGTTTTTGTTGGATCCAGTTTCTGTGAACTGGAGCGCACAAAGTTCGAATCAGCTATAATCCAGGGAATAACTTCGACCTGAGGAGTTTTATATAAATTAACTTGTTTATTTAATGTGTTTAGGTCTAACTTACATCCTTTGACTTGATGCGTCGCGAAGAGATCTTAAAGAAATAATTGCTGCCACTATGCGAATCATCAACTTGCAATACACAAGCTGAGAGCAAGGCTTTAACCTGTTTATCCGATTCGAATATAATGTAAACATAGCCCTTGGGCTGTGTCGCCTGCTGCTCCTTGCCGGGCCATTCCACTCTGTAATGAAAGTAAGATATAAATTTATAGCTCGATTTAAAGCCCATAAAATACTGCTTACCTTATGGAACCAAATGGCTTGAAAATTTGTATTAATGACTGCTCACTGATATCCCAAGGGATTCCACCAAGAAACACTTTGGGTGAATAGTTGAACATGCGATGCGAACGTGGCGGCAACTGGCCGCTCCAAGTGCATGTTGCTTCACATAATGCAGCCGAGCTTCTATAAAATTTGGCCACACGATCCAAATGCCAATCACTGGCATTGCCGGAGCTACTAGAATTGGCTTGGACACTTGAATTGCTGCCGGTACCACCACCACCCACCAGATTACCTAAACTGGCCGCTGTTGTATTATTAATACTGTTGTTGGAGCTATTGTTGCCGCCGCCAGCAGCTGGCAAATTGCCGGCATAGCTTTGTAGCAATTGATTGAGCAACGGCATTTGTTGGGTTTGTGCCTGCAGCAACTTTAGCGTATTGATGCGCTGCAGATTCTGCAACTTCGCCAGCTCCATGTCCACAATGCTAAAGTTATCTAGACTGCATTGATTCAAGCAATCGTTGCTGCTCAAATCAAAATTTTGCTGCGATCCATTCAAATGCTGCGGCTCGTAGCTGCGATTTAAGTTGCTAAATTGCTGGTGTTGCTGCTGCTGCTGCTGTTGTTGTTGTTGATGATGATGTTGAGCCTGCTGATGTTGCTGTTGCAGCTGCTTTTGCTGTTGCTGCAACTGTTGCTGCTGCTGTTGTTGCTGCTGCTGCTGCTGTTGTTGCTGCTGCTGTTGTTGCTGTTGTTGTTGCTGCTGCTGCTGTTGTTGTTGCTGCTGCTGCTGTTGTTGCTGCTGCTGTTGCTGCTGTTGTTGTTGCTGCTGTTGCTGAAACTGCTGTTGCTGCTGCTGTTGCATAGAAGCCAGCTTGTTACTGCTTACAGAGAGCAGATTCTGCAAAGAAAGCTTGTTACTTTAAACTCTTTTTCAATTAAGCTCTCTACTTACAATCATGTCGAGCAGATTGGGCTCGTTAACAGACTGATTGCTATTCTGGCTCTCCGGTGAGTTGGAACGCGTGGATGCATTTTGTAGATTGAGTCCAAGATTACCGCTGTTATTGCTGCCCAAATTGCTGTAGCTCTGCTGCTGATATAGCATATTAATTGAATCTACCGATAGGCCATTGGCGCTGGATGAATTGCTGCTATCACTGTAAATATTTGAAAAGAATTGTGTATAGTATAAAAATGATTCGTTGAATAGAAATGTGGGTGCCGCATTTGTTGTTTACCTGACTAAAGGTGAACTGTGAAAGGAGCGATTGTAAATAGATGAAGGCGTACTTGGCGATAAGGGTGCAGAGCAATCGAAGCTGATGTTTGATCTTTGGAAAGCCTTAAGTGGGTTACTTTGTGCAACATTTTCAAACTAAGTTCGCCAATTCGCCCAAAAAAGAAAGAAAAGAAACAAAATAATATATGAAAATAATTAAACACACACACACAGAGTAAGAGAGGATAGATAAATAGATACAAATAGTATAACAGACACAAATCAATCAAAAAATTATAAAACATATATTTAGTAGTATAGAGTAGAGTTGTACTGTTGTTGAATTGTTCAGTTGTTCCATTTTGAAACGTTCTTATAGTTTAATCGTTATATCGTATATTTAGTTCGTTTTTGAACTCTTTGAAGTTGTTAAGGGTTCTTGTTTTTGGTTTTATTCAATCCGATTCATAATGGTATACTATGGGACTGAACTAACTAACTAATCGGTAATACTTTATTCATTTTGTTAAGTTCTTAAGTTTAAATTTCTTTTCATTTTGTTTATTTGTTTATATCATATATCATATTCTGGCTCCCATTTCCGTTTTGAATTCCAAAATACCGCATATCGATGCAAAATTTGTTAACAAAAAGTTGCTTAACTATTGCTATTTCTTTTAAAAATAGGATCGCAAAATCACAAACATGCCGGATTATCTGTGATAAAACGAAGTTAAGTCGAATACTTCGAAGGACAGTCGAGAATTTGAGTTCATTCTTTTGAGCGAGTAGTTCAATCGAACGATACGACACAGCTCTTGTATACAGTCCACTAGCTTTTGATTACAGAGACACAAAGACACAAGCCAAAAAAGTTAGAGAATAGTTTGGTGCAAATTCGGTGCAATTACAAGATACAAGATACAAGTTGAGAGTACTTGTTGAGTACACACATACATACATACAAAGCAACCAAAAAAAAAAAACAACTCACCTGAAAGTAATCAAAACTTGACTTGGTGCCTGGCGAGGCCGAGGACTGTGTAGAGCTCGGTGTCAGTGGTGCATAGGACACAGCATTTGCCGACAACTGACCGCTATCGCCAGTGGCAACGACAGCGGCAGCTGCAGCAGTCGCCGCATTGCCAAGTAGCAAGTTGTTAACGCCGCTGCTGCTGCTGCTGCCGTTACCTCCGGCGCCACCAGCATTGCCGCCTGCTGTTGCTACTGTTGTTGTTGTTAGTGCTGGTACTGTTGCTGTTGTTCCCTGGGCTCCCGTTGCCGGCCCGCTGCCGCCACACAAGCCAAGCAGATCGTTCAGTGTGATTGGATCTGCAAAAGTATATAGATATATATATATATATATATATATAATGTATTACGATATGAATAATGTTGACATGGCGCAGCCATCAATAAATCAAATCAAAATATAGTTACAGCAACAACTACAACTACCAACTACGAACTATTGGCCATTTTGGCTAGCAGAAGAGCCTTTCAAGCGTTTTGCAAATATTCAAAAGGCTGCTAATAAATTAGGAGTAAATATGCTGAGTTCGAGATGTCGTGTCCGAGGGCCACCAAAAACCGAAGTCCTTCTTGGCAGAAGTAGACAAGCTGAAGCTGCAGTAGTAGCAGCCGCAGCAGCAGTAACAACTTACTGCAATTGCCATGGCTTGTGCTGTTGTTGTTGTTGTTGCTCGCATTGTTGTCGTATGCCAAGTTCTGTGCGCCATCGCCATTACCAGCTGCCATCATTCCAAGGTTCTCATCATTGGTACTGCTGGAAGATTTGCCGTTGATGGTGCCACTGTTGTTGCTGCCGCAGTTGTTGCTGGCGCAGTTGTTGCTGCCGCAGTTGTTGTTGTTGTTGCTAGTTTTGCCGGCATTGCCGTCATAGTTTATGCCAAATTCGAATGACTCCTGCGTGGGCGACCCACTTGGCAGGACACTTGGCGTCTGTCTCATATACAGTTCCTCAATTCCCAACATGCTCTCAAATTGCTCTCGCTCTTGCTTGTTCTTAGTGTTCTTACTTCTCTTGCTGTTGTTGTTGTTTTTCTTCTTCTTCTTGTGCTTCTTCTTGTTTTTGGTTTTGGTGTATTACTCGTTCTGATGGTCTGGAATGCTGAAATGCTGAAATTGCTGGGGTTGCTCGGGTTTTGTTGTTGCGTGTACTCAAACACACGAATTTAGTTGTTTTTTTTTAAGGTTATTTAAAATTTGACTATTACTTGAAAATTTACTGCGCTTCCTTTTGCAAATGGCAACTGGGCGTGTACACTTTTAATGCAATTTATTTCAAGGAATGGATTCCCAGTTTTAGAACTTTTTGAAAATATAAAGAATAATATTAATTTAACTACGAAGAATTATATATTTGTGTGCCGACTTCAAAAAGTAAAAAATTATTGAAATTTATACGTCCGGTTGCCAGACTCCCAAGCACAGTTGACAAGAAAATGAAAACAAGTGCAATATGACAATAATTTCTATGAGATAACCATCATATATTTCGATTCGAGTGTGTAGCATACTTTTTGGAGCTAAATGGTTTCTTTGTTTTCTGAATCTTTTAATCCTCTTCATATTTCAGTTGATTTGATTCGAATGTGGAATTCGGCTTGTCGAAAAGTTGTTCATGTGAAAACTTAACTGTGGATCGATAGTTCATATGACAGCTATATGATATAGTCGCCAGATTTTGATAAATCTTGCTAATCATGACAAAAGCATATTCAAATGCAGAATAGATAAATTTATAAAATTTTAGAAATCTTTGTGACTTAAATCAAATTTCAATACAATTCATCTTTGAAGTAATAAGCAAATTGATATTTTAGTACAATTCGTTTACTAAGTCAAAGAATTAAGTGAAAATGAAATTAAATTTGAGTTCAATTGGATTTTACATAAAGACTTAAGTCACTGTGACTTTCTTCCGGCCGATTCTGTAATAAGTTTCATCAAGATAAGTTCAAAACTGAGAGACCATATAAACAGACGGACAGACAGACAGGCGGAAATGGCTAGTTCGAGTCGGCTGTTGATGCTGATGCTGAACAAGAATATAAATACTTCATGAGGGGTTACACATTTCGTAAAAAAGTTCAAATACCCTCTGCAAGGTCATAACATTATCAGAATTATAAAAATAGATAAGATAGATATTTGAGCTCTAATTAGCACGTACACCTTATTAACGCATCAATCAATACATTTATAAATAGATTAAGTATGGCAAATAAAACGACAAGAAATAAGCAATTTTGTTTGATATTTAATACGAACCATTTATGAAGGATATAAGACCATCGCTGACATCGCCAACGCGTCTGCCCATTAGATCCTGCTGCTGTTGTTGATGCTGTTGCTGTTGCTGCTGATGATGATGATGTTGATGCTGCTCGAGCAGTGAGCTAATCGAATGCTTTTGCAGTAAATCGCTGGCGGTGGCGCCGCTCAAGGCACGCATGTTGCCGCCGGCACCGTTGCAATCTGGCGTCTCGTACTGCAAGGCCAAGAAGAATTTGAATATTGAGTTTGAATATTGAGTTTGAATTTGAATTGTAATAAAAGTGGGAGCAAATGAAATTGTTCTAGTTGCCATATGATGGGCTGCATGTGCAACATTGATTGAGATTTTGACTTGTGTAGAGTAGAAAGACAAAAGTATAGACGCAAACGCATTGCCATTAAAGTCAACCAACTATTGCGGCAACTAATGAATCGTTTATCTTTTGCATTTCTTGCCACATGACGGCGGCGGCAGCAGGCGACATTGCAACAACGTAGCCAAGTTGGCAAGACAACCGCACGAGGACATTTCACAAGCTGCAGCCTTCAGCCAGTCAGCCAGCCAGCCAGGAGAAAGGACCCCCCAAACCCAAACCCAGCCCCAACCACAGTTATAGTTACAGTTCAGAGCCACCATTCAGCCGCATACCACCCACCCCACACCGCACCGCACCGCACACAGACATGCTCTCTGGCTCTGACAAAAGTACACTCGAGCGTTTGGCGCAATTAAAAGCGCATCAAGTGTCAGTGGAGCACACTTAAAAATGCCAAATTAGTGCAAATATTGTTATCAGGCACTCACCAAACAATTTAGCGTAAAATGGCGTACAACTCATTACGTGGGATTAATGCAGCACAGAGAATTGAGAACAGAGAACACCGTTCTGAGAACTGAGAACTGAGCACACACAGAACTGATAAATACTTGCAAAGATAAGAGCCGTGTAGGAAATGGGAATTTGTATGCTCAACCATATGGGGATTACGTGTGTGCTCGGATTGAACAGGTGTTTCAATTAAAATAAATTGACAGAAACTGTTCAAGTGATTGTCTCAAAATGTACTTTAAACTCAAACAAAAGCCTTTGCATGCAATACAAGTTTATCTATCTATAAATAAGCTAAGGAAAACAGTTAACTCCCTTTTCAACTGACTTAAACACAGCATATTCGCTTGATTATTATGTTTCTTTTTAAGTTTGAGAAGAAGAGCAGTGCAGAATGTAATTATATTTCTAAAGAGCTGTGTCTAAGATAGATAAGCGATCTTTCATTATCTCTCAAAAGAGAACGCTGTGTGTAAAAAGAGCAATGTATATTCATGCTCTTTTTAATCTTCAGACGAGTTTGCATTTCTGAATAGCTTTTATTCCATTTCCGAATAACTTTCTTAATGTTAAATTCGCAAATCTTAGAACAATTTTATGAAATTTTCTCTTCTGTGTACTCTAGCAATATAGAGTTGATACTTAAAGTTTTTAAAACTGAGATTCATACATGCTGCTCCATAAAAGAACTATCAAATGTCTTCGTCAAGGCAGTTTAACTCATGTGGCAAGTTTTCAATGGAAGTCAGCCAACGCATACTTACTTTTTGTCAACTTGTCACAACTATGTTAAGTACAAAACTTGCTATGGATTTAAAAATTGAATGACAACTTGATGAAGGTACGTGAAAAGTCGGAAATGGCATAAGAGAGCATCCACACACGCATACACAGGATGTTATACACACACACACACACACACACACACACACACACACACACACACACACACACACACACACACACACACACACACACACACACAAGCAGTGCAGGCACACACGTATCCTAGAGGCAATGTAAGTCTATATGTAGACGTGTACTGGACAACCAGCGTTGAATGGCGGCATTGTCGTAGCCTGTTGACACATTTACCAGCGTCTACGTATAGAGATTTCACAGTTTTCACAGTTTGTTTCCAGCCTCCCACACAACTCAGAGTGATAAAAAAACGGCGTCAATGAATGCAAATTACAAATAATCTTCAAGCCATGTACGAGTAGATTTTCTAATGCCGAGGCCAAGTTTGCGTCCACATCCGCAATACGAAGTGCCAAATGCTGAAAGCTTTAGCTGAAGGAAATAGCAAAGCCCAAAGAAACTAGTTAGGGTTACTTATGATATGTTTGTTGGTATTGGGCTTGACGAACAATGAATACTCTCCAAGTTTTAGATTAAAGAAAGTTTATGATCGAAATAAGCAGTTAGCTTCTAGCTCAGACGCGATACATTTGTGATTACGAGAAACTGTACTAAATATGTATTAAATGGCGCCCGAGCAGGGACCATTAGCATAAGTGCGTAATAGGCGCCCGAGCAGGGACAGAAAGAAAGATAATATAAGAAAAAAAAAAAAAAAGACAAAATTTTGGAAGGTAAGTAGCAACAGCTGCTATGATCTGGGACCTTAGACTTTGTAGTGCGTTACAAACAACATGTCATAGTTAAAGTACTGTAACTTTAAAAGTAAAGTCCATAAACTAGGAAATTGAATACGAGAAAAAATCTTAACCACTTGCCACATACAAGATAGCAACACCCCGTGTCCAAACATTTACTCCAACCCCAATGCGACCGCATTGCTATTGCCCCATGTTTGTCTTTGACGTCAAGGATTTTCCAAAAATTTGATTCAATGGTGTTGCTGTTGTTGTGGTTGTGCTTGACTCCACGCTGACGCTTGCCTGCTGATTCTGATTGCCACATGAAGATATTCGAAATCTCTCAACGTTCGAGAGCATAGACACCAAGTAGCAGCCAACTAGTCAGCACTATAACTCAGTAGTTATTTATCCAGTGTCCATTCGATTTGGCTGCTGTGCATTTGCTTGACGTTCTTTCTTTCTTTCTTTCATCTTTCTTTTTTATTTTGGCAAGCATTTGGCTTGGATTGGAATGTCCTGGCCTGCATTTTAGTGCATGCATATGTGTGTGCACCATATAGAATTTCAAGGGGGCGGCAGGAGGAGCAAGGAACTGGTCTCTGTTGGCTGTTTGAGAAAATTACAAGTTTCCGCTTTCAGAAGTCTTACAAATTATTATGTTTGCATCGTTTACAACACTTATTAGATGTTTGCTGCTGCCGCTGCTGCTGCTGCTGCTATGCAACCCAGGGAGGTCCTCGTCCTGGCCAAAGGGTTTGACATTAAAATTTGATGGCATGTAGTGATAAGCTCCCGATGGCAATGCCGTTCTTGTTGTCGTCGCCATTCAATACGATGCGATGCGATACGATACGATACGATTCGATTCAAGTCGAGTCGAGTCGAGCTACAACATCATCCTTCCCCCAATGACCACACCAAAGCGCAAAAGGTTAATGCACAGTTGTAATTTTTTATGGCCGATTACATGTTGCAAACTTGGGAACAGAGGCAGTCCATAAAGAATAAAAGTTATTGGCAAATACATTTAAATTTACTTGTACTTTGCTACATTATCGAATGCAACCATGTTACGTCAAGTGCTCCAAGTTTAAACTCCTTAAGTAAGTGGTTATGTCTCACAAATCTGCATAAAGCGAAGCTAAACGTCTGCTTTATGTTTTTTATCTTTCACGTTTTTTCGATAAACATTATTTTGTAAACTATGTCTTATAGAGTTATGTTTCTGCCTTTTGATTCTCTATGGTTATTTGAGACAAGTGGACAATTTAAGCATTACATGAATGTATAATTAAGTAACTTATATATTGTTCGAATAAAACTATTTCTTACGCAGCGGTGGAAATTATAATGCTTAGTTCATATCTGATTTCTCAGAATTGCCTTGAAAATTATCGCATTGTTTGCAACTAATTCGTTTTTGCTCTCTGTTCCCATTAAAAATTGGAAAAAGGGAGTTATAAAGTACTGCAAATGTATGTAAGAAGGAGGCATTTTCGACTATATAAACAGTATATATTCTTGATCAGCATCAACAGCCGAGACGAACTAGCCTTGTCCGTGTGTCTGTCCGTATGAACACACAGATCTCGGAGACTATAACAACTAGAGACACCAAACTTGGCATGTAGGTTCCTGTAAACCGTACGCAGATGAAGTTTATTTCAAATTTCGGATACACCTTCCCCCCCCCGCAATTCGCAAAAAGCTTCCACAGCCACAACTTTAAAGATATAGCGTTGATTTTTGGTACACATATATATTTGTTCAATGTTGATCACCTGCGTCAATAAATAAAACCAAAGTTATGGAAGTATCTATTTCGCCCGTCTCAGCAGGCAGAAACAACATTTTGGCAGGCACTGGTCAAGCTAAGTGCGCTGCTTGCTTGCGTTGCCGCTGAATTGCTTGAAATGCAAGTTGGGAGCAGGGAGTCTCGTAGTCGTGCATACTCGACTAGAGCATTCTTGCTTGTTACTATTCAAAAACGTACGAAAATCGGAACAGGTCTGTATATTTGCTATTTGATCAACGGAAGTTGTTTTTTAATTTAACGTACCTAACAAATTCTCTAAAATGCACGTGTCGTTTAGCACGGCTTTCTTTAAGACAACAATTGAGCGTTTAATATTGCAAATTAAAAAGCTTTGCAACTACACACACACAGAGATAGAGACAGAGACAGAGACACGGAGAGAGCAAGAGACAGAGATAAACAAAAGTACATAATTCTACTCCATTCTGAGCAGCCAAGTTTTGTAGAAACTTGTGCAGTTGGGCGTGGGTGGAATCGATTGGATGGGATTCAAATGCCTGCAGCAGGTCAGGACGTAATACACAATGCCAGGCCTAAACGCAGCAGTAGCAGTGGCAGTGGCACGTAATTGCAGTGTGCCTACAAGCATGCGGCATGCAACACGCGCTCAGTTGGCAGACAGTTGCACCATGCTGCAGGTTCTGTCTGATGTAACTGCTGCAATTGCAGCAACTGCTTGTTCTTGTTGTTGTTATTGTTGTTGTTGAGATGCCATTTGCCGGGGCAAATTAAATTGAGTTGCATGTTAAATGCCATTTCATCAGCAGCACTTGATTTGTACTTTGACACGATACACATACACATGTTGCAAGTGTGTAACACACACACCAACACACACACACACACACGCCCACATTGTATGGCATAAAAGCGTAGCATTAAATGACGCCTTGAATGAACTATCAAACAAATGCAGAAAACGTTGTTGCTGCTGCCGCTGCCTGCGTCATGCATCCATTTAATAATAACAATATCGTAATTCAAGCAACTCTCTGACAGAGCAGCGTCCCGTTAACATTGGGCGTAGGACGTAGAACGTGGGACGCAGGAGGTAGGACGCCTACCAGGACGATGACTAGGACGTTGCGACATTTCAGTTTCAACGGCAACATTTCCGATGCCTGCTTTTGTTGCCGCCTGTCGTTGTTATTGTTTCAGTTTCAGTGCATGAAGAGCAAAAGATAGAGCGTGAGAGCGGCGAGCGGAGGGGGCAACAGAGGGAGGGTGCCACAGAAAGGAAGACAATTTTTTAAACAGCCGTCAACAGGCATTCAATATGTGTGTGTGCAAGTGCGTGAGTGTGGGTGTACAAGTGTGTGTGAGTGCTAAGTGGAAATAAAACACGCGCTTTTTCCGCACTGCACCGAGTATTATCTGTGCGAGTCGAGCTGCGTTGGATCGCACACAACGGGGCGTATGATGCATATTTATATATACCCTATACAATGAATGACATAATGGGTATACCAAACAAGAACAAAATTTACAGAACAACTCAACATTAGCTTTCCGGCCTGTTCCTATTTCCGCTTCCGTTAAAAACGTTCGAATATCGATGAAAATTCGTTTCAAAATCTTGTGCTTTTGAGACACTGAAGTGAGAAGTATTCAAAAACAGAATTAGAAAATCAAAAACGATTCGAAATGAAACGTATTCGGAAATGGAAACAGAAATGCATGTTTCAAATTACTTTTTTGCAGATTTTCTAGTTTTCTGATCACAAATGAGAAAACTATATAAGAGCCGCCACTTCTCTAGAAGTGTCGTTTCTGAACCGTTTTTCTTATTATTTTTGACTCAGTTTCGAGTCATATTTCCACATTTTGTTATTTTATTTTAAACAAATCACATTTTGAACATATGCCCAAGTCATTTTCCGGAAACTAATTATTTTGAATTAGCAAAAGGTGTTAATGTGATCTTGCAAATAATAGGTGGGTATGGATATTTTAAACAAGCTGAGCCATTGATATTTCTTTAATTCGTGAATTTTATCCTTTTATCAGGGACCTTAAACATGATCATAATGTTTAACTTAGTATAACCGCTGTAATCACACATTTTTGTAAGATTTTTTTCACATAACTCTTCCCAGGGTAACATTCAGTCGCATAATGGCACAGAAGCTAAATATTTATTTTGTTTTATTATGAGTAGCAAGCAAAACTTTTTCATGCCTACTATTTAAAAACACACAAACAAAAACACAAAAAGAAGAAGCAACTCTGCATTTGGGTGGTGGCCTTTTGTGGCAGCAAGTTGATTGTTTTTGCTTTTGTACAACATTGCTGGCTGTTTGCCTCTATTTTCTTTAGCTGCATTTTTGTACGCTTTTAATGACAACATACAACATACAACCATGCAACACATGCGAGCATTGTAGTTGCTCTTCTTGTTGTTATTGTTTTTGTAGCCACCTTTTTCTTTTTGGCCACGCCTACGACGCATGGCCTCATGTACGGGTATTAAATGCTAGTTGCGAGTGTGCAACGATGTCTGCTAAAGTAAATTCAATTGAATTTTTGCAATTTTTAATGCCAACGGCTCATATTGCACTGACTACGCCCAATAAAGCCGCTCGCACCACATCGCACCATGCAACCACCCAACCACCCAACAACCCAGCCAACAATCCAGGCAAAAACCTCAGGCGCTTCACCACAAAACGCGTCGCATTTTCTTCTTTTTTTTTTCATTTTCATTTTTTATCCTTCTGGCTGGCGGCGGGCGTGTGATTTGCTTGGTATCGACATTTTAATGATGTGCCTCGGGGTGCTTTTGCCGGCATTGTGAGGGCTACGAGACCGCCGTCTTGTACTTTTGCCATTTGCACGACGACGCGTCGACGTAGCCGCTGCCGCTGCCGCTCTCCACTCTCCGTCTACCGCTCCTACTCCCGCTGCCGGAGTCTGGGTACATCGGGTACATTCCAAGACATTCCGCTGGCCATCGCCATAGTCGCTAAGCTGTCAGGCTGGTTTGCCTTTTGTTAAAAAACTTTTGTACATATATAAGCATATACAAGTAGGTACATAAGTACTTACATACATACATACATACGTACGTACAGTATTATAGCTGCCATGCATTTTGAAATGTATACTTATTCATTTGATTTCTCATTGTATTATAATGCCAATGATTTGCTCCTCTTGAGCATCAAGCTAATAAATGACAATTGCAGTCCACTAAAATTGGTGGAAAGTTTAAAATCAATTGGAATTGCGTTTAAAAAACAAGCTGATATGAAGCCAGTTTCAAAACTTCGTTTACAAATCGGAGCTTGAAATGCGTTTATTTAATGTATTTGGTTTTTCCATGAAAGTTATCAAAGCTCAGTTGTTTTTTTAAGTTCTAAGGAGCCTCCAACATATCTTCATTCTTTTAATCTGGCTTCCGTTCATTTTCGAAATACTTTTTATTACGAACCTTTTACTATATGGAGTCTTCGTCTTCGAATAACGGTTTTTATACTATTTTTTTCCAAAATTTAAAAGGAAAGTTCGTCCGTCTTTCCATCTGTATGAACTAAATTGTTTCCACAGTTTTAAAGAGCAAAAAAACTTGCTGTGCATGTTCGTTTGTGTCATAAACAAAAAAAAAGGTGTTTATTTTGACGATCTTCTTGACTGATTTGACTAAAAATATTATTGCCTCGCTCACTCTCAACTTCGCAAAGAGTGTAACAAATAGTATATCGTAGTTGGGAGCATCCAACTGCAAGCTTCTCACTTGTCTTTATTTTAAGTTACGTTCTTATATCTGATTTGATACTGGATCAGAAGGAAAACTCGTTTTGCGAAATTTGAAACATAATATTTGCAATTTCGAACATTTTTATCGCAATAGATATGATCTAATCAGAAATCATCATCGTAATACCTTACACGTCGTTGCTGCCTTAAGTTACAAATTTTGATATAAGGACTCCTCTCCACTTTTCCTACTCTTGGAAACAAATTGAAAAAAGAGTGTTAAGTAGTTGGGAAACTTTGACATTAAAATTCGTACTTGTTTTATCTCATTACTGTTCTTTTTTACTCCCTGTTCCCATTAAAAATGGGAAAAAGGGAGTTATAAAGTACTGCAAATGTGTGTAACAGACAGAAGGAAGCATTTCCGACTATACAAACTATATATATCCGTCTGTCTGTCCGTATGAACACACAGATCTCGGAGACTACAAAAGCTAGAGACACCAAACTTGGCATGTAGGTTCCTGTATACCATACGCAGATCAAGTTTATTTCAAATTTCGGATGCACCCCCCGAACCCCCGCAAATCGCAAAAGACTCCCACAGCCACAATTTTAAAGATAGAGCTTTAATTTTTGGTACACATGTATGTTTAATCAATGTCTTTCGTGTGTAAATTTCAACACGATCGGATAAATAGCACCAAAGTTATGGAAGAGCTTATTTCAACAGTTTGACATGCACTGTGCAAGTTGAGTACGCTGCTTGCTTGTGTTGCCGCTGAACTGCTTGAAATGCAAGTTGGGAGCAGCGAGTCTCGTAGTCGGGCACACTCGACTAGAGTATTCTTACTTGTTTTTTTTTTATATTTGCGAAGTAATTGAAAAGCACCATATTCAGTAAACAAAATTAACCAATGGACCCTAAGGATTAAGAATAAATATGCGTGGCGTGACGTTACAAAGAAAAGAAGAGGATTTTGATATGGATTACAAACTTGCAAAATTCTGCGAATTGGGCATGAATTTTGGTTCAAACTTTAAATAATCACGAGTTTTAATAATACAAGATACTTTTGCAAGTTAAAAAACTTTTGTACATATATAAGCATATACAAGTAGGTACATAAGTACTTACATACATACATACATACGTACGTACAGTATTATAGCTGCCATGCATTTTGAAATGTATACTTATTCATTTGATTTCTCATTGTATTATAATGCCAATGATTTGCTCCTCTTGAGCATCAAGCTAATAAATGACAATTGCAGTCCACTAAAATTGGTGGAAAGTTTAAAATCAATTGGAATTGCGTTTAAAAAACAAGCTGATATGAAGCCAGTTTCAAAACTTCGTTTACAAATCGGAGCTTGAAATGCGTTTATTTAATGTATTTGGTTTTTCCATGAAAGTTATCAAAGCTCAGTTGTTTTTTTAAGTTCTAAGGAGCCTCCAACATATCTTCATTCTTTTAATCTGGCTTCCGTTCATTTTCGAAATACTTTTTATTACGAACCTTTTACTATATGGAGTCTTCGTCTTCGAATAACGGTTTTTATACTATTTTTTTCCAAAATTTAAAAGGAAAGTTCGTCCGTCTTTCCATCTGTATGAACTAAATTGTTTCCACAGTTTTAAAGAGCAAAAAAACTTGCTGTGCATGTTCGTTTGTGTCATAAACAAAAAAAAAGGTGTTTATTTTGACGATCTTCTTGACTGATTTGACTAAAAATATTATTGCCTCGCTCACTCTCAACTTCGCAAAGAGTGTAACAAATAGTATATCGTAGTTGGGAGCATCCAACTGCAAGCTTCTCACTTGTCTTTATTTTAAGTTACGTTCTTATATCTGATTTGATACTGGATCAGAAGGAAAACTCGTTTTGCGAAATTTGAAACATAATATTTGCAATTTCGAACATTTTTATCGCAATAGATATGATCTAATCAGAAATCATCATCGTAATACCTTACACGTCGTTGCTGCCTTAAGTTACAAATTTTGATATAAGGACTCCTCTCCACTTTTCCTACTCTTGGAAACAAATTGAAAAAAGAGTGTTAAGTAGTTGGGAAACTTTGACATTAAAATTCGTACTTGTTTTATCTCATTACTGTTCTTTTTTACTCCCTGTTCCCATTAAAAATGGGAAAAAGGGAGTTATAAAGTACTGCAAATGTGTGTAACAGACAGAAGGAAGCATTTCCGACTATACAAACTATATATATCCGTCTGTCTGTCCGTATGAACACACAGATCTCGGAGACTACAAAAGCTAGAGACACCAAACTTGGCATGTAGGTTCCTGTATACCATACGCAGATCAAGTTTATTTCAAATTTCGGATGCACCCCCCGAACCCCCGCAAATCGCAAAAGACTCCCACAGCCACAATTTTAAAGATAGAGCTTTAATTTTTGGTACACATGTATGTTTAATCAATGTCTTTCGTGTGTAAATTTCAACACGATCGGATAAATAGCACCAAAGTTATGCTGCTTGCTTGTGTTGCCGCTGAACTGCTTGAAATGCAAGTTGGGAGCAGCGAGTCTCGTAGTCGGGCACACTCGACTAGAGTATTCTTACTTGTTTTTTTTTTATATTTGCGAAGTAATTGAAAAGCACCATATTCAGTAAACAAAATTAACCAATGGACCCTAAGGATTAAGAATAAATATGCGTGGCGTGACGTTACAAAGAAAAGAAGAGGATTTTGATATGGATTACAAACTTGCAAAATTCTGCGAATTGGGCATGAATTTTGGTTCAAACTTTAAATAATCACGAGTTTTAATAATACAAGATACTTTTGCAAGTTGTAAAATTTAAAATTATAGTTTTTTTTTTAATTGCCTTAATATGTACTAGTAATATAATGTTACTTAAATTGCAGTAACACTTGCAGCTTACAGTCGATTTGCTCGTGATAGTTATTGAACTGTTAGATTAAATTAATATCTAAAAATTTCATTAGATGAAAGGATATAATTCAATTTCCGGTGCTGGTGGACTTTCTGGTGGAAATGCCCATATTTAAACCAAAAACGCAGCTTAATTGATCTCAATATGAAATATTACGATCTCAAACACTCCGATTTTAGATCTAGGATTTCAAAAGCATTACTAAGTTATAATAGGCTTTATAAAGAATAAAAATAAAAAAACAAAAAGGGTTTGAGCTATTGAAAAACATAATTGTAGTTTTAAAATTTTGGTAATTTTGAGAAAATGTTCCGTATATTGAAGAGGTCTATCTATAGTATAAATTTCAATGCTGGTAAATATAAATATGAACTGTGTCACAGCAGGCCATGATGATGAAAGCAGAGCAAAAACTTTGCAAATAAAATGTTGAACAAACGACAAATGTACTTTATTTATAGGCTTTTTGAACAGCAGGCCAGCGGCGCATAAATAAAATATATTACTTAATATATATAAACAAAGCGTTGGGTAAAGGAAATGACAAAAAATGGATGTATGTATATATATATATATATAAAGTATACGCCACATTGCCAGGAAGCATTACCGCATGAAGGAGTCGCTTTTTTAGACACTACAAGCAAATAAATATGAATAAATACATGTACAATACATATAAATATAAATATGCATTCGTTTTTTATATTTCTTTTCTGAAGACAACAACAATGGCTTGTTACCCCTCATTGAACCACACCCCGTTGCCTTAATGGGAATGCCGCTTACACGACAAAATTGACATTTTGCATTTACTTATTTTTGCTATCCATTTTTATTTTTGTGCAGCTACAATAAAATGAGAAGAAAAATTGCATAATAACCCCTTTGAAATCGTCGGATTATCCTTAAATATTTGTGTAAACATTGTAACAAATGCACAGTCCCCCATTGTAAGGCCCCATTGACGTAGAGTTCCCCTCCCTCTTCCTCTCTTCACCTAACTATACACACCGCATATACCCTGCAGTTCCAGTTCCAGTTCCATCCTCAAATGGCTGCATGATGAGCAATAGACGGGCCCGTCACACTCGACAATGAGCAACTTTGTAGCTTGGCTTTCGACTGGAATGCAGATAGATGGATGGATAGAGAGGAGACGGGGGAGTGCTTACGCATGCAACAATGGCAATGCAAATGGAGACGGACGCAGGCATCTTATAATACTATCACATGAAAATCAAGTAGCTATGCTAAAGACAACAACTGCTCGACTCAACGATACTCTGTAAACAGTTTGTTCTTTTTTTTAGCCAGGACATCACTTTGAAGGAATTTCCTAACTGATCACGATTTAAAAACACTCTTCAGAAGATAGAATATTGAATATTTGAAATATATTTGGATTGAAATCACGATATACGATATTTTCTGTTATTATCTAAGTTATCGGTGTTTATTTATAAGTTATATGAAATTCGAAAGTGAACCCTCATAATGCACTTGATGTATTTTGGTGTCAACGCATTCATCCAGATGAACAAACTGATGTTCATAAGTATATGACTAACCTCTTGACTTTAATCTACAAAAATGTATACAATTTAATTATACCCTTTTAAATTTATATTTTTTTAAAATGTACGTGGTATAAACACACAAAAATACACATACACATATTGACAGCACTTTGGAATCGTTTAAGAATGACAGCAAAAAGGAGAGCATGTGCGTAAGCCATGCCACAGCTTTCTACTAAGTAGTGGCATATTATAATGATTACATGTGTGTCACTTGACTAAGCATTTAGAAGGAAAACGGGGCAGGGGAACGTCGGAAACATTGGGCGGAAGCAACTGAGACAAGTGACAATTTGGGCATGGGCTCAGTGCAAATAGGCCAAACTGACATAAACATTGACATGTATGTCACATTTTAAGGATATCCTCAAAAGCTTACATTTCATTTATGTATTGTTACTGTATTGTATAAAAAAAAAAAGCAACAGTTGCTTTCGAAACATTAAGAATCTAAACATGTACACATGTTAGTTTCTTAAACATATGGAAAATGTGGCTTTCAATTCACATAGTTAAGTAAAAACTGAGCCGATATTCTAATAATAAAACATTAAAAAAATGTTGAACAAAAAATTTAACATTTTTCGATCTAAAAAAAATGCCAACATATTCAATGTTCATTTCTTATTTCATGCTAATTAAACATGTGGACGACTGCAGCCTAGTGGAAAGGCCTTCTGCTTTGACACACAAATCCTTGGGTTCGATTCCCAGACAAGAAAATCGTTTTATATTTAAAACGTATCAACGTGAATGTTTAAAAGCTAATCCAGTGATTTATATTGTCCAGGCGACAATGACCACCTTTCATTATATAAATATTTATGTATTAATCAATAAATATTTATAAAAATAAAAAAAGTTATACAGTCGAACTTTCCTGTAGCAAAATTAAATGGGAATGATAATATATAGAAAACGGAGCCATTCGTTCCGATAAACTTTGCTTTCATTTACAAAAACTTTTAATATTATTAGGAATGGTAATTTCTGAAATTTCAATTCGGTTCCAAATTTTTCTTAAAACCTTTTTATTAAATAAAAACATAACAAATCACTTAAATGTTCCAGTTTCCAATGTTGATTTTTAAAATAATCAGGCCTGTTTTCATCTCCGTTTTCTAATAATAATAATTTTACTTTTTTAATTAAAATCTCGAATACTTTTCATTTTTTTCGATATTAGGAACTGGTCTAAATATAAAAAAGTTCATTGCTCTTAAATCAAATGAAATTATAGTTGAAAATAACAACTAATAATACATATGCCAACGAATATTGGCTTTGTCTAGTATTGTACGACAACATAATCTACTTAAATATTATTATTGAGAGCCGCATGGACATGTTCAAAAGGTATGTTGTCATGTCCTTTTATACAATCTTTTTTGCTATCATCATTAAATTGAAAGCATGCAATTGAATTTGTGGTGTTTTTTTTTTTTTATTGTTTGCAATGACCTTTTTGTTACTATTTATAAGTATTTAGCATTTAAAAGGTTTGCAGCTGCTGCTGTTGGTTTATTAAGTGTTGCTGTTGCTGCTGCTGTCGCTGACTGCCTAATCAAATCATAGCATTTAAATGAATTAAAAAATATATAAAAGCGCAGCAAATGAAATCACGCAACTATTTTGCGCAACAAAGAGTACAATTAAACGCCCTAACAAACTCATACTCATACACGCACTCAGCAAAGGATATACGCCCTCGCGAAGAGAAGGACATGATGGCGTTGCACTGTCTAGGACGCTGAAGCTGTTGCTGCCGCTGCTGCTGCGAGCAAACGCCGCAAGTTTAATCGAATTGAAGCACTCATAATGTGCAACAGACAACAAGAGTCGTGAGTTGAGTTAAGTAGAGTCTTGCGGGCCAAAGGGATGGGCTGTTGCAGGAGCAGCGCCAATTGCCGTGAGGCATATAAAGTTAGCGCAATAATCTTATTAGGATCATACAGGCAACATACAGCCATAGCCACGAATCAGTCAGCGGTTAAAGTTGAGCCGCAAAAAAAGTATAAAAAAAATCAAGCATAGGTGCAAAGGCAAGGCCAGGGAACATGGCTTGCGAGGGAACATGGGCGTAGCAGCTTTGACTACATAGGGCGTGTAACCTAAGCTGTTGGACCAGCTGATGCGCTCAGTGTTTCTCTCTCCGCTGCTCAACACGGCGTATACGTCACATCGGTACGTGAGCGGCAAGTCTCAATTACCGCCATTCGGCTGTGCAGTGCGAGAATGGGTTTTATTATTATTTACATACCTGTTGCAGCAGGGGCATTGTTTTGAATAAAAATTCCAATTTCCACACTTGTGTGTATTTCACGTTTGCCGTATAGTCCTGTCGTTCGAGTCCTCGTCCTCGTCGTTTTGCTGGTCGTGTTTTCGTCGGAGGATAAGCTGACAAAGCGGCAAAACAGATGTCGCCACTTCCGCCGTATGGCTCGTGCCTCTTGGCCTCTTCTTGTATTTTGGCCAACACACAGCTCTCTCACTCTCTCTCTCTCTCTCTCTAGCACGCTCTCTCGCTCTCTGACTCGGACTCTCTTGGCACACTCTCAATGGTTGTGGTTCGTGCTGCGCAGCGTGTCCTTTCGGTTTGATCTGATGATGCGGCTGCCCAAAAAAATGTTCTTGCCTCAGGCACACATGTTTGCTGGCCAAAATGGTTTGCTTAGCTATAGTTGTTATTGTTGCAGTTGTTCTTGTTGTTGCAGTTGTTGTTGTTAATGAGGTTTTGGCAACACTCGCCACTTGACTGGACAGACAGCAGGCAGTTGCATTGGCCGTATCAGCTGGCACAAATGCTCATCGATTCATTATTTCCCGTCAATGATGCAAATTTTCTGATGCACTCTGTTTCAAAAGTAGACGAAAAATATAAAAAAATGATTTTAAATGTCAAAATTTGAATTTAATTTTCTTTATATTTTTGTTATTTTTAAATTCTTTGTTATCGTTATATATAGCGTCGACTGTTTTAGTTGACAATATATAAACTAGATTAAGGATTGCAAAATAAATAATATTTTAAATCAAAAGAGAGTTTTGTTTTTGAATAACTTTCAATACACATTATTCGCTCTGTTCTGAATTCAACTTTGAGGAAATTTCATAAAGTGTTTATATTTTCACTATTACCGTAAAGCTAGTGAATTGAATCCACTCTTATTGGCAATGCAAGATCAAATACAAACAAATTTGTTCCCAAAATCTTGCCAAAAGTGATGATAGGAACTAGCAATATAAATAATCAATCTAATTTTAAAAAATGATTTTATATTCAGGTCTGTTTCCATTTCCGACAACTTTTCATTCCAAATTGTTTTCGATTTTGATTTTCTGCTAACATTTTCGAATGAAATGGCCATCTTTCTTTCCTTTTAAAGGTGAGCTCAAAAACTTTTCATTCCACTGTCTCAGAAGCAAAACTTTTTAAACCAAATTTTCAATCGAAAACCGGAATACAGAACTGCTAATAAATTCAAATCCGAATGTTTTCATCGGAATCGGAAAAGGAAATGGGCCTGATAGTTTTATTAAAAACAAGCAGCGTTTCCTTGACCAAAAATCACAGTCTATCAAAATATTCAAAGTATTTTGAATTTATCAGAGTTATAGATAAACAAAACATTTTTTTAAAAAATTGTTAATGCACTGTTTTGTGAAACAATATCGATGATCGATAGCACTATGCAACAAATTTGAAATATATTTTTACCAAGAACAGCCATTATAATTTTCTTATGTAAAACCAGTTGCTAATTCCGAAATAATGTTTGCGAGGCCGTTTTGGAGCTAGATTTTCGATTTTTCAAAACTCAGAGAATTGTCAATATGTTCGAAACCAGATATTGGATTCTAAAGAAACTTCGTTTGTTTGAATACATTATATAAGGTCCCAAAATTCACCTGAACATCAACTTTCAAAAGTCTTGTTCGCTTAATAGGAGAATTGAACTGAAAATTTTGCATTAAAATATCACGTTTTTTTTTTAAAAAAAAGGAAGATTTCAAACGGTATTTTCTTCTAAAAAAAAAAAATTAACAAATAATGAAGTTGTCAGCTCTTGAAACCTCGATTTCAAGTACTTATTTTGCAGTCAACTGTGCCCGACTACGAAAATCCCGTTAAAAATGGATGCAGGGAGTTAAATTGAGTCTGAAATTTGTAATAATTGTTTAAAATTAATAATAAAATTTTTACTTTTCAAATATTTTCAAATTTAGCTAAAATTTATTAAAATTTTAACTCATTTAATAAATTTCAAAATTTAAAAAATATAAAGAAGAGAAACTTAATAAACTAATGTGTGTTTAATATGTTATAACTACGTTGATTAGCTAAAAAATTAATTCATTCAAAGTCTATTTTGATTAATTCTTTTAAAATGTAATATAATAACATGTTAAGGACTTTCAAGATGATAAGAAACTAGGAATTATCGTTAAAATTGTCCTACAATATGCTCAATTTTAATTTATATGAACACAGTTTAAAATCTATTTTTGATACTACAAATATTTTTAAAACTAGCTAAATTAAAGAGTTTAAAATAAGCACACATTTCCATTTCCACAAAAAGAGCTCTAAATGAGCTCCACTTAAGCGTTAAACGCTAAATCGATCAAGGCGTATACCCACACCCAAAAACAAAAAAAAACATAACTGTAATTAACCAATTTCCGCTTTACAACCCCTTCGCATTTTTACAATCGCTTGGAAGTGCTTTCGTGCGAGCGACTTGCTTCATCATTTTGTTCTACACAGTAATTATTTTAATTTTCTATATTTTTGTTGTTGTTTCTTATAGCTGAAAGTGGTGATGTCCCCAAAATGGACAGACACACAGACAGACAGATAGACAGCACTCAAAGAGCAGAGTCCTGTGTGCGTTGCTGAGGACGTGTTGATGTCCTTTGTATGCATGTGTATGGGTCTTGGGCCGTGTGCGTGTGCGTGTGCCCAGCGGCTGTAATCCTTTTGAGAAACAGGAAGCGAAGCTATTATTAGAACCATAAATCAGCATGAAATGAGCAGAACGCCGCAACCAACAACAACTAGGAACAGCAACAGCAACTAGAAACAGCAACAACAACAACAGCTAGACCCAAAGCGACTGTTGTTGTTCTTCTACTTCTACTCCTCTCTGTGCGTATTCGTAGTTGTAAAAAGCGTTTTGCTGTTGTTGTTGCTGTTGTTGCCTAGCATGAGAGTGTAGTATTTGTTGTTGTTGTAGTTGTAGTTGGGGCTGCTTGGCAAAAATGACGTGAGTATGGCAAGGCGTGCGAGACGTAAAATACTCGGTGGGAACAACGGAAACGTACGGTATATAGTAAAAAGACAGAGACGAAGACGAGGATGGAAGCAGATGCCGACGCCACAACAACAATAATAATAACACACACGCACTATAAAAGGGCATTCAAGCTGCACTCGATGAGAGCATAACTGCATTTTTTTTTTGTTGCGACTGAATCGAATCCTTAAGACTTGAACTTTTCACACACACACACTCAATCACACTAACACGTTTTTAATTTTGCTAACGATTTGTTGTGCCGGGCCCAATTTACCTTCAAAATATATATATACATATATGCATAAGTATGTATGTGTGTACATACCCAAAAATTGCTGTTGAATTTTGTTGTTTTCTTTTCGTTGCACGCACCGTTCACATCAATTTGTTGAAATATTTAATTGAAATTTTTGTGCAATTTGAATTTTTTTTTTTGTTCATTCGGTTTCTACTGCATGCGTGCAAAGCACATTTTTTTTTTTTTGTTTGCTCACACTCTGTTATTTCGGCTCTGGGAACCGTTAGTTTAACTTGTGCTGTGTGCTTTGCACGCCTTTTCGTTAATTTAACTATTGCTTTTGCCAGTCTCTTGCTTTACACTTGTAAAAATATGCTACAGAAAAGGATGGCGTGTTGTATATTTACTATGTATTTCCTAATATTTTTGGTTCTTATATTTTTTGAAATAGCAACGAAAAAATGTAAGTGTTTTTATTTGCACTGCCTGCCGCTGGAGTTCAATATTTTTTGTTGCTTTTTTTTGCTGTTGCCGTGTTCTAAGTCAGCAATGCAATAACCTCACCTAACGAGCAATTGAAATACACTGAAAGACTGTCGTCGACAGATGCTGAGAGAGAACCGAATGAAATCTCTATGTATGTTGGCTGCTGCCCCAATCCTTCAGCCCCAACCCACAAATCGGGCACAGGACAACAGACAAGTTGCAAAGAAGTTGGCCAGAAGCCGCAAATACTTGTGTACTACTGTTGTCAAGTCAAAGAGAAAAGTTGAATACTATTAGAAAATATATTGTTAATGTTATTATTAATTAATTTATAGTTATTAAATAACATCTAAATGTATTTTTGAAACCTGTTCAGCTTTTTTTACATGGCGCGCACAAACCGTTCTGTATATTTTCTCACAGTGCAATGTTGTTTTGTGTGAATGGCAAACACAGCTGTGCTCATTGGCGTTGCCAGATCATTCGTTTTATTAAAGCGCTTGCCGGCAAATGGCAGGTCAGCTGTAAGTTAACAGATTTGAAATATATTTTGCGACTATGAAATTCAATTGGCTGCCGGCAATGGCTACGAATAATGAATGAAAAATTGGGTGACTTAATTTTTATAATTGTCAAAGTCTTAAAGTTATCTGCCCTTACGCTGTTATGGTGTTGCTTGCGTTTGTCAATTTCGTATTTTTTGCCATTTTCTTCTAACAGCAGGCTCAAAATCAAACGTGAAATTTTCTGTTAAGCTTAACACATTCTGTTATGCTTGTCTCATCTTCTTTTTCTCCCCAACCGACAGCTGTTTTCTGTTTACGGCGCGTCGGAAGAAGAAGCATAACGCCGATATTGTAAAAAGTTTGATTTGTTGTGTTATTTACGAAATGGCTGCTGAAAATGAAAATATTAATACCGAGACTGCAAATGATCACATTGATCTGTCGCAATATCGCAAGTTGGTCAAGCAGTTCATAGATATGGCAAGTCAAGCTTAAACGACAAGCTTTCAATGCAATTATTTATGTATCATTTGTACAAACAACATTTTAGAGACGCTATTCGACAGCATTGTTTTGGGCTGAAAAAGTATCAGTATTGAGTGGTCAGGAGCCGCGGGATGTTTACTACCAAGCGCAGTGTATGTTTCTGCTAGCAGAGTACCATCGTGCGGCACATACAATTCAGTACTACAAGCTGGAGAAGAGTTCGCTGCCCTGCTACAATCTGTTGCTGGAGAGTCTTTATGCGGCGAAGGAGTACAACGAGGCGGCAAGCATTATACAAAACGTGGATGTTGACACAATGGCTACATCCATGGTCAATCCACCTGCGGATGCGGCTAGCGCTTGTTATGTGGAGACCAATAGCGTTTTTGCAGGCGAAGAGACCAATCGCAATGAGCTACTGGCATCCATATATCTAATGAAGGGCAAGGTTTATGAAGCTCTGGATAATCGTGGCATGGCGATGGACTTTTATGTGCAGGCTCTGCATAAATCCATCTATTGCTTTGAGGCGCTGGAAGCCTTGGTGCAGCATGAAATGCTCATGGCCTGGGAGGGTAACTAACCAGGAAATATGCTTTTTATATTTCTGTTTCAATCAACATTTTATCTTTATTTAGAGTTCGAGCTGATGCATCATTTGCCGCTGGCACAACAGTCCAGCGATTCAGATGCCAAGTTCATTCTGAAGCTGTATGAGTCTAGGTTGAAAAAGTATTATGAGCTTATATCTGCACGCAATGCCGAGGAAATCTCACCCATTGTCAATCCAGATGTGCTCAAGTATATTAAGGAGTTTACGGTGCGCGTGCAGCAAACATGTGTCGCGGATGCACAAGTGCCCAAGCCAACGGTGCCCAAGCCAACGGTGCCCAAAGTGACTGTGACACCAAGTCAGTTAATGTCGCCCGCACAAAAGTGAGTCAGCAATTGGAATTTACCTTTATGTATGGAACCCATTTATTAATATTGTTTTGTTTTACTAGAGTGCTGGAGGATCTGAAAGCGCCGTCATTTTCACTACATAACAGTCTGTCACGCGCTTCCTCCATGCTTGAGGCAACGCAGCGTTCGCTTTTCGATGCCTCCAATCGTCGTTCTTCGGGCGACATCGAAATTGAAACCATAGTGCCACTTACTGACTGCATGTCGCGCATGCTGCGCAGCACAGATCTGCTGGCAGCGGAGGCAGAAAAACTTTTCTATGACTGCGATTACAAGCAATGCCATAAGATCTTAATTGAGTAAGTTTTTCTTTCTGGTACATATATTTGTTTGCTTATTATTGCGCTATTTTCAGTTTACTTAAGGTTGATCCATTTCACAACAACGCTTTGACCGTACAGATAGCCTGCCTGGTTGAGAATGGCGACTTTAATAGGCTCTTCTATGTAGCTCATAAGTTGGTCGATCGCTATCCGGACAAGGCCATTTCCTGGTATGCCGTTGGCTGCTACTACGACATGATAGGCAAAAGTGATCCAGCGCGTCGTTATTTGTCCAAAGCCACATCATTGGATCGTTTGTATGGCCCCGCCTGGCTAGCCTATGGTCATTCCTTTGCCAATGAAAATGAGCATGAACAGGCAATGGCTGCTTATTTTAAAGCCACACAGCTAATGCGTGGCTGTCATTTACCATTGCTCTACATTGGCGTAGAGTGTGGCCTAACTAAGAATCTGGAATTGGCGGAGAAGTTCTTTTTACAGGCCATGACAATTGCGCCCATGGATGTTTATGTGCTGCATGAACTGGGCGTCATTAAATACGAGTATGAGTATTTTGATGGGGCTGCCACAATCTTTCAATGCACCGTTGACATTATTAAGCAACGCGCCAAGGCCAACAATGAGGAGATTTCAGCTCGCTGGGAGCCACTGTTTGTTAATTTGGGCCACTCCTATCGTAAGATACAAAAATGCGAGGAGGCTTTGTACAATTTTCAATACGTAAGTGATGTTTTGTATGTGCAATTTTCGTTATTAATTAGTTATTGCTTTCAGGCACTTTTGCTGAAACCTCAAAGTGCAACAACCTACACCTCCATTGGTTTTATACACGCTTTGCTTGGCGATTTAGACGATGCCATTGAGTTTTTCCACAAGAGTTTAGCACTCAATCGTGACTGCATTGTTACCTCCACAATATTAAAGAACTGTATTGAGGATTTAATGGATGATAATGCCACCATTGACGAAATATGCAGCAAAGCATTGAGAGATGTAACTGATTCCATAACAGCTAGCAGTCGACGTGTGCTCAATGCTGATAAATTGAATGGCATCAAAATGAACTTGAAATTTGATGAGGAGGAAGAGTTTGATTTATCCAATTCGGATTCAAATATGGTTGTAGAAATGAGCTTCGATCCTTAAAGCCTACAGCAAGTAACACCAACATACAATTTAAGCTATCTCTATATTATATTTATACATATATCTCATTAAATACTTTCATACTCTCTATAATTCGTATATAGCATATTTATTTTACTGCTGCTGTTGCCTGCACTTGAACCTAATTCTTGCACACGGCTTACACAGCTGTTCTGGCTAATGAGCCAAAAAAAAAACAACCCTCCGCAGAAGCTTGGGAATTTTTTCAAATGTTTTTCCCCATAACTATTTGATGTTGCCGCTGTGTTGTGTGTTTTCTGTGCATTTGTCATACGTATTTAAGCATATGTATTGTTCTTATTAAGTTCACTGTATTCCTGGCCGAGTTGAAGCTCACTAGCGATTATATATATATTTTTAAGTGTATTCAAATTGAAAAAAAGTTCGACGTTTAGTTTTCAATTAGGATATTTTAAGTAATTTCTTCATTTAACTTTTTTCAAAAATTTTGCTGATATTTCCACTCTAAATCACAGCAGAATTATCTAAGCGAATTCTCGCCTAGTTGTGCATATAAATCTATCCAGTGAAAGGTCAACGCTTATCGGTTATTGTTATGTGCGAAAAGGGAAACTAGAAAACTACATTAAGAAAATGTCATTAAACTTTGTATATGCAAACAAACTACTGATATACTTTATGGAAATAATTTCTACGCCAAAAACAAAAGCATAGCATTTATATGACTGGGTGCTTAATGTGAGCGTTAACCAAATATTTGTACCAACAATAAAGCGTGTGACAAGCCAAGACGATGACGATGATAAAACAATAACAATTGGAGTGTTAAGAACAACAATAATGACGATGGCCCGCCTGAAGGTCTACCGGTAAAAAATATGTTTATGCATATAAAAGCTCGCTGCCGACTGATAAAAACGGGCACGTCTGATTATACCATGCAGACTTGGAGTATATAAATCCCTTTCTGTCCAGAACACAGCACAGTCCAACTTGAGACAGCAAGCAACCCATCAAGCAATCAATTCATTTAACATGTGTAAACTTACTTTCTTAATATTGTTGAGCTTAGCACTCGCACAGGCAGTGCCGCTTGTATCCTATGATGACATAGACGACGATGACACCGAGATTATTGAACTGCCCGAGAATGGCATTGAGGAGCCAACGGAGCCAAAGGACATCATTGACTTAAGCTTATACGGCAGCGCTATATATGGTCAACCAGATCAGGAACTAACTGCCGCCCTGGTGGGTAACTTTAGTGCCGAAACAGATGCTGTGAATCCCGAGGAGCTGGGCAGCTACCTGGAAGGCGACATACTTGTGCCACAGAACGCAATCTCCATGAGAAACGGCTTGACGACGCAGAGTTCCCGCTGGCCCAAGGGCATTGTGCCATATGAGCTGAGAGGCAACTTCAATGCACGTGATAAGGCCACCATTCAAGGTGCCATTGATCAATACCACAAGCGCACCTGCATTCGTTTTGTGCCCTACAACGGTGAGAGAGATTACATTTCCATTGTGAGTGGTAGCTCGGGCTGTTGGTCATCGGTGGGTCGCGTGGGTGGCAAGCAGGAGGTGAATTTACAGTCGCCTGGTTGCCTCAGTCGTCCTGGCACAGCCATCCACGAGCTGATGCATGCTTTGGGCTTTCTGCATGAACAGAATCGCATGGAGCGTGATGGATTTGTGGCCATCCAGTACAGAAATATTCAATCCGCGGCCATGAACAATTTTGAGAAGGCGGCCAAGACGGAAGCCTTTGGAGTGCCCTACGATTATGGTAGCGTTATGCACTATTCAGCGAATGCCTTCTCCACCAATGGACAACCCACAATTGTGGCAACAGTAAGTTGGACAACTACTTAAATATTGACTATATTTTAAAACCAATTTATTTTTTATTTCCAAAACACACAGCAAACAAACGGCGGTTCCCAAATGGGTCAGCGTAATGGATTTTCCGACTACGATGTGGCTAAACTGAACAGCATGTACGAATGTGGCTATGCGGGAGGAGCTGTGCCCATGACTAATGTTGGAGTTGGTATTCCCGTGGCAGGTCCTGCTCAAGTTGCTCCAGGGCCTATGGTGCCTGGTGGAAATCCCATCGTTGACAGTTTTCTCAGCGGACTCATCAGCGGACTGGGCCTTGGCGATGGAGAGGAAAAAAACGCTACTGAAACTAGCAACTAGATTTGAATTTATACCAAAGAATCTACAACAATCATCTGATCACAACTGCGACCAACTATTTAATGCATAACACATGACCTAGAATTAATTATTATAAACCTTAAATTGATCAAAGTAAATATTTAAGTAATAAACTAGCGCAAATTGAGAAACAATTAAACATTTGTCAAAAGTATTTTTGCTTGAATGACAAGATTGATATTCAATATACAATATTCATACTATCAGTTAAGTCCAGATGTGCTATAGAATTTTTGTAATTAGTTAACACCAAACAGTTTTGAATACCCCTTACTGGTGATTTATTTTATTTTATTCAATGCCTGAAAACTCAAAAATTACGACGACTGCAACCTTGCTAAACATCACATTCAGATAGTTGTAAATGTAGCATAAAAATACACAACAAATTCTCTTTGAATCTAAGTAACAACCTTGGTACTGAGCATTTCCAGGCATACTGAACCATATTTTAATGGTTTGTCAATGTATTAATTATGACCCAGGGGATAAATCCACCCAGGCCCAGCTAAAAATTCAATTTAGACTCATTAGAGTGCTCCTCTCCACGGAAATCTTTAGTAAAAGGCGAAAGATTTATTCGACAATTGAAGAGAAGCCAGAGTGAATGTCAATGGAAACTCGCCTGCCTGTACTCCCAATCCATGCTTATACCAGTTGGGAATTGTAAGTGTACAATGCAAAAAAACAACCCCTAAAAGTGTGGAATACATGTTGTTTTCTACAAGCACAGGACAATTTTCGCTTACATCCGTATAATTCTCAACTGGTTCTAACTGTGTAATGAACTAGTGCTCCCAGTTTTGGCATTGTAAGTTATCGCTTCTCGGCCTTATGGCTAAGATCAAAGTGTAGTATCTGTTCTTATCAGCTTAACATCTGATAGTTTCTCCATTGGAGAACAACAAATGTTAAACTGATTTTTGGAACCAGATGGAGTGCTAGGGGCTTGCTCCACCTCTGTCACGGGTTGGCCCGGTATTGCAGTACCGCCGGGATTTCGGCCCAACTAAATAATAAATTAAAAGTAAACAAGACACATTCTGTTTCGTGAATACACGACATGGCGAATTCCTTTCGGCTCTCCTCGTGATATTCTTATCTAGTCACATTTATAGAGTATATCTACAGTTTTTAGTAACAAGCGAACTCTGATTAGAGTGTGCGCTGTAATAAACTAGTTCTAATGTACTTCAATATTAGTTTAAAAATGATGCCAACTCATTGGAAATGTTCTCAATAAGAGTTTCTTTCAAGTGTCTCAGATTTTTGGTAATTTAAATCTAAACTCGTATTATTTGAGTCCCTATATTAAAAAAGCTAAGATTAAAAAACAAAACAGCACCAAGTAAAATAATTACTAAACTAATACTTATTTGGATATACTTTAAGAGCTCTACTGTGAAGGTTATGCCTGAGTTTGTTGACGGTTTTTTAGAGGCCTTCTGACTATTATTAGTTTTTGTAAGGGATAGCTTTTAATGGCACATAATTATAATCCCATTCTGAAGCACACAGTCTAAGAAATTATAGTCTAGATCTTCAAATAACATCGTAAAGCAAAAGGTCAGAGCTATAAAGCTTATCGGTTAAAGTCTCAAAAAGTCGTTCATCTTTAACTAATCAAATAACATGTAGTTACAAAATACGAAAATTATTGTAACTCGTCTGTCAGATACACTCGACCCAATTAAAGTGTCTCTTTGTATGTAAATAGATTTTATTCATTCATTTATGCAGAGATAACACATTTTGCCACTTGTGGCACATAGATATCTTCCGTCGATTTCATACAGTACCCAAGTGGTCATAATAGTCGTTGTTAAAAGGTGTGACACACCAATTGTGTAGAGCAGATGACGGAAGAAGGTTTACCGCTAAAATATGTTCGGGTTATAAAAATTGATAACAACGGAGATTACTTCCTAGACTTATATAGTATAAAAGCCGTAAGCTGCGGGAGTTCAACTTAGTTAAATTTTAGAAAGCAAACAAGTAACATGAACCGATTTCTGCTTTTCCTAATTGTGGAAGCGGCACTTACACAGGCAGTACCACTGGCAACCTACGATCACTTGACCAACAATGGCATTCAGGACTCAACATTGCATAGCAAGGACATAATCGATTTGAGTTCCTATGGCAGCGCCTTGTATGGTCAACCGGATCTAGAGACTACTGCCGCCCTGGTGGGCAACTACAGTGTCGACACAGATTTTGTGAATCCCGAGGAGCTGGGCAGCTACCTTGAGGGTGACATGCTCGTGCCCAAGTCTGGGCTTACCATGAAGAACGGTTTTGTCACACAGAGCTCACGCTGGCCAGATGCTTTGGTGCCATACGAAATACGAGGTGACTTTAATGATCTTGAACTGATGCTCATTCAGAATGCCATGGAGCACTTCCATGAAAGAACCTGCATCACATTTGTGCCACATACCGTAGAAAAAGACTATATTGCTATTACCAGCGAAGAGTCGGGCTGTTGGTCATCGGTGGGCCGCGTGGGTGGCGAACAGCGGGTTAATTTACAAATACCTGGTTGTGTTAGACGAGTTGGCACATCCATCCATGAGCTGATGCATGCTCTAGGCTTTTTCCATGAACAGAATCGCAAGGAACGTGATGATTTTGTGGCTATTCAGTATAAAAATATACGTTTATCGGGATTGAGGAATTTCCGCAAGGTGCTGAGGACAGAAGCTTTTGGTGTGCCCTATGATTATGGCAGCGTGATGCACTATTCAGAGAAAGCCTTCTCAGTCAACGGTCAACCCACAATGATAGCAACTGTAAGTTGCACTTACCCATCGATACAAATTTAATGCTAATTTTGTTTTCTTTTTCAATACACAGCAAACGAGAGATAGCACTCTCATGGGCCAACGTTTGGGACTCTCTGAGTTTGATATAGAAAAGATCAATCGCATGTACAGCTGTGGTGACATAAATGAACTGTTGTCTATCTCTTCAACGAAAGGTCCTGTTACACAACTGCCTGAGAGTTCAACACAAGCTTCTACAGCTACCAGTGCTAATACTGAGGTAGGCAATTTGCTCAGTTATTTGATCAGCAGATGGGGTCTTAAGGATAACGAGCAAGATCCAGAATCGAACTAACGGCTATAACTTAAATACCTATTTATTTTTTAATCTTTTCAATTATGTACCTATTTTAAAAATATGTTAAAATTCTTATAAATATAAATTATAAAACTATTCTGTTTAACCAATTTAGTTTATTATACGTTCCTGAATGCTTAAGCAACATAAAATAGCATACGTGAAGTTAATTTTTTTTAAATTGATCTTGACAAATATTTTTTGAAGAACGCGTAAAACGTGGAAGCCCTCAAACATTCTACATATTTCGTTTGGCGGCCAACATCCTGGAACGGGGCAAGCGACATTGGCTGATGCTGTGCAGACGATATTGCATTTCCGGCTGTGTGATCTTCTCGTAGAGCTTCTGTTTGGCCTCCTTGACTGTATGAATGGCAACGCCATCGCCACCATCATCCATATTGAAGGCTTCGCCCTCGGCGCACTCGGGACATTGTTGGGTGAGCACAATATCGTTGAGATCGGTGGGCAGCTCACAAATCTTCTCGATCTGTTTCACCACATAATCAATATTGCCCTCGTCCTGGCGCTCAAACACATATACGCTGGCCACAATATCCTGGACACGTGCCTCCAGCAGCTTAAGAAAGCGTTCCACATTCACCAAATTGACATGCGTATGATCACCTAGAAGATCGGCCAAAGGTGTTGTATCCACCGAACACATGTCACAAAGCATTTCAACACCCTGCAAAAGATTCTCGAGACGTGTATCGTTGTTTTCTCGCGTCTTGTGTAGATTCAAGTTGGATTCCTGTTTCTTGCGCACCTCCTCCTCCAGCGAATTGATCATATCTACCTGATCTTGCAGTGTGTTGGCATTCTCCCGCTTCAGATCGACAATATCCTCAAACAGACGATTTACCGAATTGTTAAGCAGCGTTATATGATAGCTCATCTCATTGGCATAGTTGAAGAATGAATAGTACAGACTCTCCTGCTGCTGGAACTTCTCGATCACCTCCTCCACATTGCTGGAATTGGTATAATCAAGTATCTTTTTCAGCACTGAGTTATATAGATTGATTTTCTTGTTATGCTTGCGACGGAATTCATCTCGACGCTTGTACTCCTTGGCTGGCAGATCGGCCAGCACCCGCTCCCTGCCCTTGCACTCCACAAATGCCGTGTTATCCGCATCAGCAGCCACCTTACGCATAATGCCCTGCAGCTCAATCCTGCGCAATTCACGCTCCTTCGCCTCTCGCTTGGTAATCTTATCAATTTTCTCATACACATCAATGCAGCCATCAAAGGTGTTTAGCGCATACTCAATGAGATCTATGAGATACTTCTTATCACTATTCAGTTTCTGCACCATCTTTGTATAGGAATCATTGAAGAATGTGCGATGATTGAGTATGCGTATCAGCTGTTCCCGCAGCTCCGCATTTGCAGCTGTAAAGCCACACTCCTGACGCACTCCCACCTCCAACGAATTCTCGAGTATAACCATCTTCTTGCGCACACCGGCCACATGGGCCTGATGCTGTTGCTCCGGCACCGTCAAACGATTCAAATTATAGATTTGTTTTCGCACGCGACTTATCTCACGTTCCATATTGCATATGGATGTCTTTAGCTTAGTTATATCCTCCGCCAGATTCTCCTGGCACTCCACATGGCAACGTATTTGTCCCAAATATCGATGATCCTTGGTCATATGCGTTGCTCCTCCGGCCACCCAAATTTGTGCACGCAAATCATTCTTTTCCTCCTCCAAACGATCAATGGTATTCTCATAGCTGGCATCGATGATCGTCTCATTACGTGTCTTCAGCTTGCTGGAAAGCAATTTCTTATACTCTCTCTGCCTCTTGCCCAGCTCACGGTGCTTCAGCAGGTAACCCTCCAGGAAAGCTGTCTTATTGAACGGTGTTACGTCCATATTGTTAGTTTTTAAATCTTGAAACTTCTTTTAATTTGCTTAAACAATAACCAAAATCATTAAAAGGTTTTCGTGTATTTGAAATGGAATGAATTTGTATGTAGTTTAACGCTTTTTATGAAGCTCTAATGTTCTTGAAATAATACGCACGACTGAGACTGATAAATTTTGGTATATATATGTGTAACAAAACAAAGCCTACTACTTTGTTTTACACATTTATGTTTTTGAGACGGAATAGATCAAAGAAACTAGATCACGATCCTGCTCGCTTCAAAAGATATTTTCCTAAGAAACCCGGGAATTTTTCGCGGCTCCTGAAATTCTTTGTAACTATCCAGAGGATAACGAATTCCACCACAATTTCAATCCAATAAAATAGAAGAGCTAAGAACCACCAAATAACTATTCAAATTTCAAATTAAATCTGAAAGACGTAACCGTTTATTAAATAATCATTGGAAATTCAAAAGTTTCTTAAGCTATTTCGGCTACATTTAACAACTAGAATTTTTTACTGCTGCGATATGCCAGAGCTTTCCAAAGCACGGAATATTTTAAATATTGACCAAATATAGGCAGCAGTCCGCAAATCGTTGCACAGCTCAAATTTATTAGCTGTGGCTTTGATACCAGCTGCTGCTGATTCCATTATTGTTTGCAGAGCAGCATCCACGATCTCAGCCTCCTTGGTGCAGTCGCGAATCTTAAGCAGATCTTTATTGGCTTCAATTTCCGGCTATAAGCATAAGTTATTAGTATAGATTCTTCAAGGTAATTGGCCAAAGTCTATATTACTTACATATTCACCATCACCACAACGGTTCAAAGATTCATTGATCGAATTGACGACCCCATGAATTAGCTGCGAAGTGGTCTTCGAGTACATCTTGCCATATGACACATGGTTAATGTTTTTCAAATATTCAAAATAGGACACAGTAACGCCGCCTGCATTACAATACAGATCTGGAATAATCAAGACGCCCTTGTCCAGCAGAATTTTCTCGCCAGCTGGCGTCGTTGGTCCATTGGCGCCTTCCAGTATTAACTTGGCTTTGATATCTTTTGCATTCTCACTGGTAATGACTTTTTGTGTGGCACAGGGCATCAATATATCGCATTCAGCTGTGAGAAGAGGATCCTTGGTCTCTGTTGCCTTTGTGTAACCCTTGATTGTTTTCTTCTCCGCCTTGAACTTGATAAGATCCTGAAGAATATTCTTTCATTAGCTTAAAAGTAACAATTAACAAACCATTGCTACTCACATCGACATCAATGCCATCCTTGTTAACCAATGAAACATCCATTTCCTGAATGCCAATCAGCTTGGCACCCGCTTCCCGAACAAATTTGGCTGCAAATGAACCAACATTGCCAAACCCCTGCACAATAACCTTCTTGTCCTTCCAGCCCGTCTTCCACTCCAAGTAGTCCATCCACTCCTTATCCTGGAGGAACAAATCGCCTGCCTTCCACACACCTCGTCCTGTGGCTGAGTTACGGCCATTGATTCCACCAACATGTACTGGTTTTCCTGTCACAATAGCCGCCGCATTGATGTCCTTGTAACCAAAGGTTTTGGTGTACTGATCCACAATCCAGCTCATCTCACGCGGACTTGTATTGACATCCGGAGCAGGAACATCGATGCCAGGTCCAATCATATTTCGCTTCAGCAGCTCCATGGTATATCGTCGTGTAATCGTTTGTAGTTCTCCTACAGTATATTTCTTAGGATCTATACGAACGCCACCCTTGGAGCCACCATAGGGCAGATTAACACAAGCGCACTTGAAGGTCATGATAGATGCTAAGGCCTTGACCTCTGACTCGTCCACATCCATGGCGAAGCGAATGCCTAAGGATATTGATTAGATCAATCAGATGATTGGATATCTTACAATTGATACTTACCACCCTTCAAAGGCAGACGGTTTCGCACATGATGCGCTCTGTATCCAGTTATAATCTCATACTTTCCGTCGCCTCTTACAATCGGAAAACTAACCTCTAGCGATGTGCAGACACTACCTATCAAATTTAGAATGGCGCTAACACGTGCCTGCTTCTCCTCTGGTTTAAAATGGGGATACTGATCCATTTCCTTAACCAACTGTTTTTCCATAACCTGTGCTGCCTTGTGATAGTAGTACAAAACCATATGCGAGAACTCGGGATCTTTATCCGTAGCGATCTTCTGCAGCTTCTCGGGAATCTTGTGCTCATGCCGTTTTTGAATTTGTGGCGGCGCATGAGAACGCCCATTTAAAAGAGCACTGGTGATTCCGCGAAACATTTTGTATGGATATAAAAATATATCGAATATAAAATTTTGTTGTGCAACTAACTGTTCTGATAAATTTTTTGTGTAAAGTGAAATGTGTTAAACAAGGCAAACGTCTATGAAAACTACAATCTAGGCCTTCTTTTTATGAATTTCGAATACTTTGAAAACTGGTGAAATTATGTTGAACAGAATTAATTGTGTTCTCTATAGATCGATTAAAACAAGCAAATATAGAAATTAATTCGAATGAGTAAAAAAAAAAATACTCTAAAATATTTTAATAACAATTGTATACTTTGAAAATTTGAACAAAAAGAACACAGTAAGTTCGAGAACGATCAGAATGATCTTTGGGCAAAAAAAGCGTTTTTTTGAGATCCATCTTGTCAGGATCGATCGGAAATGCCTCCTTCTGTCTGTTCCATACATTTGCAGTACTTTAGAACTCCCTATTTCTATTTTTAATGGGAACAGGGTGCTTTTGTTCTTTAGAATTTTAAATATTCTGCTCCTAACAAGAGTATTGATACTAATCTGGTCAGGATTTGAACAAAAACACCAAAAATATGTTGATAACAGAAAATTGGAAAAAATACATTTTCAACGCGAAAAGCGCGGGATAGGAATTTATTTCAGAACAATGGTTCCTTGATGAATATATCTTTTGGCTGCTGTGTTTTGTGATATCAATCGATTCTGCTTATTAAATGATAGCTTTAACACATTTATTTGCTTTATATTCAATTTCACACATTATTCAATTTATAATCTAAGATTTAGAAAATTGTCCACTGTGTAACAGTTAGTTAAGCCAGATATGTTTACTGCTGCGATATGCCAGAACTCTCCAAAGCTCGGAATATTTTGAAAATGGACCAGATATAGGCAGCAGTTCGCAGATCGTTGCACAGCTCAAACTTATGGGCTACAGCTTTGATTCCTCTGGATGCCTGTTCCATGACAGTTTGCAGAGCCGCATCTACGATCTCGGCTTCCGTGGTGCAATCGCGAATTTTCTTGAGTCGTTTATTTGGTACAATCTCCGGCTGTGGGCAGCGATAAAAATAGAGAAAATGCATTTGATCAATGATAGAAAAACCTACATGTTCACCAGTACCAGACTTTAGGGAATCATTGATGGAATTGATGATCTCATAAACAAGATCTGATGTGGATTTTGCCGTCATTTTGCCGTAGGTCACATGGTTAATGTTTTTCAAATATTCAAAATAGGAGACAGTAACGCCGCCTGCATTACAATAAAGATCTGGAACAATCAAGACACCCTTGTCCAGTAATATTTTCTCGCCAGCTGGCGTCGTTGGTCCATTGGCGCCTTCCAGTATTAACTTGGCTTTGATGTCGTTTGCGTTCTCAGCGGTTATGACCTTTTGTGTGGCACAGGGCATCAATATATCGCATTCAGCTGTGAGAAGATTGTCCTTGGTTTCCTCGGCCTTTGTGTAACCCTTGATTGTTTTCTTCTCTTCTTTGTATTTGATAAGATCCTGAGAAATATAGTCTTTAATTAGATCAAAAGTATCAATTATACAAATTATTGCAACTCACATTGATATCAATGCCATCCTTGTTGATCAACGATACATCAAACTCTTGAATGCCAATCAGCTTGGCACCCGCCTCGTGTACAAATTTGGCTGCAAATGAACCAACATTGCCGAAACCCTGCACAATGACCTTCTTGTCTTTCCAGCCCGTCTTCCACTCCAACATATCCATCCAATCCTTATCTTTCAGGAACATATCGCCTGACTTCCATACACCTCGTCCTGTGGCTGAGTTACGACCATTGATTCCACCAACATGTACTGGTTTTCCCGTCACAATAGCCGCAGCATTGATGTCCTTGTAACCAAAGGTTTTGGTATACTGATCCACAATCCAGCTCATCTCTCGCGGACTTGTGTTGACATCCGGAGCAGGCACATCGATGCCAGGTCCAATCATATTTCGCTTCAGCAGCTCCATGGTATATCGCCGTGTAATTGTTTGTAATTCCTTCACCGTAAACTTTTTGGGATCGATTCGAACGCCACCTTTGGAGCCACCATATGGTAGATTAACACAGGCGCATTTGAAGGTCATGATAGATGCTAGGGCCTTGACCTCTGACTCATCCACATCCATGGCGAAGCGAATGCCTAAGGGTATTGATTAGATCAATCAGCTGATTGGATATCTTTCAATTGTTACTTACCACCCTTCAAAGGCAGACGATTTCGCACATGATGCGCTCTGTATCCAGTTATAATCTCATACTTTCCGTCGCCTCTTACAATCGGAAAACTAACCTCCAAGCAGGTGCAGACACTCCCTATCAAATTTAAAATGGCATTTACGCGTGCCTGCTTCTCCTTTTCAGTAAAATGACTATGTTGGGCCAAGTCTTTGACCAAGTTTGGTTCCATGATCTGGGCGGCCTTGTGATAGTAGTACAAAACCATGGCTGAGAACTCGGGATCCTTATCCGTTGCGATGCTCTTTAGGTTTTCGGGTATTAAGTGTTCAAATCGTTGTTGAATACGGATTGGAGCCACGAGGGTCCTAAATTGAAGAGTATTTTTCATACGGCGAAACATGGTCTAAAATTTAAAAGAATTTTGATGCTTTGTTGCCAAAAAAGTTGTGATCGAAAGAAAATGCCGTCAATTAAGCAGCATATTGGTTGGGCTATAAATGTTCATGTTTAAAAACATTTTTAACTGACAGACAACAATGATTGCTACGATATTTCATGTTTTGATTTTATAATATTTTTGGATTTTGTTTTTATTATTATTGTATAAATACAGTATTTTTCAAATTGCTCTACATAATACGTGGCTACGTTCTACGAGCTAGGCTTAAATAGTTTATAGCTATACACACAAAATAAAACATATTTAAAAATGGTAAATTCTTAACGCATGGAAAACTCTAAGCAGCCACAAATTAAACAAAAAATAACTTAGAGTATGCTATGTAGAGTTATATATATATATATATAGAGTTTATTGGGCATTCTATGTGTATATATGTATATGTGTTATAGGTTTTAGCTGTTTTATGTTTAAAACTTTTGGGTTCGCTTGGAAGCGCACAAAGTGAATGTTTGGGATGGTATTGGGATTAATTTTGTTGTATGTTTATTGGGGTTAACTTAGTTGTACCAGTAGCACAGGTTAAACATAAATATGATAGACTTATTAATAGTTATTAATAGTATTATTATTATTACTATTAACTATTTACAAACGCACAAACAACTGAATTGTTGTGAAATGGTTTAGAACTAGAAAAAAGCGACCCCGTTTGCAAAATGAAAAAGTTAAAAATTTAACAAAAATGTAGCTTTGTAATATCACTTTGGGGACATGCACTCGTTCTCTTATGGCCTCTTTTAACGATGGATACAATTGTTATATATAGTCATATAGTAGAACTTGATGAATTCGATAACAATCGCATTGCACAATAAATTTTAAATTTAATTCGCTTTATTTGTTTATTCTTGATGTTAGCTTCTTCATTTTTATACTCATTTTCATTTTCATCGATTGTGATTTATGCATATTGAAACTGGTTTTGAATTGATTATTTGAATTTCGTTGCTAAAGACTAAGCCTTAGTTACTCTTATGTAACTAGCCTTAGTGGCTAAAAACTAATTAATTGCTAACGTATTTCTCAATTAATTTCAAATTAATTCAAAAAGTCTAATTTTTACATAATAATTACAAAAGTTATTTTACGACGCTCTTAACACATTAATCTCGTAGCAAGTTCGCAGTTATTATACTGCTGCTTAAAATTTAACATCACGCTTGGAAAACAATAACTCTCAAAAGTATTTCTTTTTTTTTTTTATGCTGTTATACTGTTGAGTACTATAATTTGTGGCCTTTCCATCGAACTGCAGATCAATTCCTCTCAGCTGCTGCTGTTGCACCTCATCAAGCACCTTCCGTGCTGCTTGACTGCTAGTCGGAGTCCTTTTTCTCGATTTTCAAGTCGAACTTGGCAACGAGTTCTTCTGGCGTGTGTCTGTAATGGTAGAAAAGAGGACAACCGTTAGAGATTTATACTTATCGATATTTCTTCAATATGAACACTTTCAAACTATTTTGTAACGGCAACTGTCTGTCAAAAATGTTCGAAAATGTTCGAAAATGTTCTAAAGGCATTTTATTTTGTACTCAATGCTATGGCAATATTGATAGCATCGATGTTATATTTGAATATATTAACAAGTAAGAATACTCTAGTACTACGAGACTCCCTGCTCCCAACGCGCACTTAACGTGTCCAGTTCCTGTTAAACTGTTGTTTCTGCCTGCTGAGACGGTGGTAATAGATTCTTCCATAACTTTGGTGTTATTTATCCGATCGTGATGAAATTTACACAGATGATCAACATTGATACAACATATATGTGTACCAAATTGTGGCTGTGGGAGTCTTTTGTGATTTGCGGGGATGCGAGATCTGTGCGTTCATACAGACAGACAGACGGACAGACAGACGGACAGACAGACAGACGGACATGGTTAGTTCGTCTCGGCTGTTGATCCTGATCAAGAATATATATAGTTTATTTAGTCGGAAATGCCTCCTTCTGTCTGTTACACACATTTGCAGTACTTTATAACTCCCTTTTTTCCCATTTTTAATGGGAACAGGGAGTAAATATATCGATTGTATTCTTATTTCATGTGTTCGATTACTTACCCCACTAGATTCTGCAGATCGCAGACAAATCGATAGACATAGCGTTTGCCTGCCGTCTTATGTATGATGTTCTTGTCATAGTAATAGCGCAGTCCACGGCTCAGTTTCTCATAGTTCATCTTGGGCTTGTTTTTGCGAATGCCCCAGCGACGAGCAACCTATTGAATGGTAGAATTGTAAAAGACATAGATTAGCAATAATTTTAGGCAGTCACAAATTGCAGTTCTTACCTCATCGGGATCGGTGAGCTTAAATTCCCAGCCATCGCCCGTCCAGGAGATGAAACTCTGACAGGTCTTGTCCAGCAGCAGTTCGAGCAGAAATTGCCAAAGCTGTATGGGACCAGAGCCCGTAAAACAGGGCACACCACCCTGCGTTGTATAGCCACCCAGCAGGGACTTATCCAGACCCAATGTGGTCATATATGCCGCCGGATGCTGATGCGCATGTGCGCCCCAGTGATCGATATTCGGTTGGGCGCCCATCGTTTGGAACTGTGCATCGTACGGCGTAAACTCGGGCGGAAACTCATTGAAACGTGCACGATTATATGAATTGTAGAAATCGGGACTGCCATCCATATAGCCATTGCTGTTGGTGCTGCCGCTGCCATTGCCCACACTAGAAGCCTGACTCTGATGCTCCTGCCCCGAAATTGTGCTATGATAGTCGCTATCATCGCCGCCGCCGTTGCCGCTGCCACCAGCAGCAGCACTGCCGCCACCGCTGCCCGATCCGCTGCCACCATAGTGACCAGCAGCCGCTGCTGCGGCCAAATGTGCGGGCAGACCATAGCTGCTGAGATCTGTTGGATCATTTTGAGCATTCGTTGCGTAGGCGTTGGCATTGCTGCCGTTGCCATTGCTCGACTGTGTGCCCGGCTCCTCTTTAAGCTGATGATGTTGGTAGAGTGCCGCTGCCATTGTCATGTAGTTGATGTTATTATTGTTGTTGTTGTTATTATTATTATTGTTGTTGTTACTGTTGCCCGCATTGGCATTGTTGTTGCTGTTGTTGCCGCTGCTGCTGCTGCTGTTGTTGTTATCGGTAGCGTTTTGCTGTTGCTGCTGTTGCTGTACGGCTGGCGGCAACATGTTGTTGTTGTTATTATTGCTGCTGCTGCTGGTGTTGTTGCTGTTGCCGTTGACATGCTGCTGCGATTGCTGCGGTGGCGGGCTGCTGTTGGTGCGATCATGTACATTGCTATTGTTGTTGTTGTTGCTGTTGTAGCCTGCAAGATAAATAACAAAACAAAAATGTTGGAGTTTAATTGATAAGCTGCTGCTTTTTAATTTGTGCTATATTTAAATGTAACTGAACAAAACAGATTTGGCTCAAAATTGATAGCAAAATTTATACAATATAAAGTTTTATCATAAAGGGAAAGCTATGCATAAGTATGACATATTGTTGACAAAACTTAGTGGCTTCCAAAAAAGCAAAAACTTGATATTTGGCATAATTTTATTTTAAATATTTTACCTCTTTTTACTCCCTGTTCCCATTAAAAATGGGAAAAAGGGAGTTATAAAGTACTGCAAATGTGTGTAACAGGCAGAAGGAGGCATTTCCGACTATATAAACTATATATATTCTTGATCAGGATCAACAGCCGAGACGAACTAGCCATGTCCGTCTGTCTGTCTGTCTGTCCGTCTGTCCGTCTGTATGAACGCGTCGATCTCAGAGACTATAAGAGCTAGAGACACCAAACTTGGCATGCAGGTTCCTGTATACCATACGCAGATCAAGTTTATTTCAAATTTTGGATGCACCCCCCCGCACCCCCGCAAATCGCAAAAGACTCCCACAGCCACAATTTTAAAGATAAAGCTTTAATTTTTGGTACACATGTATGTTTAATTAATGTCTTTCGGATGTGTAAATTTCAACACGATCGGATAAATAGCACAAAAGTTATAGAAGAATCTATTACGCCCGTCTCAGATGGCAGCAACAACAGTTTAACAAGCAGCTTACGAGTTTAGTGCACTGCTTGCTTGTGTTGTCGCTGAACTGCTTGAAATGCAAGTTGGGAGCAGGGAGTCTTGTAGTCGGGCACACTCGACTAGAGTATTCTTACTTGTTAAAATTATATTTTTGTTTGAGAGCCAATACCTACTAACTAAGGCTTGCTTTCAACCAATTCATTCAATTCAATCAAAGAACTAAGCTGTTCTAAGTTTCAAAACAGTATTGAAACTTGGTAATAAGAAGGGAAATCGAAAACGATTCATGAACGCACTTGGAAATAGGATTTTCCACTTTCAATTTACATCTTAAATCTTAATGGACAAACCCCATAAATTTCTTAAATATATATTGTAAAAAAAAAGGAAATAGATTAACTTTCTATCTTGTATTCTTAGAATATGTAATTTTTATTGTGCTTAGGCTTTGCGCGCTTTCCAAAATAGTTTCATAAAAATGTGTCAATAAACATTCTTTCATAACTTAGAAACACACGCGAATGTGGATTGTTAATTCAGTGTGATTCTATGAAAAAATGCTTGGTCATTATTTAGACTCTTAAGCAATTAAGCCACGAATTAATTGGGATAATTGAAATGGAATGAAAACAACGTTTTTGGGGCTCTACAATTGCAAGATATTAAGCTTAAAGCATAGGAATATGACTGTATATTATAAACTATTGCTTATGAAAAGAAAAAAATAACAAAAAATATATATTTATTAAGAAATCTATTTTAGAATCAAAATCAAATGCATTGTAAAGATTTACTGCGCTGCTTATAAGTTTTATATTTTCTGTTGAATTATTTCAAATTTTTGCTATGCTGCCAACTTTTAATTGTACCACAGATGTGTTTTCAATTAGAATCCTTTGAAATTATATTTGATTTGCCTCTTAGATACTTTGGCAGATGGGGCGTCTCTGACACGAACACAGTTCGACGGGCAATCGCTTCGGAAGCCAATCAAAATTCGAAGCGCACACACATACTAATGGCCTGCAGGCGCAATAGATACAAAACATAGATACGCACGCATACAGCGATAGCTACACATACATATACATATACAGCTGCAGAGAGCGAGTTGAGCTAACCACTCTTTCTCTCCCTCTGTCTCTCTCGCTCTCTCACTCTCTCACTCTTTCTGTGAATCTAATGTGGTTTTGTGAGCGCACGCTACATTAATTGCAAATACGTCGAAATTTAACACGTTTCCACGAATGTATGGGTATGTGTACAAATGTATCTGTGGATAACGAAAACCTGTTGAGATACACGCATACAGATACAATCACAGACATGACAGTCTGCTGGCTCGCTCGCTCTTATAACTAATGTATTCTCGCTCGCGCACACGCGCGTAGCATGGGAAAAAGCTTGACGCGTTTTTCCCATTCGCTCGGGCGACGGTATTGCGCAGATACAAAGATACAAAACGTTGCCCGTTGGCTGAGGCAACTAGCAAGCGGCACAACAACAAAGAGTTGGGTGCCTCCCACGGGGGTACAGCAGCAGCATCTCTGTTCAAATAGAAAATAATAAAGTATCTACACGTTGTGCATCTATGTATCTAAGTATCTATCAGTCGAGCCAGGCGTGTTGAGGCATTTATCACTAGCTCAATCTCCTCCCCATTCATTTAACTTGTTGCGTGTTGCTGCTGTTGTGGTTGCTTGCGGGCGTCAACAGCAGCAACAACAACAACAACATGCAAACAAACAAACAAACACTTGAAAACGAATTACATTTTAATTATGCGTCGAGGGTTGTGCGCACATCTTTGAGCTACTTTTCACACTCCAACACCTCACAATTGTAATTAAAAATTGTGCGCCATTTGATGTTTGCAAATATTTGCCCAGCTTTTCTACCTGAACTAAAGAAGTTGACATCCGAATCCGTGTAATACGCATTGCCCGTTGTATGATGCGACGGCGGCGAGTAATCGCTCACAAAGGGCGCCATATCATTAAAGTAGCCCAGGCCCAAGGATGCCGCCGTGGAGCTGCTTAAGGCGCCCACCAGGCCGCCAATGCTGGCAACAGCGCCGCTGCCGCTGCCCGCGCTGCCAAAGCTATGCGCTGAGGCGCTTGAGGAGGCGCTGGAGCTGGAGCCGGAGGAGGAGGACGCCGTGTTGCTGCCGGTGCTGCCGCCGGACAGTCGATGTTGCTGCTGTTGCGTGGGCGTGGGCGTGGCATAGTGATGTTGCTGCTGCTGTTGCTGCTGCTGATGATGAAGTTGCTGCTGCTGTTGCTGCTGCTGCTGTTGTTGTGGCGGCGGCTGTTGCAAATGTTGCTGCTGCGGCTGCTGTTGCGCTGGCAAGACATGTTGCTGATGCTGCAAATGCGTCGTTTGCTGCGGCAAATGATAGCTTGAATAGTTTTCATAGCTTTGTAGCACCATATTGTTGTTGTTGTTGATTGGCTGCTTTGATGTTGTTGCTGTGCTATAATTGTAGTTGGGTGCCGCTTGGCAATTGTTGTTAATGCTGCTGTTGCTGCTGCTCCTGTTGCTTAAATAATGTTGCAAGTGGCTATATTGCTGCTGCTCGGCGCCTGCTGCTACCGCAATTGCTGTTGCTTTATCGTTTTCCAAAGCGTTTGCTGCACTGATTATGGTGGCATTAACTAGGAACGCAGAGGGCGGCATTTCTTCGCGTTTTCCAATTGATCAATTGTCAAAAACTGAATGTTAAAAATGGACGTCATTGACTTTTTGAATGGGTCCACAAATGTTGTTGTTTGCTGTTAGCCTTAAATACTAAATCAAAACTGCGGGATCAGCCTCAATTGACAATGCTTTGGGATATATCAATTGTAAGTGGATTGTGGTTGTAGCTGTTGTGGTTGTTGCTGATGTGGTTGTTGCTGCTGTGGTTTTATGCTGGTGGTACTTGCAGTTGTATTAAAATTGATTTCACTTTTTGTATAAATTAACGAGTATTTTAAATTTTGCACTGTCAGCTATTGCTGCTGCTGCTGCTGCTGCTGCTGATGCATGCGGGTTCTAATCAATTTTCGGGCTTGCTCTTAGAATTTGGTTCCCATAAGTAAGTACTTATGATTATGATAGATATGTGGGCGTTAGCACTTGAGGAATTTCAGTTGTTATATTTATATTTGAGTAGCACCCGTTGTTTAGTTTTTCTTATTTTAGTTTACAATTTTGCAAACTTAAGAATTTGTAGCTAGTTTCCGTTTTGTAATAGCACTTGTTCAGATTTCTTGTATACATATATTACAATTGATTAATTTTATTCCGTTTAACAAATTCCGTCGCAAAACAGATTAAATATTTAACACTTGCTGTGGCAATGCTCGCATTTAATGGCAATTAATTGAAGGCAATTCATATCAAATATATATAAATCTCTCGCAGCAGCACACACACACAAATACACATATGTATTATATATGCATTGCACACATATTTAAAAGTAACTTGATAAATTAATGCGCATATCGTATATATATATAATTTATATCGCGCTTTTCTTATAAATTTTTATAGTTTTGATGCCGTTTTGTATTCAATGCCAACTAATTTCTTGTTGCTTGTTTGTTTTTATTATAAAATGCCGTACAATGGCGCGTATGCGTAATTTTTTGATACTGCACCGATCACTGATCACTGATCACACACACAAATTTTGTAGCAAGCGAGCGAGCGACGGCAGCTCTTCTACCTTCGACATCCGTTTAAGAACTGAAGTTGCGCTGAAGTTGTGCGTCGTGTTGTTGCCTGCCTCAGCCCCGTTGTATCTGCAAGTGTGTGTATCTGTATCTGTATCTGTATCTGCAGCTCGCCTGTATCTGCGAGTGTGTGTTGAGAGCGCCTCGTGTGCCTTCGTGCGCTCTGTGCTCGCTTCGGCTCGGCAGCACACACGACGAGTCACAGATACACACACACACACACACTCGCACACCAGCAATGTGCCATTGGCAATAGTAAAAATGGAAGAGGAAGGCGCAACGCTTACTCACAGATACTCTCGGACTATTTGTATTAGATACATTAATCTTTTATTTATAACAAATTTCAAATCACTTGTTGCATGTTGCAACTTGTATTTTGACAGTTGCTAATTAGTTTACTGTTGCTTAGCACAGTTGCCAACAAATTAGACTGCTTAGATCATTAACTAAAGTCAACGCCAACACAGCAAACAGCAAAGTTTTGGACCATCAAAATGGCCAACAGCAACAATCTGGTCAAAAGCATTCGGATTGGAAATCTCTAAGTGTGTTTGTGTGTGTGTGTGTTTAAGTGTGTTTGAGTGTGGGCAGTTGCTCATCAGCGAACAAACGCCCGTTGATGGACCACAAATATAAAAAAAAAGTAATAGCATCTCATAGATACACGCTTTCACACACACACATACACACGCACATCATTAGACAAAGTTGGGATTGGCTGGCCGCCTTATGTATGAGATATGAGATCATAACCCACGTTGCGGCCAACAACCCACAGTCGACTTCTCAACAAAACCAAATTAGTTGCCTTCTTTTTGGGCTTTTTTTTTTTTTAATAAAGGCGTACGTGTTTTTGTAGCTAGCCATAATTTGTTGGCAAAAAACAAAAAAATACAAATCTTAACTACTTTTTTTTTGTGTTATATAATTATTGTTAAAATAAAAATGGTGGCATGGTTTTTTTCGTGCATATGAAACGTGTTGTAGAGCAATTTGTGGCAATAGCCAATGACAAAATCTAGCTCAAAATTGTACGTGTAATGTGAAAAGACACGTTTCTATGATACAACAAAATAACTAATGATAAACAGCATTGGAAAAATGCATTCAAAAATATAAACAGTGCTTTAAACATATAGATAGTCCGATAAGCTGTCGTTGCAACTGAAAAATTTCACAAAATTCCTTTACATTTCATAGGGCACAAAGAAAATTAGGTTCTAAGGAAAATACTTTAGGAATTGAGATTTTAAACAATTTTTATATTTCATATTCAACTAAACAGCCAAACTTAGAAATTTAATCATGCCGTTTCGATAATAGAAAATATGATGACATTACAAAACTTTAAAAGTATAAGAACACAAGGAAAACAAGTAAGAATACTCTGTTCGAGTGTACCAGACTGCGAGACTCCCTGTTCCCAACTTGCATTTCAAGCAGTTCAGCGGCAACACAAGCAAGCAGCGCACTTAACGTGTCCAGTTCCTGTCAAACTGTTGTTTCTGCCTGCTGAGACGGGGGTAATAGATCCGAAAATTTGAAATAAACTTGATCTGCGTATGGTAAACAGGAACCTGCATGCCAAGTTTGGTGCCTCTAGCTCTTATAGTCTCTGAGATCGACGCGTTCATACAGACGGACAGACAGACAGACGGACAGACAGACGGACATGGCTAGTTCGTCTTGGCTGTTGATCCTGATCAAGAATACATATAGTTTTTATAGTCGGATATGCCGCTTTCTGTCTGTTACACACATTTGCAATACCTTATAACTCCCTTTTTCCTATTTTTAATGGGAAGAGGGAGTAAAAAGCCACAATTCTTGATATCATAAAATCATATGAATAAATCAACTTAGATACAAGATTTTAAAGATTACAGTTTGATCAAACTAATAATCATTAATAATCATATTAGAGTTACTTTGCTAGCTCAAAAAATTGTTTGAAATCCATTGAATGCCATTTGCAGCTGCATAGCTACTTATCGCAGAACTGTTATCAGTTACAATTTATATTGGTTTAACTTGGATGATATAAAACGACTAACAAAACTGCAATGGCCTCCGAGCTGAGCTGTAAAGCTCAAGTATTTCCAGGAAAATTGTTGCAAGTACAACACAACGATGATTGCCTTGTGAGTTAATAAAAAAAAAAGCATATAAAACAAGAAAAGTGCTGATAAACCATAAAACTGAAGCTTGCCAATTTAACAGCTACAACATAATAATGCTTGGTCTTTAAAATGCTGAGCAGCATAAGAAGAAAAAAACAAAAAAATACATTAACAGCTGTTGACCAATTGCGGTGGCTTTAATGGAACTCTTGACCACAAAAGGATCGCTAAATGGATTTTACACATATAATTTAGTAGCTTATAGTTTGGTTTTTTGGCTACTTACATATTCAGGCAGCACACGCGCCGTGCAAGAAACAAAAACAAACAAAATATAGACATAGTTATGTAAAATTTATATATATATTTGAAAATATTTAATATTTTGATTTGCTGCGTAAAGTGGCAAGAACAATGGCAGCATAAGCGGAAATACACAAAAAAAAACTGAGCGAGGCAATGACAGCTGTAGGGCCCAAAGTCTGGGCAGCAGAGGGGAGAGTGTAAAGGAGCGAAGAGATGTCTTGTTGTTGTTGTTGTTGGTGATGATGATGATGCGCCTCGCTTACGGCCATTTCCGGTTGAAGCACGTGCGCACTAGAGAGGCGACACACGGAGCCACCGAAAAGCAACCACCGCAACGCAACATAACCCACCAATCACAAACGGATTGCCATTGCGATTGGGCATAAAGAAACGAGTATTGAGAATCGAGAATCGGGCGACAACCATTCGGATCCTAACTGAAAAACTACTTGCCCAAAACGCACACGTTCATACAAAAATTTGAATCCAAAAAAAAAAAAAAAGAAGAAGCCGAACATAATAATTAAGTACGAGTGTGTCTTGAGAGGCAGCATGAATACCAAGTGAATGAAGAATGAATAAATGCTAAATGGTAAATGGTGTGTGCCAAAAGGATTGAGGCGTTGCCCAGGAGCAGGCGACGGCGGCAAAATCTGTTGAATTTCAATTAAAAACTTGTTCCTTGCCAACAATAGAGCAGCAGTCCTGGTGCCAAAAAAAAAAAACGAAGGGATTACAATTTAATGCAATAACGCGCTGTAAAGAAAAGGAGAGCTGAAGGAACTGGGTAATGGTTATTGGGTATTGGGTAGACTGTAGACTGGTTTAGGGAGTTGCAGGAAGCGCCTACCGAAAGGACGACGCCTTAGCAGCTGTCGAGGGCGGCACAGGCTCAGATATAGACAGGAGCAGGAGCAGCCTGACACTTGAGCTGACTGAATAAGGCTCAATTGATATCAAATTAATGCTGTATCTGTATAGTGTGTATCCTGGCACACGTGTGCAAAACTTCAAGCTGCTGCAATTGTTGAACAGAGCTGGCTTTTGTTATATTTATATATATGTAGTCTTAGTAAGCACTTCCGCTGCCTTGCCACACGTGTCTTTATGCGCTTGCTCGCTCACACTTGCCTATTGCTGGCTCGCTTTATGCGGCTTGCGGCACTAATGTAAATCGGATGTCAATGCAGCGTGATGTGTATATAAATTATCAGCAACAACAAATATCAGACAGAGCGAGAGAGACAGAGCATGATAGAGAGAGAGAGTGAGTGCGAGATATTGGAGTATGCACTTGAGTACAGAACCTGTTAGAAGCCAAAGCTAAATAAATAAATAAATAAACTGTTAGACTGCAAAACGGAAGGAAATCATAAACACAGCAGTAGTTGTTAGTTGTTACACTCAAGTTGTTGTTGTTGTTGTTGTTAGTTGAGTTGTTGCTGGCACGCATACTATCATAATTACAAGCAGCAGCAACCCAACGCCCCATAAACATACACACACACACAGACATACACCTGTTGCTGCTTCCGTGCTGCGTTGGCAAAGAAAAATATCAATTTTCCACATCAACTTGATGCTGGCCAAGATGCGTCCGCAATTTTTATATAGACATATACAACATATATAGAGTATCATCAGAGCTGACTAGCAGTTTGTGTACCTGCCATTTTGACAAAAACAACAAAATAAACAGATGCAGCTCTAAAGATATGCTTTGATTGTTAGACTTGTAAACAACACACATACAAATACAAAATACAAACAACAGCGTTGAAATGGAGGAGCTGTAGTATGAGCATGATGTTGTATGTGTTGCATTATCTTCGCAGCTCCTTGGAGCGCATGTAGAGCGGAAATGAAACCAGATACTTTGATAGAACGCATGTTCAGCGCTTAAAAGGAGTCGCTCCCTCTCGCTCTTAAACAACAGCAGCAGCAACAGCAGCAGCAGCAGCAGCAATATCAGCAGCAGCAGCAGCAGCAGCAATATCAATAGCAACAACAGCAGCAGCAACATCATTGATCTTCAGCTCTGATGAGGCAAAATGTAATGATCTGGCCATAAATGAGGCTTCAATATATTAATATTATTGATCTTGGTACTTGGACCCGGCACTTGTGCAACTTGATTAAAAAATGCGGCCGCTAATTGTTGTTCTTGGCTTGAAAGCCAAGTACTTAAACATACATTGATCTTAACGTATGGAAAACTTGGTCTACTGATCTTGACCTGATCTTGACATTAACATAGAACTTGAGAGGAAATTAGAACGTTAGTTTGAGTTTTCTATACTTATTATCAACTCTACAGTTAACCTAATGCTCAACTACGATCGCAGATCCTTGAAACTTGCAAAAGAATCACTTTAGTAGTCGATATTATTATAAGTAAATCAATAATTTTAGAAAAAACTGTTGTTCAGAAGATTAAAAACCAATGCAATAAAGTTTTATGAGCTGTAATAAACTTGCCAATCATTTTTCTAGCATAAAATATGTTTTAATTTATGCAAAACACCATTTTATTATAACTATCTGAGTAAACAGAGCTGTTAAAAAGAATTTCAATTAAATTAAATGACCCGTAATAATATTTCCAGTTAGTCTCTTGAATCAAAGATATGTTTACATGTAAATATTAGATAATCAAAATCAAAAATTCTTGAGCCTGAGTTAAGAAAGTTAGATTAGCTGGATTATATCCTTGTATCTGTCTTAATTGATCTATTGTTGTTTAGCTAAGTTAAGAGTTTGACAGGCTTCAATTGATTTAAGCAGGAAGTAAGCACTGCTCGATCAATCGATCTTTAATCAAAACTGCTTGAGCATATTTTGTTCTTACGCTGCTGAGAAGGTCAACAGCAGACAGTTGGTCAGATCCTACAAAAATTGTTGACTGACTCGCTAAATGGCTCATTTAATGCTCTTTCCCACTGTTCACAGAAGGTGGCATGCGGTCAGCAACAACAACAACAACAACAACGAAAGCAACAACGACAACTTGGATAGCAACAATGCAAAGCAGCAACGAATGAACCTGAAACTGAACATGAACCCTGCGAGAACGCAACTTGCAGCGGCTGGCTGAATGTCAAATTGTGCACCTGTCCAACTATCGTCATGACTACGACAACAACAGCAACAGCAGCAACAACAACAACAACAGCAACAGCAGCAGCAACAGCAACAACAACACAAATTTGGACAGCATATGTGCCCTGTGGAGTGTAGGAGAGTATGAGAAAGAAGCCGACCCCAGGCCGAGGCCCGGACAACTGTTGTGTGTGCCCTGAGTTTGCGCTTTTTCTTTTTTTTTTTTTTGCTTCCAACGTAATTCGTAGCCAGATTGTGTGCCACACACACATGCACACAGATACACACACGCATACATGGACAGACAGCGCCCACACATTTCCGAGTTCTGGTTCCGAGCTATGAACGCTGTGTGAGAAAACTGCAGGCAACCTGAACAAGCGAGATGCAGCCAGGCGATATGCGGCATAACAAGGATATTAGAATATCAGCTGAATGTCCTGTGTGTGCTGTGTGTCCTGCTACCTGCCTGGCCACTTTGGCGCTGCCCTTGCCTAATTTACTTGCGCCGACGCATTGTCCTTTCATTGCAGTTTTGGAAAACATTTGTTATCTCGCTCTCTTTCTCAATCTTGAGAATCTCTCTCGCTCTCGCTCACTCTCCTGCATGCACTTGTGTTTCATTCATAAAAACTGAAATCTCTACCACTTGCCCCGATAACAAAAGGCACTGAACTGAACTGAATGTTGCTTTGAGTTGCCCTTTTTTGGTATTTCAAGGTACATATATGGGTAGTACTATATCGATACGGAACTAAAGGAAGTAAATTACCGGATGTTGTTTCTCTCATTTGTGCTTGTTGTTCTTTGTGATATTCACCGAGATATCCTGCAGGCTTTTGTGCATACCTCTGGACCCACAACAACCTTGCTCATTTGTCATGCTGAGTTGTTTGCTTGTTCTTCACGCTTTTCGCATGAAATGACCAATAATAAACCTTCTTCTTCCTCCTTTTTTTTGGCAATTGAGATACACACACACACACACACATACAACTTCTCTCTTTGTGGCTTTAAGTAATTGCATTTTGTAACTCATTAATTGCTCATATGCAATTGCTTTTTAATAGCTAGTCACATTGACTGCCTACAACATAGGAGCTATATATATGTTTTCCCACGTTTGCTGGGGGTAGCTAAACTTATCAAGGTCCTTGTTTACAATATTGAACTTATGACAAATTACACGACAAATGTCCCATGCAGGCGAGGGTGGAGGCAAAGGTACGAGACTCTCGTTCCAGCTCATTGCGCCTTGATGTTGTGTCCTGCCAAAGGATAACATTTTAGCGTGGGAGCGTAGGGGGCAGATTCTGCAAGTATACTTGACTCTACGTAGTTAAAAGAACTATCGAAACTTACTATTTATTAAAAATGTATTGAAAGTTAATTAGATTTTAAATTTTGTTATGTTTTTCGAGGGAGATTTTATTTAGGAAGCGCCCCGAACTGGTGTATAACAGACAGACTCATATGTGTTGATATAACAACAAAGTCTAAGAGTAATATCTTGATAATAATCTTTCTTTAACTACTGTAGTATGTATTTTTGTATTCAAAGCAGTTCAAGCTATTCATTTTAGAGTTTTTTAAAAGTAAGTATCTCGATACATACTTGGTTCCTTGCTCTATTAACTTCAGGTTTGCCATAAGGAGTCCATCCTTTTTCTTATTCTAGCTTAAAAAGCATTAAGAATTTCTCTTAGAGATTTTAAGATTCTGCTTTTTCCAATCTTAAACGCTACGATCCAACAAAAAGCACAGCTATTTAGATGATACTCACTTGCTAAGTACCGCTCATCAGATCAGTTGAAGTCAAACTTAGCAGGACCTTAACTTTGTGCAACCTTTTAGCACAACTTGAAGTAAACTGTACAAAGATCAAGCCTTATCTATGCAAATGAAGTGAATAACTTGAGCAGAAACGAGCAATAGAGTCTAGAGACTGGGCAAATACTAGAAGAGACATGGCGAGTAAACAACAGCAAAGAGCTGCAAATGAAACAATATGAAAACAACATTAACAACATTAACTGAAAAGGCAACAACTACAACAATAACAACAACAAATCAGCTGCGCAAGCGCACACAGATCAAAAGACACAAATGCCGACAGTTAAAATAGCCGGGAACAGGGCCCAGCCCTGAGTTTCAGACGGAGTTTTTTTTTAAAGGTTTGAGTTTCGAGTTTCGAGCTGAAATTGCAAAAGGCAGAGAGAGAAAGAGAGGGAGAGACGAAAGAAAAAAAAAATTAAAAGCTAAAACAAGCTGAAAATTCAAATTTATTTACACTTTGACGCATTTAAAACAAAGAGAGCGAGAAAAAATAAAATCAACTGAAATACAACAAAATGTGGACAAATAAATGAGACGAAGCCAAAAAGCAACAACAGCAACAACAATACGCATAACGATGTGAAAATTAAATGAAAGAGAATAAAAATAACAACAAAAACAAAATAATACAAAAATACTTAAAAATAGTTGGGTATGTAACTAGCAGGGCGGCAAAAGCTGATAAAAATCAAGAGAACAACTTTTGCACTGAATTTACGAGCCCGCAGCCCAAATTGCATTCGGAATGAGAATTTTCCCACGTTATAGCCAGAAATTACACACAAATTCAGCTACAACTCGAACTTGGACAGCCACTGACTACAAATTAAAAACATTTTGTTGTTGTTTAAAGACCCGGCTACGACAAATTGTGCGGCAGGAGTAGGACATGTTGGCACAGGTCCTGCTGGTGGTGGTTTTTTTTCCTTTTTTTTTCCTTTTTTTTTTAAACTGATAGCTATCAAGTGTTCTAGCCACCCCAAACAAATGCTGCACTTGTAGTTCTGGAATTTAGCTGAGGTAGCTCCCCTTCCTCACCCGCATGGTCAAATAACCACACGCATCACCCTCACCCTCACTCTCGCCCTCACCTTGAACAACAACCTCAACCTGATTCTCACCCTCGCAGCTGAAGTTCTGAAGTTCTGCTGCAAAACATTTCCCTAGTTTATTTGTTGCATTTCCCTTATACCAATTGCATTTCTATATAATTTTGTTATTTGTCTGTCAAGTGACAAGTGTCGGCATTTAATGTTGTTATTGTTGTTCTTGTTGTTTTGGTTTCTGTTCCCAAGGGTGTTGGGTCACCAGATCTCTATGCAGTTGGGGGTTGTTGTTCAATAGCAAGGTCATTTATGATATACTTATCTGCTGACGTGTATATTCTATTAGTTTTTTCTGAAATTTCTCATATAATTAGCCGCCAAACTTGGTTCACAAATTAGGTGCTCGATCAAGTTTAATCTTTGTGTTAATTATATTAAGGACTTTAAGTCTTTGCTTGGGCTTAGGTTGCAGCTAATAAGGATATGGGGTAAAAAGTAAATTAACTTAAACTGATTTGCATTCAAATCAGAGAAAAAAGAAGAGAAAATAGAATCACATATTTCAAATTAACGTTAGTTTTCAAATGGAATCTAGAATTAAAGAATGTATATCTTACCATTAGACAGACGCAAGTTTACTACCTTGCAGTATCCAAAATCTAAGATCACAGTTTCAGTCGCCGTTATATAGATACATTTGTATCTTTAAGATTTTAGGTAAACTCTGCACAACTGTAAACATAATAAAGTGTTCAAATCAAAGTGCTTTGCTTTATTCAAGACTCGCGAATAATTCGATTTGTTGGCAAGTAGAAAAACTCAAAAAAAAAATAGAAGAAAATTCACACAATTCAATTAGCTGGCGGCCACAAAATTGCGTGTTAATGAAAATTGCAAATTTGTGTGTGGCACAGGCAAATAAACAAATAAAATGCATTTGAATTGGAGAAAAGCTAAAAAGGCTGTTGAAATCTGTAACAGCGGAAATATGCAAGGAAATTGCAAAGACGATGAATGAATAAACGATGGGCATCGATTTTTGGGGGCGCGCTCACAAAACTGGCGAATATTTCACAAGGAGTTGCTCCGGAAATTGCGGCTTAGAAAATGAAGTTTGGGGCAAGCTGTTTAGCTTGCAAAATAAATGTAATTTTTTACAGAAATTGTTTCAACTTAAATGAAAATAAAGCAGGTGGAAATTGTTGTTATTATCAACATTTTCGATGTTTAAAATTTGTGTGTGAAACAGTTATAAAACGTTATCGAAACTTGGAGAGATATATTGTTTGTATGGAATAAGTATAAAACAAGTAAGAACGTTTCAGTCGGATGCACTCGACTGCGATATACTCTTTTTTAGTCTCTTTACGGAGTCAGAAGTGGGCGTGGCAATTGTACTTTTGCTCAAATCTTTCAAGTTTTGGGCCAAATTTTTTTTAGTCAGATCAATCAAGGATGTGATAAGTAGCTCTTGTGCTAAATTTGGTTACTCTAGCTATAAAACTGTGGAAGATATAGGTTTTTGCGGTTTGTGTAGGAAGGAGTGGGAGTGGATGGGGAGATCTTGACACTTTGTCTGCCTTTGGTATATACCAACATGTATACCAAGTTCGGTTGCTCTAGCTTCAAAACTGTGGAAAAAACTGCGTTCATACAGACGGACAGACGGACGGACATTTCACAAACCCAATTTACTCTTTTTTTTTCAAAATAATTAAAAAAAGAGTATAAGAAAGTATTGGAACTTGTATTAATTGTATCGAACCGCTGTTTTTTCTTTATAGTTTTATTAACCACAATTTTATGTTTAATAAATAAAATATTATATTCAATTTCAAGAGTTAAAACTTTAAAGACTTTTCGTAATTGTTTAACAATTACTTTTTGGTCCATAAAACTTTTTATTTTTCAGCAATTTAAAAATAAACCGTTTAAAGTGTACCATGTTTTCAACATTATTAATATGTGTGCTTTGCACATGAAATTCGCATTAATAATATAATTGTTGAAACACACACGCACACACACGCACACACACTTATACACTTATACAGGAGCAATGGCAGAAAAAAGCGCAGCCTCACATCCGGTCAACATTTTGTCGCCGTTGCCGTCTCTTTCATGTGAACTCTTTTGAGGCAAAAGCAAAAAAAAAAAAAAAAAAAAATTAAAAAAAGAGGTAAACCAAATTACACGAAGCTCTTGCACAAAATAAAACAAACACATACACACACAAGCAATCGAACATATATAGAGAGACAGATATATAGTCATATAGACTGTAGAGAATGGAGTCGGGATCGAAGTCTAGGCAGATTTTCCGTTGTTTAGTTAAGCGCAAATCTAAAACAAGTTACAGTTCATTCATTTCCATTCATTCATTCATTCAATTCGAGGCAACGAACCGGCTTTTGGTGCCCCATTCATCGATGCTGCCAGCGGATGTTGCCGTAGTTCTTTAGGGGGCCTCAGCCTCAGTCTCAGCCCCGTTTCAGTTTCAGTCTCAGTCTCAGTCTTCATCTCAATCTTGGAGTCTGCCCCAAGACGATTTCCCTCACTAAACACACTCACGAACATAATTTGATTTTATTTATTTGTTCGTTTGCCAGAGTTAATAATTATAAATTGGCATACGAGTTGTATGTTGGCCAACATCTGTGTGTCCAACCAACTGGCCAACCTATAGATACTTAGATATCTCATGTTGTGTGTGTGTGTGTTGTATGTTTCTCCATTTTGTCGTTTGTTTTTTGTTTGCCTAATTCTTAATGATGCATAAAGTGCTTTGCTTTGAGTGCTGCTTGTTGTTCCTTGGCAAACAACATTTTGAAAGTTGATTGCAAATTAATTGCTAACCTGCCCCAATGCACGATTTTCTTACGCGTTTCGAAAATGTTTTTTTTTTGTTTTTTTTTTTTTTTTGCAATGACAAATGTGCTGAAGTCTATATGCAAAAGTAATTATTTCTAATACAGCATTAATATAGCTTAATTTTGACATAATAAAGCTGTCAATGTTGAAACACTTTTGAAAGAATCAATAAATTATGTATTGATCCATTTCTTTGGAAACATGTTCAAGCAATCGATTTACGCTATAATATTCAAATTATTTTTAGATTTAGTTATTGGTTTCAAACTTTTGTAGTTCTTTTCAATATATTTACTTGTCAACTTTATGAAATTGTTGTTGCTATTCAATTATTTGCAATTCTTTACAAGAACAGTTTTGGTTTTTAACCAATCTTAATTTTGATAAAACTGACAAAAATTATAAAAAATTTCTAAATGGTGTTAAATATTTTATTCTCCTTAGTAAAGCAACAGTAAATGATATTTATTCCAATTTTACTTAGCAGAAAATATAAAATAAACAAAAATATTTTTTCTGAGAGGTATTAGAGTATTAGAGATATTTAGAGGTATGTATATATAAATTAGTTTATCAGAGATAAATAACAATTTTAGTTTGCTTTATAAAGACATTAAATTATATATAATTTAGTTTTATTTCAATTTGACTTTAAAGAGAGCTGACACCAAAAAACAAACATAATTAAATAAAATTTCGTTAAATTTTTCATTTTTACGTTAATTTAAAATTTGCGCTATGAAAATTATAATTTAGTTTATTAGATTAAAATTGCGTATGGTAATGTGCTTCTTCTAAAATATACATAAAATACTCTAAAAAAAATATATATATAAAACCAATTCAAAGTCTGAACTTCAGAAGTCAATTTGCAATTTATAAAAACTTTGAAAAGAATTTGAACTAAACAAAGTTCAGGGCAGTTCACATAGTATAACATATAGAAAATACAAAAGTACTATATGCTTTTATCTAGACATCTACTAGTTGCAACTATAGTTATATATATGAATCAAACTATGAATGTATTTGTATTCGTATTCACGAACCAATGCAATTTGTATCTTTCGTTTCTCTCTGCGTTTCGTTCATTGCCTTTGGGCACTGTTGTTGTTGTTGTTGCTGGTGTTGTTGTTGCTATTAGCGGCATTCGCATTATACAATTTAATGTTTAATTTTTTTTTTCCCCGAGTTGAAAAACAACAACAACAAAAAGTCCAACTCACAGTTTGCCGTTGATGTTGTTCTTTTGAATGTTCTTTGTTTTAAATTAACTCGACCGTAACGCTTTTCTATAGCGTAAATTTACATCTACGTACGTAACGAAATAAAACGAGCACAAACAAAAAAAATATAAAATTAAAACCTGAAACAACAACACAAAAAATAAAGGCAGTTCGAGTCCCAACATCGAGGAGACGCTGTCGCTGTCGCCGTCGCCGTCGCAGTCGCAGTCGACATCGTCATCGTCGCTGGCGTCGACAGCAACAATGGGTCTACGTTAAATATTTGTATATATATGTATGTACGATATATAGCCTTAAAAAACCCATTTGAATTTTGTACCTACGTAACGCTGAAAGTGTGGGCGTGGCAATTAACCCCCTATAAGTATTAGAATCCAATGCCACAGCCTGGTGTTGCCGTTGGCGCGCGTCAGATTCAGCTGAATATGGTAATAAATTAAATGAAATAAGAACGCAACAATGTTGCAGCAGCAGCTAACTGGCGATCGTAGTAGCAACAAGAGCCACAAAAGTTTGAAAAAAAAGGGAAACCACAAAAGCTGCAACTCCCCCGTTTTTGAAAGAACAGCTAAAATGCTAGGTTGTGCGGCTTTTGAACCGTGCTAAAATGCTAAAAATACTATTAAAACCGAACCGTTGACTTGAATTTTCACAGCTCTGCGCGCTCTGGCACCCACCAACAGCACCACTACCACCACAACTACCACAACCACCAGAGCCACCAATAGCCACAACTGTTGACCAACGAAGCGCGCAGGCGCGTAGAACAAATCCAACTTGCAACTTCAACTCCAACTCCAACTCTAACTCGAAACTCTGCTCTTATGTTAATTAGCAGCAATGTGATTTCTGGCTTTGAAGGTTTTTTTCCAAGCCTTGTTCTAAGCCCCATTGTTGCGCTGAGAATGATTAATATGCTATATAGCATAGTCAAAGAGTAGCTTCTTGGCCTGAAGTGGGCACATTAAATTCCGCTAAATGCTATAATAATATGCCTATGGCAGAGCCTACCATCTAGAATTTCCCCAAGCAACTAATTTACGCTTGCGCAAAAAAAAAAAACACTAAACAAAACAACAATGGCGTTAAAATTAAAAAACGAAATTTAATTTTATGACCTTAACAAATTTGCAATCAACATAATTTTTGTACTATGTTATGACTTAGGGGGCTTTATGTAGTGTATCTTGGGCATTAGCTACCCAGCACGTTGAAGAAGATCTGTTTGACCCACCCACAGGTCGTGTTCTGCTTGGTTGCCACATAATTTGTGGGAGGTGAAAATTGTCTTGCGTTAATGGTTGAATTTAGCGTAATTAATATAGGTGAAAGATACTTTCAAATGTGCCTTACATTGTATGGTAATCAACATAAAGTTGATATATATCACATGTTTCTCAGGCGTAAAATAACAGCTATTTTAAATCTTAACTATAATATTTATTATAAACATAGGTCTGTTGAACACGTTAAAATGTTATAGCCCATGCTTCCTGTTTGTCGTAATAAATCAGTTAGTGGCAAGTCCTAATCAAACATTGTCAAAAGAATTTCGGCATCTTAAGAAGAAGAAGGAGAAATTGTATGCGCCTTTCTCTGCGAATCTCAGGTTTTCTAATGCACAGACTTTGAAGGAGGAAAGTCGTAGTTAGCGACAGACAATACTTTAACTATGTGGCTCAAATTTATCTCAGAAAGCTTCAAAATAACCAAAAAATTCAGAAAAATTTTTGTAATATTGCCATTGTATCTTAATAATATTAGTTTTGTCCTGAGGGATTCAGAAAACGTAGAACCACACCATCTTTGTACAAATCATTTTATGATCTTGTTTCTTAAAATTTTTAGCCAGTTTATCTCTTTAAATTCAAATCTTTTTATGCCACTTTAAAGTAATTATTTAAGTGTAAGCAAATATTTTTTAAAATTTTTAAATGCAGTAATTTTGAAAAACAGTTGAATTGAAAACAGTTTTTTAACATTATTTGAAACTAAGATCAATTTATTGATTGCTTAACTCAATGCTTAACAGTGCTTAGTGTGGCTACAACTTTCAACAGTCTGTTAAAAACAATCAAAAGTAAAATAATCCTAGTTTTTTATAAGCCCGCACTCTCAGATACACCCCTTTTTGTGTCTGTGCATGTGTGTGTGTGTGTGTGTGTGTAAGTAAGTACTCGTGTGATCTGTCGCATGCAAAGAATTCCATTGTCGCTTTCAAAATCAACAAACTGTAACTAAACTAAAACGCTTGGCACACACTCAAAGAGTCCACAAATGTCACAAATACTTACACTTATGAGTACTTGTAACTACATTGAATACATATGAATATATTCGCAGTATTCACTGCAAGACAACTGACTGACTGAATGAGTGAGTGAGTGAATGTGAATATGTAGAGTAGAGCGTGTGTGTCACGCAATGTAAAGACGATCAACGGCGTTAGTTCTGACTCTGACTGTGACCCCAGCGAAGACAGAGGCGTGGAATTGAAGGTGGTAGAGAGGGGTATGTAGATATGTATGTATCTGCATGCGCAGTCAAATGTATCTACAAGTCAAATATGCATTAAATGTGTCATTTTGTGAGGCAACAACCTACGCGTCGCGGCACGAGCAAAAATTAAAAGAGAAGAAGACGACTTGCACGGCCAAGCGATCTGAAAAGCGAGTGGAGAACTCAACAGGCTGACAGACAGAAAGACAGACAGACAGACAGACGGACAGACTGAGACTGTAACAGAGGTCTGTCTGATCGGTTGGTTGGCTGGGCTGAGGTTATATGCCGACATCAGCATGATGTTGCTGCTGATCATCATGATGATGATGATGAACATGAATCAACAACAGCCAGGCAACAATGGCAACTCTTCAAGCTTGGACAAACATTTCACGCATCAAGCATTTTATTGTGTAGAAATATAAAAAACTACGCTACGCAAATAAAACAAAAACAAAACAAAAAGAGACAACAAAATAATAATAGAACAAATTATTCGCAAAACTATATACGTTTAACAATAGTCAGAGCGTTGATCATTAGTGCCATGTTGAAAGGTTCTTAAATCTAGTACCAATCTGCTTGGCTAAAAGGGCATCTAATTAAGCCCCAAAAAAAAAACTACATAGAAGATTGACCATATTTCAAGACGTTTCTGAGAGAACAATGAAAAAAAAAACGCCAAACGATAATAAAAACAATTTTGCGTGCAAATATCTAAGATACACTAGCCTAGATGTGCTCTCAACCAAAACATTTAAAGACCCTGGCTGTCCACACAAACACACACACACACATATACACACACAAATACACAATCACATGTGAGCTATCTGTGAGTTATTGTATCTTTGCGATTTGTAAGTACAAATGATGAGTAAGCGTTAGCTGCAAAAATTGATTGAATGTGTGCAAGGAAATTCATATAAATTTAAAACACAACTTACCAAAGTTTTAGTCGCGTTTGCTCGACTAGCAGATACTCTGTATATACGACTAGAAACTCGGAAACTCTTGTTTTTATGAATATAATAGATACAGATCTTTCTTGTCTTCTTCTTAAATCTTTAAAATATAAAACCAAAGGTTCAAAATGTGACAGCTGATGCATTTAAATAAAGTCCTTATACAAACTTAGTTCTTAGCTAAAGTTTTTTCTTATAATTTTGTTCCACAATCTAGGTAATAGGTTATATAATAACATCTGTGTTTATTATACGATTCTAGGAAAATATTCAGAAAGCAAAGATGGCATGAAAAATAATACCTATAACAAATTTCCAGGCTGTTTCCTTAAAAGTTCTCTTCCATTGATGTTGATCATGAACATAGGGTTCGAAAACGTCTTCTTACAACTATAGCACAAGTTTGATCAACTTTAACAAGATTTCTTAGAAAACAGGGTATACAAAAACTTTCAATATGCATAACATTAAGCACATTGAAAGTGAAGAATCCAAGCAGAACTGGCCCCATGCACATAACACCTAAATGTAATGCGTTCCAGAATGCAAAAGAGCTGTAAATCACTCCACGTAGTGTTTGGAGAGAGAGAGAAAGGGTAAAGGTCTCAAAGCCATGGATGATTTCTATGCATATGTGTTCAGAAATCGTTGCCCGATGACGAAACTTCAAGAAGAAGAAAAAACTTAAACTCATTTTTCAACTTTTTTGCGCTTCGTTGAGTTTGTTGTAGGTGTTTGTAGATGTTGAATTGCGGCAGTTGGGGGAAGGCAATAGGTGGGGGACAGAGGCTCAAATTAAAACAAACTTTATAAAAGAAATACAAACAACAAAAAGACCATCAAATGAATTCAAGTTAGTAGCTGGTCGTTCATGACACTGTTTCTTGAAAATGTATGTGTGTGGTTTTTCGACTGTTAAATTTTTGGAAAACTTTTGCAAGGCATAAACTCAATTTTAATGAGCATAATTAATCATAATTTGTTTTAGTTTTAATGAATGGCTTTTAAAGTTTTTTAATTTTTAAAATCCAAAAAGATTGCGAGCAGCAAAAACACTAAACACCTGGACGACATAAATATCACAAACCTAATTTACATAATTGTCTTTGCACTTAAGGATTCCAACCCTGAGAGCTAACTAAGAGCGCCAAAGTCAAAAGTGTTAAAAAGTCACGCACTTCATCCTAGTTGGTAGTAACAGCTCCCTACTACTATTTTTTCACACATGCTCAAAACTTCACAGGGATACAAATAAGTACATAAATTCAAGTATGCAAATGGGCAAAACTGTGCCTGAGAAATCGAAAAGATCGACAGAGGCAGAGAGGGAGCCAGCTTAAACATCAATAATATGTAAATGCAGCAAATTAATGACTGACAAAAAGACAATCGAAACGAATTAAGCAACAACCTACAAAACCAGCAGGAGGGTACAAATCCGCAGACAGAGCCACAAAACAACACAAAATACACCGCACGATGACAAACCAAGTCGCATAATTTGTATGCGGGCAGTCAGACGAGGCAGCGGACAAACGTACAACGGACAGTGGGCAATGGACGAACCATAAGCTGACAAAATATAAAATACATAACAAAAATAATACAGCCACATATAAAAATTATTGAATCAAATTGAAGCCGTTGTGCCTCAGCGACTAAAAGAACCATTTAAAGACACTCGACGACGATTTACGATTAAAAATTAATGTTGATTTTAGTTTGGATTTTTTGTGGCTGCTTAAGGTTCTTAGTTTTAACAGAGTTGTTTGACAAAGTGAGTCAGTTTGCTACAAGTTTTAGTACACTATACACTCTGAGATTAAATCAACAAATCTTTAATCAAATTAAGAAATACAATTTTACAATCAAGAAAATGTTATAAGCTGAGTATATCATTTTCACTTCAATACAACTTGAGTTTATGGTCCTACGTTTAAAACATGTAAGGTACTTTTCTGATAGTTACGGTCTGTATTTCATTTTATAACATTCTAGTTTCAAAACGAATTAAGCTTTTATAAGGTCTTGATATTTCTTGAATCAAGTATTCAAACAATTGCAATACTTCACTTAACTGAATTAAAGTTTGTATACCTATAGAAGTATCTATTTTAAGTATCAATTTCTAAGCTACATCTAATGTTTTGATGAAGGTTTGTTAAATAAGTATTGCTTTAAAAGCCTACACTTAGAGAAAAAAAAGCAGTCTAATCTTAACGAAATGTGCACCATATGAAGAACAAGCGGTATCAATAGCAGGACAATCCCATTTTTTCTTATATGTCGAACGGAGGGAAAATTTTTAAGTTTTTCTAATCCCACAGTTCGAATTTTACAAACATTATGTACACATTTAATAAACATTATACTTTTGGAAAAATATTGACAAATTTTCTATGAACAAATAAGTGTGAACAAAAAAATAGATTCAGGATTTTAGAACGTAATTTCTCCCTATGGTTATTTCTGCCTATGGTAATTTCACCGAATGGTAATTTCTCCCTATGGTTATTTCTCCCTATGGTAATTTCTCCGTATGGTAATTTCTCCCTATTGTAATTGCTCCCTATGGTCATTTCTCCGTATGGTAATTTCTCCCTATGGTAATTTCTCCGTATGGTAATTTCTCCTTATTGTAATTGCTCCCTCTTGATTATTATCTGTAATGTTCTTAAAAAGTAAAGAAAGTAAAGTAATTGTTTACATTCTTCCTAATAATTTTAGAGATAAATACATAAAGTATTTTGTAATAGATAATAATAGCTGTATTTCCTTTAAATTCATATTAATTCCTGATGTATGAAATATAATATCTTTATGGAATTATTATTTAATACACACACTTCAAAACAAACTACAAAATATCTTGCTAAGAGCTTACTTTTAGTTACATTTCAAAAGCTAACTTTAAGAAAGTGTATATATTCTCCATAATGCTCATTTGTAGAATTCAAAAATTGTTTTTTAGTTTTGTTCTTTGTCAAATTGGTTGATTATTTCATTAGCGTAGAGACACACTTGCGTGTATCTGAATATGGAAATATACATAACATTTATGGCCATAATGTGTCAAAGACCATAAATTCAATTAATTTATTATAATGTCAACAGCAGCAGCGCATCGAGGGCTGAAGTCTAACTGTATCTACAGCTCCAACTTGAGCTGTGGGCAGCTCATGATGATTATTAATAAATTTGTGGCGCATGCTATATCATGTTAACACTGCACAGAGTTGAAGCTCAGATGCAGCAATAGATACAGCTACAGTTGCAGCAAAAGATACAATGCATTAATGATGCACCGCTGTCGCTCCAATTTGTATGGCGACGCATTAAATAAATGTATCTCAAGCTGTGCCGTCGCCGTCGCCGTTGCCGTTGCCAATGCCTAATATGTAAACAATTTAAATAGATATTTAGATATGCTGTCGACGTGGTCTCCGGCAGCATCAGCAGCAGCAGCAGCAACCTACGCTGGCGCCAGGCTCAGCGCGCAGACATTTAGCTATTTGTTTTAAAATTTAATTTCCGTTTCAATTTCAATTTCACATAAATAAATTAAAAGCCAATCCAAAAGATACATATTGTATATAAAACACATCAACATTAGCATTAGCATTAGCAATGGCTTGCATTTGGATTCACGCGTTAGCAATTAATAAAGATCTGGATTTGCCCAATACAGGCAAGACAGATATTGCTGCTATATATATACAATAATCTGTATCTTAATTGTAATCGCAATCGTAAGCGTAAGCGTAATCGTAGGTGCCTTGATTATTGCCAACTCAAGCAAAATTATTGTTGAAATAACATTTCGCCGGATGCACTAAACATATGCGTGTTGTATCTGCTAGATACAGATACTTGTATTGGCCGAAAATGCCAACAAGAGGATGTGCCATAAACAACATTGATGCCTTAATGGGCAGACTGATCATCAATGGCCAACATCATTTATCATTTGATTAAACACTAATTATACATGTAGTGCAATTAAAATGTATCTTATGGATACGCGTAACGCATTGTTTACTTACCGCTGTGTGGCATGGCAGGTGTTGAATGGAAGCTGTTGTTCTTATCACTGCTTGTTGTTGTTGTCACATAATCCATGGACGACAGCCGACTTGCAATGCTGCTGTTGTTGCTATTATTGTTGTTGTTGTTAGTTGGCGTTGTGGCCGCTGTTGTTGTTGGGTAATTGGCAACCTGATGGTCTGATCCACAGACCGAGGCGGTGGTTGCCGATTCAAACGAATTCCCATGCACAATATCCTCATTTGGTTTTTCACAATCTAACAACGGAAATTGAATTAGTTAAACAATATAATGTAAGTACCTGCAACAACTTATTTAAAAACATCCCAAACTAAAAGCTTTTTAAACTTAATAAATTCATTTCAAAATTGTTACACTTTTCAACCAAATTCGTTCGTTTTGACCTCAGCTAAATCAAATTGTGACTGGACTCGGCTCCTGTCTCTGTTCCTGCCCCACAGCGGACAGGAAGCAACAGGCAACAGTTCATAAAACCCGTTCGCATCTAACTGCGCCTGCAACCCCCTCAACCAGCTTTAAACAGTTTATGGACTACTTGATTTCGTTAGCGTTCGTTCGACTGGCCAAGGGACTTCCGTCAACTCAGTTGATAATGTTGTCCTCCACCTTATAAGCAGGCAAATTCTGCTATTGAAGGATGCTTTATTAGGTTTAAGCACAAACAAGACACAAAAAATGAGGTTGACAAAATGTTGAAAAAAGGGCAACAAAGCGTCATTTCAGCATATTTTAAAAAAAAACTAATGATGTATTAAAGAAGGACTTTATATTAAAAAGGACAACGCCCTCAAATTCTACAGCACTTTTTGCTGTTTAAAGTAAAAGTTTTAAAAACTTAAAAACTTTTAAATACACAATCAGGTCTCGTCTGATTTTCGTATAATTTTGAAATCTGTGTTGCCGTTCTCAAAAAATGTGTTTTTTTATACTTTTTTAATAAATTGGTTCAATAATCGGGTATCAGAATTTGAGATAACAAGTTTTATTTCCAAGTAATTAGCTCGGAAACGGAAACCGGTCTGCATTAGTTCCGTTTTATGGTACTTTGTCTTAATCGATTATATATTATTATTAAAATTACTGTACAATCAATCTTCTTTCATATAATTGTTATCAAGTAAACACATTTAAAATGCGTAGCCAGTTCATTTTTGATAGCTCGTTTATTCTTAGAGTGATAAAGATTCTAATAAATTTAGCATTTGATACTTAATACAGATCTAGATATAATTGAATACGTTTCTATTTTAAGACAACTTTATCAGGTTCATGTTAACGTTAATCTTTACTCAAACTGCTGATTAAATATGTTTTCGTTTTCTTAGGTTTCGGCTACCAAATATTTATCGCTCAACATTTCCGATTAACTGTGCATAGAACAGTCTTTTTACTCCCTGTTCCCATTAAAAATGAGAAAAAGGGAGTTATAAAGTACTGCAAATGTGTGTAACAGGCAAAAGGAGGCATTTGCGACTATATAAAGTATAAATATTCATGATCAGGATCAACAGCCGAGATGAACTAGCCATGTCCGTCTGTCTGTCCGTCTGTCTGTCTGTATGAACGCACAGATCTCAGAGACTATAAGAGCTAGAGACACCAAACTTGGCATGCAGGTTCCTGTATACCATACGCAGATCAAGTTTATTTCAAATTTCGGATGCACCCCCGCACCCCCGCATATCGCAAAAGACTTCCACAGCCACAATTTTAGAGATAACGCTATGTTTTTTGATACACATAAATGTTGTATCAATGTTGATCAGCTTTCATTTCATTACGATCGGATAAATAACACCAAAGTTATGGAAGAATCTATTTCCCCCGTCTCAGCAGGCAGAAACAACAGTTTGACAGGAACTGGACACGTTAAGTGCGCTGCTTGCTTGTGTTGCCGTTGAACTGCTTGAAATGCAAGTCGGGCACACTCGACTAGAGTATTCTTACTTGTTTCTTTTCAACTAGCAATATTTCAATTTGTATTAATTTATTATTAACAAATGATATTTGTTTGCCCGGAAACGGCGCTGAACTTTGACAATATCGTTCAAATATTGTAATAATATTTTAATTCATACTTTTTGTTTACATTGATCAACTTATGAATGATAATGTGAGATCATTCAAAACAAATAAAAAATGCATTTTAAATGCTGGGAAACTATATTTTGTTGTAGTTTATTGTTGACTGGTTGACTGACTGACTGATTGATTGAATTAATGTTCGAGTGGCGCCAAGTGCTGCTGTTTAAATGTTGTATGCGAGTCACGTGCTTTACCTTTTTGTAATATATCCAAATGCTCCCATAGTATATCGCCGGTAAATGCTGGGGTTATGGCCAGGAATTTCTCTTTGCCCAGTTCGACCATTTCGCGGCCAGTCATTTTACAGAATGGGCCCAGATCCATTGAAAGCAATGAGAACTCATTTTTGGCCCAGTTAAGCCAGTAGATGACATGGTCCTCCGTCCATTCGCGGGGATCTACAAGATATTGAGAGAATATATAATTAAATTAAATGCATTTCTAATGCTATACGTTCACTGATTGTCTAATTAATTGTTATTGTTATTTAACATGTTGTTGTTGTTGTTGTTGTATTCGTGCGTGGGAGCGCTGTAAACCAAATTTTCATTTTTTTCAAGTCAATTACTGTGGGAAACGATTAATATTCATTTATGATCACGTCTTTCTATGGCGACTGTTTGTAAATTATTATTTTATTGGCGTTGCCAATGCAACTAATTGAACATTTTCGACAAGTGCATGGGAAATTGAATTGTGCATGTTTTTCAATGGGGAAATTTTTGTATATTTATATTTGTTGCTTGCCAAGTCTATATATATATTTACATACCTTTGGTTATATTGCAGTTTTGCACCTCCTTTTCCCAGGAAGCAAACGAGGCTTTTAGCACCTCGTTCACCTTGCGATTTGTGCCTGGCGTGAGGGGCGGCAAGGTTGTGGGCACATCTGCAATTGAATTCAAAGAAAATGTTATTAAAATTATATTTAGATATAGAATTTATAAGCGTGTAAGCTAATTAACCGATCGTTATGCTTGCACCTGGCGAATAGAAGGTATTCCAATCAGTTCCAAAGTGGTTTAAGAATGGTTCAAAGATACATCCTAGATTGGTGAAACTTATTATAAACAGTTAACTGATTTATAAACAGAGTCAAGTTTAATTAAAATGATTTCTACCAACGAATCTTTAAGAATTCTAGCTCTAAGCGCACCCAAAAAACGAGTTCGAACCCTAGTTTCCTCAGTCAAATTAACCAAAAACCTCAAGGAGGATAACAACTAAAGGAATAAAGATAATAAAGACCAATTTTGGGAGTATCCTAAGCATGTCTACTTTGCCTTATATACCTTATACCTACAAAGTATCTACTACATACATATGCACACATGTAGCTATAGTTCTGTATCTATGAAGTTACCTCTTAGTTTGTTATTGCTGGTGTGCAATTGTTGTAGTTTGTGGGCTTTTAAATGAAATTTGCTGGTTAAGCATTGATAGTTGGTATTAAGAAACGTTTGGTAATTGTTGTTGCAGTTGTTGTTGTTGTTGTTATTGTGGTTGGTGTTGATGTTGTTGTTGTGGTTGTTGTTGTGATTGTTGTGGTTGTTGTTGCTGATGTTGTAGTTCGCTGAGCGCAGTGGCGGCAACATGCGACAATCATTCCAATCGATCCATTCATTTGTCATAATTTTGCAGTTACAACGCGCTTCTTAACTGACCAATCAAATTGTTGTTGTTTGTTTATTGTTGTTTTCTTTTGTGCACTTGGGTGTCAAATGTCAGAATAATTTAAGTTTATATGGATCACTCAGAGGGTAGACGCAATTGCTTTCAATTGATTGGCGTGCAAATCAAAGGCAGCAACACATTTAACCCGAAATGTCAGTGAAAGTCGCGACCCTAGCGTTAACGATGCGCCGTTTGATCTTGTAGATACAAATGTATCTATTGGTGGGTAGTTGTTGTATGATTTGTGCAGCGTGCGCGTGTTTAATTAAATTGATTGCTTTAGATGCTAATTACTCATCGTAGCACAATAAGAAACATTTAGTAGATGACATTATTAGTATGCTTGGCAACAGTTTTGGGCTTTATCAGTCGAGTTCTTTTATTATGGTATTTGTTATGAACACACAGATACACAAAAACACACACACACACGTCACGAGTATTAGCACAAGCACAGCCAGCAGCACTCAAAGTGCGATAAGATTTATTTAAATTTATTTAAGTGAAATTTACGTTGCACAATGCACAACAAAAAAACAACACTGAAATATATAAATTTTTGTACTGGTCTGGTTCTCTGTGTATCTATTGGATTGCTGGATTTGTGAAGCCAAACTGAAACGAAACGATCGCTTCGTCCGTTGTGTATCCTAAACAACGAGAAGAAACGAGCCAGCGACAAAGAGAACGAAACAAACACAAGAGAGCGGCAGAGCGGCAGAGCGGCTGAGCGTGCAACAAGTGGAATTGAAATGCTCGCTCCCATAAATCTCTGAGCGAACGAGCGAAACGAAATGGAATTCATTCACAAACGAAACTGTTTTGAGCAGTGTGTGCGTGTGTGTGTGTGCGGAACGGAAACGGCCATCACATCGTGCCGACAACAACAAGAATAACAACAGCAACACCTAGTAAAACAACAACAAGCTGTTTGTTTAGCACTGAGAGAAACAAAAAAAAAAATACACATATGTATATGAACGAAATGAAAGCCAAAGCAAATAACAAATAAAACAGGCAACGGCAAACAGGCTGGCAACAGGTGACACCGCGTACAACAGGGTGTAACAGGTGCACAAAAGTCAAATCGCAAGCGTGCACAAAGTTCAAAAGCTCTACACTCGCTCTCTCTCTAGCTCTCTTTCTGTTCTGCGAACAAGAACTTAAAGCAGATCAAGTGACTACAAGTTTTAACTAAAGTGTACACATACATATACACAGAAGATAGTGGGTACGTGTGTATATGTAACACATATGGCAAATCTACTCAAGTTTCCTCACATGCATTCCGGCTCCTTGTGCAGCAGGCAGACAACAACAGCAATTTATGAATGAATTTCTTATGTTGCCTTTACACGCGCATTCTCTCTAAAAAAAAAAAGAAACAACAACTCCAGCAACAGACAATGAGACAACAACAAGAAGTTGTAGAAGAAGTAGAAGACGAAGGCGATGTCGGCTCGTTTTCTTTGCGTCAAAAATACATACAACAACAACAACTGCAAGAAGAACAAAAACAAAAGAAAAAACAATGATCGACGTCGGCGTCGCCGCTTCCGCTGCTTCCGTTCGCTGCGCCTCGTATTCGTATCGCAATCGAACGCAGCCCCATGGTAAATAATGTATGTGAATGTGATAAAGCAAAACGGCTAGGAGAGCTCTTAAACGAAAACGAAGACTCGCACAAATTACATGTATGTGAGCATGTGTGTATGTATGCACTCGTATATAGAAAAGAAAGAGAAAAACAGCAAAAGGCCATAAGATAGAGCTATTATGACTACGCGACCAGGTAAATTTATGAATGAAACAAACGCCCGACGCCCGCGACGTCAGCGTCGACGTTTTTCGAGAGTCTATGAATGAATTGAAATTACGTGCGGCGACGCGACACCGGGCAGCAGGCAGCGGGCAGAGACGCTGAGATCATTTGGTCATTATCACAAAACCGCATATAATTGGCGACAAACGCAGGGGAAACCCTTCCACAGCACTTTAGAGTATCTTAAGTGAGCAAAATAAGTATACGTACAAAACCGCAATAAACAACAATTTTCAAACATGCGTTTTTTAATAAAAATTGATAGAAATATTATATGTATCTATATTATTCAAAATAAAATATGTATTTCAATTAAAAAATGTGTTTATAATTGAACTTCTAACTCAAAAATATCTAAAAACATAAAGAAAAATAAATAAAAATAAATTATTTCTGTGCTACTATATCTCACTATCATATTTCAAAACGATATTAATTTATTAAAAAATATAAATTAAACAAGAAACCGGCGTACTTAGCTTCTCTTTGCCCATACATATGCATGAATGTATCTGCAAGATACAATGGCACTTCGAGGTGGGCGCATCTGCGTGTTGAACAAATTGCTTTACACAGCAAACATACATACTAGCTACATATTTGACATTGCACATGTACATATATAAATATGTATGTGTATTATTATGACTTGTTGGCCAAAAGGGAAAAAGCTCTTTAAAACGCAGTAGTTACAACTTGAAATTACAAAACGTCTGTGCGTGCTTGAAATTCATTATAAGTTACTGCTGCTGCTACTGCCCTGCACAAATCTTGATGGAGTTCCATTGCTGTGGGCCACACACAACACCAAAAACGACAAAAGACCACTTGGGTGTTAATGCCAGGGCTACATTTCTAGTGGCTATTTCTTAGACCTTCGGTTGCATGCAAGCTGAGAGAGATGCGATTGCTAATCATTCGTGTATATACTTATGAGGTGTTCATTGCTTGCTCTTCAAGCTGAACTAGGTCAATCAAGTCGTTACCTGATGCACGCACTACAAAAATATGTAAACTTGATACAAATATGTATAATTGCAAAGAAGTGTTTAAAGTAAGATATTAAGTAGACGAAGCTTTGCAGACTCTTGGACTTCTTTCTTGAATTTCCTGTGATTTTTGTCGGGTTTACCGCTAAAATCATCTGGGGTGTTGAATCTAATTAACAGACTAAGTGAAAATTTCATTTGTTAGAACCTGATTTATGGAATCTTTTGCGTTGAAAATACAGAACCGAACACGCGCAACCAAATTAAGCAACTGCGAAAAGGGTGTTCACGCAAATTAGAGATTACATGAAATTTTTCAACCTACTTATTATTATGCCTGTTTTTGTGCACTCTTGCTCCATATTTATTTTAATCTGAGCTTAAAGCTTTCTAAGTTTAGGTTTCATGTGCATTGTAAGTTGTTTAATGTGCTTAATAGCTTAAAAATTTAGTTTCATTTACACCACCAGTATCACGTAGTCCATAAGAACGCGCTCTTTAAAAAAACAAACTCGATAATAAGAGTATGTAAAGAAGAACCTATAAAATGCATTATAAGTACATAAGTACGAGTACATAAGTACGTCATCCAATCAGAGTAAGTCATGTGAGTCAGTTAAAACATTTGACTTCTAATCTTAAAGTGTTCCTTTTCTGCTTTTATATACATATCATACTACTTGTATGAATAATGCGCAATTTACTGGGCTATCCAAAAGGCGCTTATCAAAATTCCAAGAAAACGCGCAGCGTCAAAAAGTACGGTTTTTAAAGTGGCCATCAAGGAAATGGAGCACTCGCAAAAATTTATTAGTGCAGGTTATTTTTGTACGGCCAGCATACGATAGCTTATCAAAACTGATAAGACGTCTGGTCTGATGATATGGCTTTTTTTTTTGCCCCAACAACATATTTCCGAAACATATTAATAATTAGGGCCGATAGACAAAAACTGTATTTAAATTAGCTTCAAGATGTATATATATTTGCCAATGCGATAAAATATACATACATCTGAATATTTGATTTTGGCACGCTTGCGAACTTGAAAACTTCCGGTTGTATAACGGCAATCTGATTGTTATCATCAGAACAGTTATCATGGCTACAAAATTGGCAATTTATTAAAATACACTTTATACTGATTGGCTTTTTGTTAATAGTTAAACGTTGCACTCTGCTCAAATTGAAGTAGAATGAAAAATTTAACCCGCTAGAACCTGGTTGAACTTGATAGAACCCGGTAGAGCCCGATAGAACCCGGTAGAGTCCGGTAGAGTCCGGTAGCGCCCGGTAGAGCCCGATGGAATCCAATAGAACCCGGTAGAGTCCGGTAGAGCCCGCTAGAGCCCGATAGAACCCAACAGAACCCGGTAGAGTCCGGTAGAGCCCGGTAGAGCCCGGTAGAGCCCGGTAGAGCCCGATAGAATCCAATAGAATCCTTTTCTTCTGTTTTCGAACAAGTTCATGGTAGTTACTATCGTTAATTAAAGCTTGTGGTAGTAAAATGGCAAACTGCCAAATCATAATGGAGTTAAGTCGTAAAAATACATCAATACAAATCTAATATCATTGCAAATATTGTAGTTCTATGGATTAAGCAAATATAATCAAGTTTGCTTTATAGTTCAAATTAAATTTCAGTCAGAAAACGCCTTTCATTAGTCTATTTAAAACTTGCTTTGCTTTGCATCAGTCTATCATATTACTTAAAACTTTACTCGCACATCTTTAATTGACCTCTAACCCATACCACCCCCTTTAACAGGTTGAACGTGCAGCTAACTATACGCAATTTATCCCAGCCATGGAAATTAGCAACGGCAAATGGCAGCCAAAGGCAAACAACAAAACAACGAAACAACCAAACAGCAAAACAACAACCAACCACAAAGCAATGCCAGGCTAGGCCAGGCCAACAACATTATTAAGTATTTGCTATTGACTTCCGGTCGTTAGATATTTCATTACCAACTTCATGGACTGGAGTTGAAGATATGGAGTGTGGGGCGGGTGGGTTTTGCTCTCAAGCCCAAAGAGTCAAAGATTCAAGTAGCTCTTCGCAACAATTTTGATTAAATTGTAGCTATATATAGTTTTATATATCGCTCTATTCACTTAGATATAGTTAACTTTAGTGTTATGCATAACTGTATTAGATTAGTATCAAGTATTGATCTTAACTGAATTTATAATAACTTCATTTTAATGCTTTTTAAGGTTCTTTTGCCCCCATCCACATTTCAACTAATTTACTTCTTCTTGTTGTCTGTTGTCTTCAGTGTCCTTTGATTTTCATTCAGCTAGAAACGACTTTAGCCTCAGGTTGTACGAACGACAGCGTTTGTCAATTTTCAACTAATTTGATACAATTCCGATTGAAGTTGATTTCAACACAGCCTTGTAGCTTAATAAGTAACTTGTAGTTTGAAGTTTGGATAGTCGCTGCGTAGTCGGAATTCAAACGTTGCGCTTTTAATGCTTAAAATCGTAAATTATGTCAATAATGGGGCGACATAAAAAAAGCAGAAATAAAAATGATATAAATACGAATTCAAACAGCAGCAAAATGTGACAAATTCTTGGAAATGTTGTGAACATAAAATAGAGTATACGAATTTGAGTTGTTGACAACTTGAACACACTTTATAAATGCGCTAAATTGGGTAGTATATCATAGACGATAGAAGAGGAACATTATATATTGATATATTTTAAACTCAATAATACAAAAATGGTTTGAAAAAGAAATGGATAATGGGTGTAAAGGAAATTTTTAAAAATAGGTGATTTGTCGAGTCAATATTTTCTAATCTTCACATTTTCATAAAACCAATACAGAAAATCAAATATTAAGCAAGAAATTCTGAATAAAACGAAGAAGTTTTGAAATTATATTGAAATAATAAAAATCAAATTATGGTTGGTTTACAATAGATATAACTAAGGTATGAACTTTTAAAACTTAGTTGAAAATATACTTAAAATTTGGAATAAGTATAAATGTATTATACAAAGAGTATACAGGTTTCAATACAGTTTCTATATAGCTTATTAAGTTTTTCCTTGAGTCAACGCCTTGAAAACCGTAAATGCAGCTCAATTTGCTTAATATCATATAACAAATACATGCCACATGAATTCTGGATAAAACGGAGAAACTTACAGAAAATTATATTGAAAGCAAATAAATCAAATAATGTGCATCCAAATTACGACAAAACATACAGTGGCATATAAATAAATATGTATGCATGACAGGCTGTCTCGATGTTTCTCTCTGTCTGTCTGTATGTCTGTCTGTTTTGTCTGTTTGTCTGTTTGAATGGAGCTTGGAGCTGATAGTACAGTGGGCTGTTTCATTTTTTATTTTTCGATATAAAAATAATTGCAGGAATTGTGTGAGACAACGCTGACGGCGCTGTCGACGTCGTTGGCTGACAAGGCAGCGCCAAAAGCATTGGACAGATACTTGTTGTAGCTGTGCCCGTTGTTGTTGCTGTTGCACATTTGCAGCTGAAACAGCAAAAGCAGCGTGCAAGTATAAAGCAGAGAGAAGCAGAGGAGCAGCAGCAGCAGCTAAAGACAGAGAAAACCAGGCAAAGATGTGGCCCTGGCGACGAGCTGAGTTGTCGTATGAAACTTACTACACCGGAAATATAAAATTACACACTCAACACTTAAATTGTGTATGCCTTGGCGAGTGTGTGTGTGTGTGTGTGTGTGTGTACATATGTGTGCATGTACTTCTCACATGTTGCATGCTGCAAGTAAAAGATTCTAGTGGAACGCCCGGTGCGTGGTTCAACTGCAAAACGGGGTGCAAAACGATCGAACCCAATTCGAATGTTAAGCATATTTTTTGGTGTAAAAAAAAAAACAACAGCAACAATTGGTTAAATGTTATAATTAATTGGCATTTTGATGAGGGTAAGCAGCAATAAATGCAGCACCTGAGCAGTGTGATAATATTTGGTTTATATTCAATTTACACGGCATATTAATAATTGCATTTTAAAGTTAAGAAGAGGATATGTTTTGAGACTCGTACCTAAGTCAATAAATAGTTCTTATACAGAGCATATTTTTCAATGTCAATGTTAAATACAATAAAACTTGGAAAATCTTAGAAAAATTATGTTTTAGAGTAAATTCTAGGTTAATCTTGAACTAGGCTTTAAATGAAGCCTAGGAACTTACAAATTAAAACAAAATTGGTTTCAACACTCATTTTCGAAATTAAGAAAAGCGTTTATCTTAAGATTGATTGTTTAAATCTCAAGCTCAAAAACTTGATAGAATTCCAATCATGTTTATTCGAGTTTTAAGAAGACTAAAATGAAGTATAAGGGATTATAAAAAAGGTTTTAAAATGTAGGACTATTCAATTGAACAAATAAATTTCTGGATAAATGTGATTTAGATACAAAACTATGTCAATTTAGCTTTCTAATCAAAAATGACATTCCTAAATAAAATCAAGCTGTTCTTAATTGGATTGGTTTAGCATTAAGTTGATTAAGTGCTCCCAAGACTTTTATATATACCAACATACATACATATATGCTAATCGCAAGTGTCCAAACAATGCTCAAACTAATGCACATTTTTAAGGAGCAGACAAGACAAATTCGCAGAAAATAAAATTCCCACGCACTTGAACTTGAAATTCAATGTTGGCGAGTATTTTGACATTTGTATATATGTATATATTAATATACTTATGCTTATATTTGTTTTAGGCAAAGAACAAAAATGAGACAAGAAAACCCGAAAAAAGAAAGATACGACTCGAATTACAAACACATATTGAGCAGAAACTGGAGTCCGGATCCTTGCGAAGCGGTGCACAATAAGGTTGCCTCCTTGCAGGCTTTACCTGCTGATATATTCCTGGTTTCAAGAAAGGGATCGAGTTGAATACCCTGCATAGCTATTGACGGCATGCACGACTAGTTAGTGCGCATCTCGAATCGTATCAGAATGCATATTTTAATCTCACAGTTACTATCACTTACTACGGCATTCGTACATTTCAATGCCTCGATCAAGGACTCTTCCTCCTTCGCTTTGGCGTCTGGCTCCAAGAGTCGTGGGAATTCACAAAAACATTTTCGTTGCTTTTTATTTTGTGCCTTTCCATTTTTGGGTAAAAATTCTCAAGCAGCCGCTGGGGCTGCTCATCTTGTCTCCCCTCAATCTTTTTGCGCTGATTTCATTTCATTTCATTTATTTTTTGTTGTTTTTTTTTTATTTTTGTATTCGCCATTTCATTACGCTACTCCCACTAAGGCTGTGCGAAAATATTTGAAAAGAGTCGACAAAGCAACTGCTTAATCACCTGACCAGGTAGCAAACTGGGCGAAAGAACTGGCCAAGTACATAATTGGTTTGCAGTTAAGGTAGCCGGACTTGACGATAGCTGATAACAAAGCCGCTCAATGTCTAGCTGACCCTGTCAAAGAAACAAAGCACAGTTAACTTCGGACTGCCGAATAAGATATGCTCTTGCAATATTAACTAATTCGTAGATCTGAACACGTTGTATATACCAATGTGCATGTCAATATGTTTATCAAGATTCAAAACTGTCGAAAACAATAGCGTTCATACGGACAGACAGACAGACGAGTAAGCGGACAGACATAGAGACAGACGGAGACACCGACCGACGGCCATACAGACAGACAGACGGACATATAGATGGACAGACAGTCGGAGAGACTGACAGACATACATTTCACAAACCCAATATACATATCTGTTACTATTTCCGATTCCGATAAAAACATTCGGAGTTGGATGATTAGCTGTTCTGAGTACCGAATATCAAAAGGATCTTCGGTTTAAAAAGTTGTGCTCTTGAAGTATTCTATCTTATCTTTAAAAAGTTATAACGATTGCTATTTCTATCGAAGACAGGATTACTACATCGAAAACGATTCGCAATGAAAAGTTGTCGGAAACGGGAACAGGCCTGATACCCTAATTTTAATAATAAATACTAATAAATACCAACTATAATATTATACTATTATAATAAATACTAATCTAAACAAATAATTTTTCGAGCGTTTGCACCTTAGAACAGATATACCCACATTTAGTGGTTCGATTTTAAACCATAATAAGACTTTGAACTTGAATGATCGCTATATAATATGAAGATCCGATTTAGCCGATATCCGAAATACATAAGTAAGTTAAAAACAAACCATTTGTACCAATTCTCTTCAACATATTTACAAATGAAGCTTGAAAACTAAGTGGCTTTATAGACTGACTTCGTCGTCCTGATCAAGAATATAAGGTTGAAAACAAGATGCAAAATGTAATATAACCAAGGGTTCATATTGAAAGGGTATAAAAACAAAACCCCAACACTTTTAGATAGTCATAACTTCATATGGGCATTCATTATGGGCACTTGATATATGTATGCAATAAAAATATAAATACTTATATCAAGATAAGAGTAATGTTAATTTCCAAGAACTAGTACTTTCATATGAGTACTATGAGTTATATTTGTTATCAAAAACAAGTCAAATAACACGCTGTCTGTGGCTTCCACTAGAAGCCCAGACAATATTTCAGTTTCCCCATGCCACACAAAAAACAAACACAATCACAATGCCTTTGCATTTAGCTTCAATTTGGAGCTGTGTGTTCATTTTGGGGGGAAAAGAGTCTTAAAGCGACATTTTTCTTGTCTGACAGCAGCTGCTTTAATTGCCGTCTTTCAATTTTAATTTTACTCAATTAGCCTATGGAAATCTGACAAAAAAAAAAGAAAGATGTATTTATATAGAAGAAACTGTGCGCGTGCGCAAAGCATTCGCATTTTTAATTATGCGTAGTTAGCAAGTCAGTTCTTCAGTCAGTCAATTTGACAGTTTGACAGTTAGTCAGTTGGTCTGTTTGCCTTTTGAATTGCTTAATTAATAGTGGGCAGTATGAACACTATATCTAATCTAATTGGATTTGCTTATAACGATAAAGTTGACTTAGAGTTTGCGTTCTGCTAATGTTGACCTTTGGCGAAGCAACAATTGTTTATTGAAAGTGTTTTCTAGAGTTTCAATTAAAGAAGCAGAAAGTACTACTACTACTGGATAGTTTAGATACTGAGAGTTTAACATATCTATATGACAGATAAGTATTATATCGACTAGGATAAGTATCTGTTGACTATCTTCATACATATTGTCAGTTACTTTTGTAACCAAATTTTTAAAGACAAAGTTAACGAAAATTAAATTCACAGGAACAATACCAAGAACAGCAACAACAACAACAATAACAGACACTACAACACCAATGAAAATGTTTATTTAGCAAACGATCAACACAAAATACAATTTATATAGACAGCCCAAAGTCAATCGATATCTAGGCAGTGTGAATATCTATGTATGTTTATAGAGACTGGCAATCCCCAACAAATAGAAAAACAATGATGGAAACGACTGCAGAACGTAGAACAATAAGATACCCTGTAAATGGTTAAAGACTTAACTTGAGTTGAATCAACTGTAAAGTATAATATACATACTTCTTTCTATATTTGTACAATTCGGAGATGAAAAGCTGGAAATTGAAATGACAATAAGAAAATGCAATTTAAGCTCTGGTGACTCTGGTGGTGAATTTAACCAATTCAACAGTTAAACTAAGAACAAAGATCTGTGTTGATGAACAGTGGTTAATCTTTTAAGTTGAATTGAATGAGAAATGAATTGTTTATGCAATTTAAACCAGTTAAGTTTTTAAATAACTCCGTATGAACACCCTTATAAGGTTGCACAAAAAGGTTTAGTTGATAAATATCATTCAATGCCTTATATACCCTTCTACCAGACTACATACAGAGCATAAAGCAACAACAAGCCCCAAGCCGCTTATATAATAAAATTGATGATCAAACGAAAACTCTCACATTTTGTGTTGTGAATGCATTCACAATCATCATCATGGAAAGAACAGCGGGGAATCAGTGCGAACGGAACTTGGATCAATCGCCTGAAAGTTGGTTTGGGTTTTTAGTTCTCGCTAAAAGCGAATAAATTCATTTTTAATATGTGTGTTCAAATGGCGCAAAAAATAAAGAAAAGATTAGACAACATAATATTGTTTTTCATATTTGTACAGCAGATCTTTATGGGTATTTTGTTTCAACAATAAAAACAAGAAAACAACAGCATTAAACAACAAAACACAAACAGACTGCGCGGCATTTGCTGTGTTTCAATGAATTTTGTCTGGAGTCTTCTTCCTTCGGCGGAACTTGTCATGTTTACAAACAAGCGTTTCACATTATGCTAAAATTCGGCTAAAAATTACCGAAAATATATTTGGTTAACTTGAATATATATGTATATGTATAATATGTGGCAATATATTTGGCCAGCAAATTAGTGCACAATAAATTTGTGGGGCAAAAGTCGCATCCGAAAAAGCGCATTGTTTATTTTCAACGATTTTTCCAGCTGTTGAAAAAACATCAAACGACAAAAAAAGGAAAAAGCTAAAGCAAAAATAATGTACTAAAAGGCCAACAAAAACGCATTTTTATGTTTCACAAAACGATTTGTTATATAGTTTCCATGTTTTCAATACGCCAAACATTAGCATTGTTCTTCCTGTCCCGCATATTATTCTTAGCCACGATAATCGTAATAAAAATCCAAAATCATTATAACATACAATTATGAGTGGTACAAGGCTATGGAATTGGAATTGGTTAGCTATGATCGGATTTTAGTTGGGTGGATCGCTAGAATGGGTTGAAGCTGTTATTGCAGTCGATAGATCAAAGCATTTGCTTTCATGTTTGTTGCCATTGCACTTGTTTTGGCTGCACTGCGTCTGGGCCGGTAAATTGTATGATGGAGTGAGAAACATCGGGTACTACATACATATAGTATATATATATATATATGCATCGCATATAAGGTGTGAAGAAACTGGCAAACGGAAAGCAACCAAGTGTCTGATATCAAACAGACACTTTGGCAACTGTTTGAAGTGCAGTCATCGAGATTATGATTACATATACATATACATTCGTTTACAAAAACATACAAACTCGTAAGAGACAAGGTGTTTATGAGCATAAAATATGTTTCTAAAATGCAGCAATAAAATTTATGAACGGAAGTGCATTGAATATGGTAATGTTTAGCAAATTAGCGCTGCAAAACTATCGATAGTTGAAGTCGCGTAGTAGTAATCCATAGTTTCGATAGTCGAAGTTCGGTAAGAGCAATACTATGGATAGTTGTTAGCGCTGCAAAACTATCGATAGTTGAAGTTGCGTAGTAGTAATCGATAGTTTCGATAGTCGAAGTTCGGTAAAAGCAATACTATGGATAGTTGTTACTATTTAACTATTTTACAGGGTGTAACTTAAAATGCCTTTGGAACATGTTTGAACATTTTGGACGGACAATATAACCGTTACAATGTCTAAGAAAAGATAATGCCCAAAAACCAAAATGGCTTACATTTGCAGTTGAAAAGTCTATGGCCATTACAATGTCTGGTCAAAATGGTTTTAAAATGCCGCAAATATAAAAATATCTTAAAAATTCTAATACTATTGCTGTTTAAATTGTTTGAATATGGCCCAAATTTATAGATAATTCTATATTCCAATATAGGAACTTAAGAGCATAAAAATAGTTTTATAATTCTTTACTTTAAATTAAGTTTATTATTAAATTACTTTTGTAAAACTTCAAAGAACTCAAAGAATACCATTTTCGGCAACAATAGATATAGCCTCGATTGATACTATCGATACTGCCATCGATAGTTTTGCAGTAGACCAGAAAGCAGGTTCATTGACCTTGTACTCCAATTGCTAAAATTGATTAATTTTAACTAACATTACTCATTTTCATATTTTGCTAATAAAACTTAAATGACCTGTGAAAACCCATTCGGTAAACTATTGTGAAACTAAATTTATTTTATATATTTCAATTTTCATTATTGGAGATGACCTATCATATTTATTTGAATTCTATATCATTGGCAAGTCAATTCAAACCAAGAAAGTAACACTTGTCATAAGTGAAAATGATAACACTTAAGGGGAAACAGGCCTGACAATATTAAAAAAGTGCTTGATTACTTCAATTTTGAATGGAAAGCATAACAAGTAATACTTTAAAAACTTTAATTTTTGTATACTTCGAACTAGGTATCATAATTTTCAAAAATTACCACACTTACCTTAACATTTCTAATGCTCAAATAAATCATAAGCAATATGCAGAAATCGACAAGTGTAACGAAATTGATTGATGGCCCAATTGGGCTGATGTATTTATCTATCAGCTTGTTAATTAATTAAAACCTTTCAATTTCAGACCAATAAAAATTCAACATAAACAAAAAGCAAGCAAAACAACAGCGCCAATGACAGAGTAGGATATCCCATCTATATACTTAATAGTATCTACATATATATATATAGATACTACTATACTATATAGATTGTTTGATGCTACAACATGATGTCTACATAAATCCGCATGAGCAACAACAACAACGAAACAAAAAATTTTAATCAACACTCATTAACTCTACAAGATCGCCGGCAATATAATTAAGAGAAATTATGTTTCCACTGGCGCTACGTTGACGTTGTCGAATGTCCGACCTGTTGGATCAATGGACCAGCCGCAGCCGCAGCCACAGCCGCAGCCGCAGACACAGCCGCAACCGCAGCATCAACAAAAACAACAACAAGTTGCTGCGGCGCTGTTGCTCAGATTTGTTGTTGTTTAACAATTTCGCAATTCAGCTGTCGATCATTTCATTCATAAAATGTGCATAGCATGAGGCATGAGGGAGCCCCACTACACACACACATGGACACACACACGCATACACCACACTATAGCCATTCATTCACACAGCCAAGTTGATCTGGAAAACTTGCACACATCCGCACACGCTGGGTTAATGCCAACCACCCGCCTGCTCCATCGGTCCACTACAAACGAAGTGATTAATTCATGTAGTGATCTCTTGGCCAACCCGTCAACCCGTCACCCGTTTTGGCCCCACTCATTCGATACACGGATTGCTGGCCCCCAAGCAATTCAACGTTTTCTCAATGAAACTGGTTTCATCAGTTCGATTGCTGCCGTTGCGGCTGCTGCTGCTGTTGTTGTTGTTGTTGATATTGGGGTTTATGTTATTATATTCATCCTCACCTGATCCCCAGCAGCTGCTCATCCGGTCAATGTGAGAAAAAAATACACAACAGCACACTGCAAAAATATAAAAATACGTACAAAAAAAATAGACAAGCGACGCAAAGTTGCACGAATCGAAAACGCATGCAACTTTTTCTTTTTTCCAAGCAGATCATTTAGCCAGATATTGAGCTGATCTGTGAGCAGTTGAGTGGAGTGAAGCGGAGAGGAGGGAAGCATAGTGCTGTGCCAGTGGCAGCAGTGAATGATGTTGGGTGCTCACAACTTGCAGCGTTAAATGAAATGCGAAAGCTGTTGGCTCAGGATATCTGGCATTCAAATCAGCTATGGAAAACTGCAACAAGTGGCCAGCCCAAGTCAACCTATTTCAGCATCCGCAGTCGCAAAGGAAGCAGCTATAAAAAAAAAAGCAAAATGCGAACAAAAAAAAAAGTATCACCAACCAAACTGGAAAAGCGTTGATTTTCTTTATAACTCCCCCTGTAACACCCTGCCAACTGCGGAAGTTGGCCAAGCATGTGTAAAACAGTTAATGCACACAGGATATGTTTCCGCAAGAAACGTGTTTTGTTTCGTTTGTTTTGCCTCTTTTTTTTTCTTCTGCTTGCTTATCAATGTTATTAATTATCAATTTATTTTAGCCAATGAATATCATTTGCGTCGTTAGATCTGTGGGCGATCACAGAACACAAAGCCAGTTCTTGGGGCATCGATTTGATTTGACTTAATTAGCTTTTAATTGGTTTGGGAAGCGTGCTTTAACATTTTCACAACTTTAAACAATTAATCTATACACATAATTAATGCAATGGGAAGTGGCGCATGGGATTGGCTCTTGATTTAGTTATAAGAAATGCGGTCAATCACCTTTTCCTCGAATATTGTGCAAAACTTACGGAAATGGGGCTAAGAACCTAATAACGGGAGGATGAGCACAATGTATCACAATTAGTTATAAAATAGATTAAAGCTTTACAAGTTGGGATTAGACAATTGAAAATTATACAATACAAGTTATTTTTATAGTAATTGTTCAACTAATTGGCGTATTCATGATCTGTGATTAACTCGTTAACAATTGAAGAAAATTCGCGAGATTAATTTGAACAAAACTACAACAACTTTACACTTTTCTGCAACCTTTCAATTATGGTCAAATGAGGAACCATTGAAGGACATACATAGAAGCAACAACATATCTATCTTTTTCAAGAAAATCAAGTTGCATATTGTCAGCAATTAACCAATTTAGACACAAACCATGAAGAGCCCAGATATCAATGATATATAAAATTATAAAATTATATATTAATGTTCAACTGCTGCTTAAAGAACTGAAAATTAACTTTAAAAACTTAATAAAAATAAACTTAAGCCATACAAAAAAATATATAAAAAAATAAAACATAATAAGGCAGTAAAAGGAAGCTGCTGTGCAGAATGAGGCTTGGGGAAGAGGCTGCATTTTAAAGCGCAAGATAAACTCGCTGGGATGCTGAGATCACATCAGCTGCCGCTGCTCAAGTAGCGGCTACAACAAACAGAGACAGCAACAACAACAACAACAACTCGATCGTGTGGAGATGCTTGGGCTGCTTGTCCAGCAGAGACCGAGCAACTGAAATACAGTAGCCGCAGCAGTAGCCGGCAAACAAATTACACACAATTCCAACTCCAAACAGCAACTTCACAGCATCCACAACGAACACAACGAACACAAAACGAACAACGAACAGAAAACAACGAAACAACGACAACATTATTATCTCTGCTTTATGTCCAAGCTTGAAGCAGCAAATCCCTGGCGCTTCAGCTGGCACCCCACTCAGTGATGACCATGTTTATGATCATAATGATGATGACGAAGTTGCACTGTGGGGTCAGCTGGACTCATTTTATGGCAAAAATTAGAGTCAGCACTTAAATGGAGCATGACTGTATGAACTCTATGAACTAATGAAATATTTCTATTTTGACCATTTTTTATAATTTAAGACATCATTTGTATAATTTTAAAAAGGTTGTAGAGTAAAAAGAAACAAAATTATGTATTCCCATTTCTCTTTTAAAAAAATTTGATTAAGGATTAATTAAACTTGTGCTTGATGTGGGATTCAATATATTAGCTCAACTGCAATGATCAAATTTTGAGCACCTAAAGGAATATCAATTTCGGAATATTTTTCCGTAAGTGGATACCGGAACTAGCCTGTACATTTTATTTCCCAAAAAAAAATACAGTTTAAAGAACAAAGATTATAGAAACAATTTTAATTGTTTTAAAGAATATCTTATCAAAAATATTAAACAAATTCCGACCTGTTCCGCTTTTCACTTTCGGCAATATTTTGCGGAATTGAAATTAGCTTAAATCTTAAAAGCTTAAAAAATTCCGTTCAGCTATTGAATTGAAAATCATTAACGGCAAAAAACTTCAATTCTATCTTTAAGACATGTGAATTCAAAACACAAAAGTTGGCAAAAATGCTAACATTTGTAGTAAATTCACCTTTTCAAGCCGAAAAAGCCAGAATGAATCTAAAGAAAGCTAGTAAAAGTAGCCATAAAATATTAGCAGATCAATCACATACATCAGTTAGAGTTACAAAACGTTAACTTTTATATCATTGTCTATAATTTTGACAAGTTTGATGGCCTAAAAGCCCATAGTACGACGGTCGCAACGCTTCGTAGACCTAAGAACGAAAACGAATCAACTTGAGTGTTGTTGTCGTTGTTGTCGTCGTCGTCGTTGTTGCTACTGTTCAATGACTGTGGATGCTTCGTTGTTTGTTGTTGGTTGTTGGACGTTCGGTTGGTTTTTCGGTTAGTAAACCGGATGTTCCTAATCATTGCTAGTTTGCCTCAAATTAAATATGCTTCGTGTGTGCATATGTATGTATATACATATAGAGTCTCGTTTATAAGTAGATATGCCGTATATCTTTTGTTTGTGAACTATGTGATGTCTATGTGAGCGTTGTACTTCATAGATATACGTCGATTATAACTTTTATATACACTCACATAGAAACATACGTAAAGCCACAGCGCAAATTATGAATGAATATTTGTAAAAAAAAGGCCCCTCTCCATTATCTACTACTATCTTTGTTTATAAATCGTGTGATTCTCGCGATGCGTCTTCAGGTTTAACTGTTAACTAAGCAGCTAGTATGTTGATAACTCTAACGTTACTTCCGCTTATTTAGAGTCAAGTTTTGCCAATCAACAATCAACAATCAAGTTGCAAAACGACTTGTTTATTCATTCATGCCCACTGTCTGGCTGGGAGGCCAATTTAATTGATAGAACTCATAGAGACCATCACAACATCACAAATTCATAAATTCATTTTTTATCAACATCAATTAGCAATAATTATTCATTTGTGGACTGCCAGAGAGCTACTGAGAGAGAAACTGAAGTAAGGCAACAAGTGACAAAGCATTCCTTTCTTTTTTTTTTTTTTCGTTTTTATCAACAACTAGTTAAGAAATTTGCTTGATTGGCACTGGTGAATTAGCGATATATATCTGTATTGGTGAATTAGCGATATATATCTGTAAAAAGTGTATTCTGCATATGATTCTATCTAAAAGTTTCTTATTTATTTAAAATTTGATTTTTGATACACATATATTTTATGTCAATGTTGATCAGCTGTGTAAATTTCATCACGATCGGATAAATAACACCAAAGATATGGAAGAATCTATTATCCCCGTCTCAGCAGGCAGACAGGAACAGTTTGACAGGAACTGGACACGTTTAGTGCGCTGCTTGCTCTGAACTGCTTGAAATGCAAGTTGGGAACAGGGAGTCTCGTAGTCGGGCACACTCGAACAGAGTATTTTTACTTGCGTCATTGTTAAATTAGGATAATTTTCATAAGCACAAAACGATATTTAAGAACAGATCTTAAGTTGGTCCTGTTCATTGTTAATAAAAATCTTCCTTAGATTTGTATAGCTACAACAGTTTTAGCATAACCCAAGCTGCTTTTTACAGCGAGTGAAGTTTTTAAACATTATTTAAATAATTGCTGGAAAATATTCAATATTAAAGTCAGGAAAATTTCTTTCAATTTTTAAATTTATTTTCCAAATTAGCTGTAAGTTGCAACTCAACAAAAGTTCTCACTAAACGCCTCATCGACTCGTATTTAATAGCTTTCACACACTTAAAACAAAGTAATAATAAAAAGAGATTAGCCATTATAATAATCATAGCAGCGGCTTTTAACAGCCATTTGGAAAAGGCATTGCATAAATTAAGCCACCAAATCAAATGTATCTCAAATAGTATTAAAGCATTTTGTTTGCTTTATGGCTTGAATGTTTTGAATGCTGTGCCGTTTGGTTTGTTTGACAAATATATGGCCATTAGTTGATAACAATTAAGATGAAGATGTTCGAGTTGGATGTTGCCTTAAAAAGTGTGACGGAAAACATTTGAAGACCCGCCGAGCGGCAGCAAATTGATAATACAAAATAGCCATAGCCAAACGAAGTTATTAATTGTTTTTTGTTTTTAAATAAGATTTTCGTTGAGTGGCGCCTGGCAGCCCACGTAGAAGGTAGAAGGTAGAAGGTAGCAAAGGCTTTAAGCATTTTGGGCCACAAACTAATAATATTTATATGTCTGAATTGAAATCAGCTTAATTTTCACATAACAAATTGACAGTGGGCAGCTGTGAAGGCTGCTTTTGCAGCGCACACAACATAATTCTGAATGAAGATGCAATTTGAGTTCCGTAATAAGCCCACGCGAGGCAAGCAGAACGCAGCAACTTGCAACGCGCAACAGCAGCAACAACAACTACAAGAACAACAACAACAACAACAACTGGACAATCAAGTGGTGTCCAGTTGGATGGCGTGCTATGTGGAGCATCCACAGCATAACACCTGGCGTTTTGCCCTAGCCAAGTTGATGGCCAGCTTCAGATCAAACTGGAAGCTGCACTTGAATTGTGCGTCGTTGCATTGCATTCAATTTTGCAACTTCAAGTGACTGTCCGCCTGCCTGTCGCTGCCTCCCTCTTAGCCCAACATTTGCATATGCCCATGTAGCTGGTTGGATGGGGGTTGGGGGGTGAGGCGGGCTACACATTGATCATTAGACTATTTTTAATAGAGAGACTGAGACCAGTTTGGCAGAGTTAGCCTGCCAGCCTACCACAAAAGTGGTCTGTCCAGCTTAGAGACGCGGTTTCGAGAGTTTCACCTGCTCCTAGTTGAGATTTTGCAGCTTGCGTGCTGAAGTGTTTGTTGGCATTGCTCTGCAAAGGCACAAAGATTCACAACTTCCAAGCAAATAGGTAGAATAGCTAGTGCAATGCATTTGTTGCGCCATCTTTCCGGTGGAAAGGCAGCGTTGCTGCTGCTGCTGCTACCTAAACAAGCCAAAGCTAAGAAAGTGGCAAAGAAACTGGTACACTTAGAGAAAACAAAGGCCTGAAGGATGCTGGCATGTCTGAGCTTTATGGGTACACTTATTGTATAAAGTTTGAGCTCAATTTCAAATATAATTCAAGCTTAAATTGAAAACAGAAATTGAATATTGCAATAATAATAAAATTAGAATGTTGAAAGCTGTTCCGGGTTCCACTTTCGGCAAGTTATTGCGAAACTGAGTTCTTCTTAAATCTTAGAGTTTCCAATTTGACAAGAGTTTACGAATTGAATTCAATTGCATTCGATCAAGAATTGAAATGACTATTGCTATTGAGTTTTGATTCAATTAAACTTAACAGCAATAAGCATATTTTAAACATTTAAGAAACTTTGTCGAATGTGGATACCGGAACGGTTCTGATATTTTCAATAAAAGTACTTAAAGAAATAAGGACTTACCTTTCTCTTTCAAATTCTAAGTGGACATAAACATACTTAAACAATCTTAAATTCAAGTTACTTTGAAATTGAAACGAATATAAAAATCTCTAGATTTACTTTAAGAAGGTAAAGACTGAACTAAAGACTTTATCTTGGCACAACTTTCTGAAAAATGTTTCCAAAACATAGCAATAAATTCAAAAATCTCATTTTTTGAAAACGTAACTTTACTCTAAGTTACCTTGACAACAATTGTAAATCATAAAAAAACCCAATCCTTGATAATTTCTTCAAGTGTACGCAACTACGAGTGCTTAGCCCGAAAAAAAAGAAATGTTTTCAACAAGACGGCAATGCGATCAATGACAAACTAATTTATGCGCCCAGCAACAAATCTTTTGGCTCAAATAAACAAAACTAAATGATACCCAAGTATATACACATTGAATATAGCATAGCATAAATTAACTTCCGATATACTATGTACAATATATATTTCACTTGTATATGCGGCTGGAATGTATACAAATTTATGCTCAGTCACAACTGAATTCCAATTCCCTTCATGGCGGTTCCGACTGAAAAAAATAGATGCCGACTTGCTGTATTTTTAAGTGAATACCATTTTTGTTGGTGTTATGGTCAGCATCAGGCGGCAACAATTAAAAATGCAAGCGAACAACAAAAACACTCAATAAAATGCGTTGATAAATTGCGCCAAGCATCAAAGGCGAACCACAGGCAACCCACTGTGTGGATGGCGCTCCGCTCAACAACAACAACAACAGAAGGAACAACAACAGCAACAACAAACACAACAACAATCACAACACCAACAACAACAATCAAAAGATCCACAACCATCACCCGGAACAGCAGCCACTTGCAATCTGCTCTGCAAAATTTATCGATTGTTTTTGTTTAGAGCTGAAAATCGGTTTTTCCAGGCATAGACACAAAAGCGCCAACAATGCCTTTCAATTAGACAATTGAGTGAGGTGAATGTCAGGCAAATAAGCAAATCAAATGGGGTTACAATAGACAACTATTAACGATTCCAACGATTCGAGTCGCATTCAAATTGTTACAGTTTTTCATGTATTTTGCATTTCTATAGCAAATAAGTAATGCATAATCTGAAAAGTAGTTTATAGCGAAAATCCATTGATCTGTACTAAACTGAAGAATTCGATGTTAATAGAAAGTATTCTGGTTAAATAAAGTACAAAAACAATCTATTCATACTTGATGTTTTTTTGAAATAAATATATTATTTGGGGGTGTTCACGCTCCATGTTGATTAGTTGGTTAACTGGTGATATGCAAAGTAGTTAATATGAACAATCAGGACCAATGTTATTTCCCATTCCGATCAAAGCACTCGTAGTCGAAATTGTTAACTGTTCTGAATTCCGAATATAGATGGAAAATTCGGTTTGCTATTGCGACTAAATCCTAAATGAAAAGTATTCGAACTTATCTTTAAAAACGAAAGAACAAGTGGTATTTCATTCGAAATTCACACCAAATCAAAAACGATTCGATTGAATAGTTGTCGGACTTGAAAACAGGCCTAAAAATCAAAAATATGTAAACATTTAATTTTTTGCGATTTGCATACATTTTAAATTGTTCAAGGATTGAAGGATTGAATAGAATTCAATTCTCAAGAATTTTGAGTCAAAATGAACAGAAATAAGAAAATTTCAATTCCGCAAAATGTTGACGAAAGTGAAAACGAGAACGTGCATTATTATTTGAACGAATTACTCGAAATTAAAGCAAAAAGTCTGCCAACAGGTTAATTTTTTATTTTCTCAATAATCCGAATACGCCATTTGAATTGCAGTAACATTTGATGAGCAAAGATTGTTATATTGGCGACATTTGCTTCAATTAAGACTAGTGTTGTTTTATAGATATGCACAAACGGATCAAGAAGATTTACAGATTAAAGCGTAACAATGAATATCTAAACAGTTTGCTTTCATCAGAATAAAAAGCAATTTAGTTAAGTGCATGCAATTTAAAGTCGAATTGCAGTTATGTTCAGTCTAATGCAACGTTCGAAAGAAACACTCTTTAAGCAAGTGCAAACGACAAAAAATGCTTTTAATTTAAATGACAATTAAAAAGAAAACTCATTTGCCATAGCAGCTTGAATCTAATTTCAAAATGTGCTACAAATTATGACAAGACCAAAAGAAAAACAGAAAAAGGTCTAAAACAAACGATGCGACGCCTGCGCATTGGGCCAAAGAATTTTATATATCGTATGTAGTTAATGTTTTCGTTGAGCCAATTGAAGCGTTAAATTATCAATAGGGCTTAAAGCGCATTGAGCAATTGAGCAGAGGGTAGATCACAAGGGGTGGGCAGCAGCGTTAAATTGGCTAAAAGGCTTTTGGGCTGCTCTTTAGCCGAGTCTCATTGGGCCCCAGGCGGACACGCTTCAATTCAGCTGTGTAACTTCTGCCTTAAAAAACTATAAAAAAAACTATTGAAAAACCTTGTCACCCTTCCCCCTTCTTTTGGCGTGCAGGCAACTGGAAAATTGTGCAGCCGATTCCCAATCATAAGTATTACGTGTGTGTTGCAGGTGTGCCATATTTCTTAATGCCAAATGCAGCAATGCCTGATGTTTAGATACTTGGATCTCTATGGCATACACACACGCTCCAGATACAACAGTAACAATAACAACAACAACAACAACCACTTCAATATCTTTCATCGCGTTTTCGTTTGTCAATTGGCCCGCTTGCTGTTGGCCATTGCATTATCAATTGGCTTCGCTGTCGACCACCGGCTAGCCGGCATATAATCATATTTAGCCAATTGATGCAGTTCCAAGAACCGGTTTCTATATGCAATTTTTTGCTTTTGCTGATATTGTTTTTATGGCATCTAACCGTAAGTATATCTGGCTATATTCGCTGATTTGTTGATTTGGACATGATTTGTTGCCTTTTGTTGCACGAACTAATTGATTCATATTTGTGGCGGCATTTCGCAGTTGTTTTTAATAAGATTTCGCTTACCTTTTCCTAAACATGTTTTAAATATGTTGCCAATTTTGGTATTTATGACTAATTGAATTAAGCCTAATATGGAGATTGAATGTGACTGCGTCTTAATTACATTTATCATAATTATCAAAAGTTAATACGAATCAATTATGATAGTTATAATACATACAAATTTGATTGACTGAAATTTAAAAAAATTATTAAATATTTCCTGTTAATATTTGACATTGGTTTTTTTTACAACTTTTTGATTTTTCTTTTTACAACTTACAATTGGCCCTGTTATTAATTCCACTTGCGAATTAAGTTTTCAGAAAACTGTGTAGCATTCTAATTATAGGAAGATAAAACTAAGAAGCTTTTCTTTCAAGTTCACATATTTCTGTGGAATTGATTCAGAAGTACAAAGCGTAACAGTACTGCATTATTTTTACAATTGTCTAGGAAAATTAGCGATTTAGAGCATTTAAGGCATTCTTTTAGGCTGTTTTCTACAAAAATTTTAAATTTTTTCCCATTTTACAAAACAATAATCCAATAAACTCTGGATATTATCTTTAATCTCGCATCAAATTTTCTTCTTTAAGGTTAAGCCTTAATGATCTTAAAGTATTGCATACTTTCAAGCGCTAAAATAAACTCTTTAAATTTCCTCAAGGATCTTAAGTTCTATGTGAGAACTATATATGGATAAGTTAGTAAATATGCGAGACGGGTGAGATTTTTGCATGATACCGAAATTCCCGGGACGATACGGGACTGAATTTGCTTTTCCGTTTACATCTCTAATCTCAACATAAATATTTCCTACTGAATAACATGAATTGGAATTCGTGTGTTTCTAAATAGTCAAAGCATATTTGAACCAATAGCTTTTGGACTATATTCTGTAATGCAGCTGTTATTATATATCGATATTATTATATTTTGACAAATATGTATATATATATTATATAATATATTATCTTTCTTGAACAAGCTCATAAACTTAAAATGACAAACGCTGTCTGCGAGTCCTACAACAAATATTTGGCGGTTTTCAACGAGTGTCTTCTCCGTGCAATTAGTTGAAATAAGACAACATTAACGATAGAAGGTAATATAAAAGAACCAATTAACGACATATTCATAAGATTCAGAATTTTCAAAAAGGAGAATCGTTATAAGTTGTTCCTTATGGACTATACTTTTGATTAGATTGAGTAAAATCCAACATCCGATGGCAAAAATAATTTTAAATATTATTAAGACTACGTCGACTTTGAATCATCCATGTCCATATATGGTGAGTTATAGTCTAAAAATGTACAAATCCTAATTTCAAGTTATTATATAATATTTCAGGGTATTAATGGAATATACAATTTTTACATGCTTACAAATTTACCAGTTATACCACCAACAGGTGAATACCTTACGAGTTTTAGCTGGATTGTTTACAAAAAGCTAACATTCATATTCAAAGTTTTCTTTACATTTGAAGAATTTCTAAATAGACAAGTTATGTTTGATATCTTGGCATATATAAATGTATGAATATAAATATATAAAGTTTTAGATGATGCGTTTAATATTCAGTTCAGCGCAGGCATCGAAATAATAAAAACAGTCTGGATTTTTTATATCTAGAACCTTAAATCGTCACTCATTCATGTCAAACTATTTCTTAAACGTTGGTGGATTGTTGGATTTCATATTGCAAGCAACAAACTGATTGCAAATATATATACTATATTCAAACCAAACGAAGATTTGTAAAAATTTGACGTCATAGCGATATAATTTTGGTTCAATTAGCGAATGATTTAAGACATCGCCTATAATGGTGTTCGCTTAAAAGTATGCAATACTTTAAAAGTGTGGTTGTTCAACTTTCAGCCTAAGAGTATGCAACATTTTTTATAAACAAGTACCAGAGCTCAGAAGTCTAGTCTTTTGCTGCATACAATACGGGATCGCTCATTTTGAAATTCTAATGCGAGTTTGCTGTTAATGCTGATCAGGTATACATAAGTATATATTCTATATAAAACACATACAAATACTGGACAATATATGAACATAAATCAAAAGAAATTAAAAGCAATCGATTGTATTGCAAATTCAATGAAATTGAATGTCACAAAAAGTAACATTGACCCCATTAAGTCAATGGGCAAACTCACTTTATTCTAAAAATATATTTAAATATAGTGCCAATAGCTGTCTGAAGGTATGTACATGCCTATGTATGTGTGTATGTACATGCATTATAATATTGAAGTGCTGATAAGAACCTTATCGCAGAGGCAGCCACAAATATTTGTACGTGTTTTCTTTTCTTTTTGTTGTACCACAGACGAAAAGAATTACCGACGGCAGTGGGTTCAAAATTCTTGAAGGTCGTTGCTTGTGTTTTTGACTTTTGAAGGGGAGTAATGGGGAGTGCGAGCTGAGCAAGCGCGTGCGCGTGCTACACAAGTTTTCAATTCCTCTAACTAATCGTTTTAAATTGTATTTATGTATTGTGAAAGTATTATAGAAAACACTTTGGATGAAATGTTAAATAAACTAAGCAAAACTCATTTATAGTCTTGATAGATTTTGTGCTTTTAGGGAGGCTCGACTCAGCTTTATTGCTTTACCTTCAACTACATAAAACAATAAATTTGAACATTTTCTGCCATTGTGCTGGGTCAGTTTTAATGTAGCGACATTGCCCCATCTGTTGTCACCTCTCTGTGCGTGCTGATTAGCCATGCTTCTGACTTTATAGTTGTTCAGTAGCCAAAGCTGCGCAAATTATGGGGATGCATCAATTTAGTCATTTCCGTTTTACGAATAATATTTGTATGTTTGTATTTGATTGTATATGAAATATGGGAAAAAGACGACATCAACAAAAAAAAACAACAAAATGACAAAAGTTGTATCTTCTGATTTTATGAATGAATGCGAATTTGAACGCAAAGCATACGAGATAAGATAGCTTAACATATTCGATCAATTCTTTAGTTTTAAAGCGATTAATCCATTTGCATATCAAAGATATATTATTTGTGATATAAATGATATAAATTTATGCGCATATTTGTTTATTAAAATATCAATATACTAAAAATAGATAAGATTGTAACTGTTTTAGATTACAAAACTTAATTATTTTTCATAAATAGATTTTAAGCAAAAATGGGAAAAAGCTGATTACTAAAATTTTCAAAGTGTTCTTTTATAGCATTTATTGTTTTTTTTTTATTCCGCTCGTGTTCTTTAAATATATAAAATATAAATATGTTTGTTTTCTATTTCAGATTACTGAATTGGTTTTCACATCTATTAAACATCTTATCTAATACTTTAGATATCGTAGTAATTCTAGAAATTCAACTCCTTTTTGAACTACGCAGATTATGATTATGATTATCATAAAACGTAAAACAAGAGTGCAATAACAAAATATTATTAATATCTTTAATTTAAACTTTTATCAAAATATAATGCAATATATACAAACATTGCAATAAATTTGCTACTCGGGGTAATAAATAAAAGTTGAATAAGGCAACTTGAACACAATTTATGAATGAAATGAGCTAGAATAAGTCGAGAAGGCAAAGTAGAAACAATCATAAGAGGCAAACATACCTACTTATGCAAATGTGTATGGATGTGTGTATATAGTATGTATGTATGTATGTTATGTATGTATGTTTGTATGCAAGTTTGTATGTAGCGAGTTAAAAGTGGCGTGCAAACGAAATATAAAACAGGCGAGTCAACAACAACTACAATAACGCACACGTCTGTATGTATGTATGTATTGTTTGTGTCTGTGTGTACATTTATATGAATGAATGAAAAATTGTAAACGAAGAAGAAAAAAAAGGGCAAAAAGTTGTTAACGCAGCAATTCCACGAAAAAAGACAACAACAGCAAGAAATCTGTGAACAAGAAATTTGAAAGGTAAAAACTTAAATTAAAACAAAACTTAAATAAGAAACACGCAGCAAGTGTCGAGAAGCAGCCGCAGCAACTGGTTTGGTTTCTAGCAGCAGCAGCAGCAGAGGCCGCAGCAGCAGCAGCAGCAGCTGTCCACAAATGTGCGTTAGGCGGTTGGGGATACGGAGTCCAAATTATGAATAAATAAAGAGCAACAACGTCTACAGCGCGCAGCTAAAATCAAAATAAATACAGTCAAAAAGATACAAACACGAAAAAAAAACATGCAGCGAAGGCGCAGTTTCAAGCTGAGCCAGAAGACGCGCCCACGTCGACGTCGGCGTCGTCGTCAGCAGAAGCAGAAGTCAAAGTCAGCGTCGAAGCCAAAGCCGAAGCCAAAGCCAAAGGCGAAGACGCAGACGCATACGAAGCCGGTTTGCAGGAACATTGTTGGGGGGCACACGCAAAAAGGAAGGAAACAAGCATCAAAGCATCATTGAGTCAATGCTACAACAACTACAACGCACCAAAGAGCGGCAGAGAGAAGAGAGGTAGTAGAACTACAAGAAAGCAGCAAATCGAAAAAATAACAAAAACAACTAAAGTTCCCCTCGATGGCCATCAAAAAAGAAATAAGATGAACAGAAAAAAAAACAACGCAGGGAGCCCCAATATTTGTTGCTGTTGCTATTTCCCATTCATCAACTGCATTTCAACGCCGCGAGGCGATCAAGCAGCAGCAACAGAGGCAGCAGCAGTGGCAACAGCAGAGAACCAGAAACTTTTCTACTCGTACCGTAAGTATGAATGAAAACGAACGTGTTTTGTTTTTTTTTTTTATTTTTTTTTTCTACTTGTTTGTTGACGAGAGAGTCGCGAGAGCGAATTCGAGAGCGAGACAGACTACTGAGCGCATGAATGAGTTTGAAGCGCGAGCGTCAAGTGAGCGCCAAAAATGAATGAAAGTTGTGGCGCTCTCTTTCGCTGCCGCGTCGCGGCCGCTGCTCGTTCTTTTTTTTTTTTTGTTCTCAGTTGATTCTTTGCTCTCACCAATACAAGCATACAAATAATAATTTCAAATAAATAATATAAAATTAATATTTGCTTAATTTTTTGTTCAGCGTTCTTTTGCTGTTGTTTTGAATTTAATGATTAATATGCGCTGATTAAAGGCGCAAAATAATATGTATAAACATACATATGTTTGTATGTATGTTGGTAATTTAAATAAGGGCAGGCTATACAGCCTGTATGTATACACATACATACATATATACATACATTTAGAGCTGGCACTTTCGATAGTATCGATTCCTTATCGATGAACACTATCGACTGTTATGGGTAAGTTTAAGTTATGTCTCAATGTTGTCCTACAATTAATAATCACTAACTGTACTGGTAGTTTCGATAGTTCAAGCTAGCACCATCGAAACTATCGATATTTTCCCAGCATTACATTCTAATATTCACATGCACAAGAACACATTTAAAACTGACACTTTCGATAGTATCGATTCTTTATCGATGGATACTATCGAGATTTATAGATAAGCAAATAGTTTTAGTTAAATCTTAATGTTGCCATAGAATTAATCATTACTAACAGTACTTTTAGTATCGATAGCTTAAACTATCACCAACAAAACTATCGGCTGTTGACACTATCGATACTTTTCCAGCTCTACATTCTAATATTCGCATGCAAAAGAATACATGCTTATAGAAATGTATCTGTATCTCTGTCTGTGCGTATCTTTCGCATGAATGTATATTGTAAACTAAATTTACGTGCCTTGTTTTTTGTTTTTCAACATACATATTTTATTATTATTATTTTTGTTCCTTTTCATTGAGTTCGCAGCATCTGCGCAGTTGTCGCCGTTTTGCATGTTTCTTTTTTTGTTGCCATTTTTATGGCCGAGATACTCTAGTGGCAAAGGCAGAAGTTTATGCGGCGCTAAAGATACAATTCGTAAGGAACTGGGAATTGGAGTTTGAAGAACTGGGAATGGAGCTCAACCAAAGAACAATACTAAAATGGAATAGTTGTCCAATGAGTTGTTGTTGTGCGACTGCAAAGCGTTGACATTGAAATTGTTTGGGTTTTATTTTTGTTGATTTTTACGCAGCGATAAGGCATAAATACTTTTTGTGTATAAGTATCTATGTGTACGTGTGTGTTTGTGTGTGTTTCTGTGTGTGTGGCAAAGACAAAAATATCTCATTTTGTGATTTGTTTTTATAAACAACATTAAATTCAGACACTTCAGCAGCTGCCAATAGCTGCCAATGCATTGTTTTAAATTTGTTTAAATTTGTTTAACATACATCTAATATAAGGACACACAAATACAACAAGTATCTGTAAGATAGAAGGTGAGCTGACTCAAAGCTCAAGTTTCGATTCAGTCTGCTTACTTCAAGTGATCATAAATGTCCTGAAAATATCTTCAATTGAACCAATTTCTTGCCATAGTTCACAGCAGATTCAATTGATTATTGAAATAGTTCAAGGACAAGTTTTTTACCCAAATACAGCCTCCAATTGTTGTTCTAAGCATAAGCTTCTGTAAACGCTTTGTTCTTTATAGGAACTTCTCACCATTGTGCCTCAACCGAAACATTTTCATCAGCATTCACACAGCAAAGATGCATACAAATTACCATACAGCTGTCAGATACATTAAGACATAAGTTACTTATTTGCATAATACACACGTTTTTTGTATGTATGGGTGTGTTTGTTTAGTGTGTGCAGTGTTGTCAACTGTTTAAAAAGCTACTAAAATATAAGTTTTTATAAACAAGTAAAATATTTGTTTTAGTTTTGATTTTTTAGTGTTATTATTAACTATAACGGTACCACTTGTAGTAAAAAAGGTGATTTCAAACCGCACAGCGCAAGTTCTTTGTCTCAGAGTTAGAGATGACAGCCTTACAGGGTTGCCATGCGTATGTTTAAGTTCGATAACACACTAACAGAGTTGACACCTTTAGACTTTGCCTCGAGTAGCAGTTACTTAAATACATTAAAAATCGAAATAAGTTTGTATTTTGTATTATAGTAAAGAAAGATCCCTTTTTTATAGCTAGTTTTGACGATAAAAACTCCAAAATGGCAACACTGATCATATGTAATAGGAATAGGAATCATAGAGACAACAGAATGCATGCGAACAGTGGTGGACAAATGTATAGAAGACACATGCCAAACGGTGAACGTTGATGTTTTGTCACATAACGTATACGTAAGGTATTTTGTTATAGTGAGTGACTGACGTATTGCCTGATTGACAGCAGCAACGGCCAGGAGATTGAACAGATAGAAGGAGGGAGCAGCAGAAACCGAAGAGGAAGAGGGAACTTTCTCGGTGTGTGCACATTTAAGATATTTATTTCGTGTATTTGAAATGCAAATGTGTGTTTGGTTGGAAGGGAGGGAACGTTTGGCTACTTCTGTTCATGAATTGAATGACTTGACTTGGGGGCGAATGAGTGAATGAAGAAATGAATGAATCTGTAAGTTCGCTTGGCACTTTGCCGGCGTTTTGGGGCGAGGTTGCCTTTTGCCACTGAATGGACACCGGAAATAAACGACGTGACTTTTAACAAAAATATGAAACCAACTAAATAATTACATATATACATAAGGCTATGTTATAATGTGAGAGAATACTCTTAAATTCTGATATTCTCAAACGATCTATGCAACAAATTGTTGACAAAATAGCTTTCTTTCGCATTGTTTTTTGAACAAGAGTCCAATCATCATTTTCATATGACTGCGCGTTTGTGGCCTTATCTTATCGCAAAAAATTTGTATTTGATATTTCTTTTTTTTTTTTATATATCGCCCCGTTCAAAAGGCATATGCGAATAGTAATAATAAAATTGCAAAAACAAATCACACAGCCAAAGAGTCTGAACATGACTGATGTAGGCATTTGTGTGTGTATGTTTTTTTTTGATATACGATTCTGTTCACACAAATACGCTCTTTGGGCTCTCCCGTTGCGTATATAGACATATATATATATACACATTTGCCAACAAAATGTCTGAGTGCAAAAGATAGCGCTAAAAAATTGAGTACAATCATACAAGCATGTGTATACAAAACAAAAAAAAAAGCATTCGCACAACTTATTGCTCTTTAATTATTTCCATTTCTTAGAAATTTGTTATCTGGTAAAGTCTTTAACATTAGTTCCCCCACATATAGCAATTGGTTTAAGAGTTATATCAATTCCAATTCCAAAAGGGTACAAGGCAAGTATCAAGTTGTAAATTCCTTTTTGATTTACAGTCACAATTGCTTTAATATGTCTTATATCTTATATCATTTATAATAATGCTCTTTATGACTTACCCAGCGAGGTCTCATGATCTGAAATATCCGATAAACTGCATACGGGCAAATCTTTGCATCCATCAATAGGTTCTTCTTTGATATATTTGTTTGTGGACTGTAAAAGGAATACATGTTTCTTGTCAGCAAAAAATGCATTTTTATTTTCATAATAAACAAATAAAGTAAAATTCTCAAAGTCTTAATAAAGAGCATAGAAAATGCTTCTCCTAGATTTCCAACTACCATCAATTTGATAATACTAAATCAATTTCCATTCGGAATGGATCCGTCCGTCTAGAGATATCTTGATAAAACTTGGCACAGATGCTTCTTTTTTCTGCAGGTAGCTCCAATCGAACCACTATAACATATAGCTCCCATAGGAACGATCGGTTGAAAAATAAGTTTTTATATGAAAAACTTTTTTGTTTTTCAAAATAATTAAACCAAACTTACTTTACCTATTTTTAAGGACAGTTTATGCATGATGACAAAATTTGATCCAATTCGGACTTTTATATATTATAGCTCCCATAGGAACGATCGGTTGAAAAATAAGTTTTTGTATGAAAAACTTTTTTCCTTTTCAAAATAACTCGACCAAACTCACTACATCTAGGTCTAAGCATATTTTATACATTTCGACCAAACTTCATCAAAATCGGATTACTGTGTCTTATAGCTGCCATTGGAACGATCGGTTAAGAAATAAGTTTTTGTATGAAATACTTTTTTGTTTTTTACGAAAGCTCAACCAAACTCAATTTATAAAAGTCTAAGAGTTTTCTATATAAATCTTCAAGCTGCCATAGGAACAATCTGTTCCTAATTACGTTTTCGGCACGCTAAAAATAATATTTCTTCTTTGCTTTTGGAAAAACTTGAATAACATGTTAGAAATGGATCGAAATTGGATCATTGCATTGGATTGAAAACCGATTTGCGGACTTGCTTCTGACTGATCAAGCAACGTATTTAACTACCTGTAACACTTATATTCGCCTGCATATCTGAACATCATACAATTAATATTGCCCTAGTCCTAAAAAAAAACCTATTCAACAAGAATGAATAATGTCAAATGGATTGAGCAAGTCACTGGGGCAGTTAAAATTGAACCAGTATAAAACAACATATTTCTAAAATATGGCACTTTTGGGCAGTTGGTAGATTTAATAGTACACCCTCTCAAACTAAAAAACTGGGTACATAATCAGAGCAATAGGCACAAACAACATGAAATAGATTGTCAGCAATTGACAGCAGCGAGGGGGGGAATGGGTAATGGGGAATGGAGAAGAAGCAGCTACTTACGAGTATTGTGCCTGCCCCAATTGTCCCAGTTTGAGTTCCAGTCCCAGTCCCATGGATCTGATCATGTTAAACGCGTTCTAATAAATTGAATTGTACATTTGACTTCCACTCACACACACACACACACACACAAGTAGGCTACACAGATGATCAGTTTTAGGGGGCAGAGTAAAGGGTGGGTTGAGGGGTTAAAGGCGTATCTGATGTGTCTGTTGTGGCTGCTGTTTCTGTCGTTTATTGTCGTTTATGATAATGGAGGTCAGCGTAGTCAAACGAAATGTTTCATAAATATCGTAATCAATTGACGCCAAAGCAAAGACAATTCAATTTGAATTTCGGAATTGGAATTGGAATTTGATTCGTTTGCAGTATGCGACAGTCTCTCAAAAAAGTTGAGCTTCTGTTACGTGGTTAACTTTTAGTGTTACCAAAAAAATAAAAGGCAAGTTGAAATTTAAGACACAACTTTTAGCCAGACTATAGATTAAATTACTTGACTGCATTTTCCACGCGAGTGCGCATTGTGTACAGGTTCAATGCAGGTCCTTTGACTTCTTTGCCAGGCGCAGGCTGTTGACCGAGTAACCGGATGAAAGTGGTCAACTCAACGGATATGTTTACCGCAAACTATAGAGCGATATATATATAACACATACTTGAATACCTTAACATATTTACTCAAAAAAAAACTAAAGAAACAGCAGCTCATCATCAGCTGAGCCTTTCTCGTCATACTATTCTCTGGAAGCCTTATAATTGCTGTATTGTATCCTTGCCCATTGTCTGCCAATTTCGTAAGAATTACGCATATGTTCTTGATTATTCACATTTCGAATCTTGGATTTACTGACTATTTTGAGACATAAATTAGCTGGCACGCTTATTACTTTTATGGCAAATAAACAAAAGATTCGAAACGAACTCAACAGCGACAATTGCAATACCCTGTTGTTGCTATCAACAAAGAATATCTTTTAAATTGTTATTCAAAATTAGGCCAACAGTTGATTAACAATTCTTTCATTTGCTTTCAACATAAAGTTTACTTTTATATTCAATTTTCAGTTTTATATTCTTGATTGTAGTGTATTAAAAGTTCATAAAACATAATAATTGCGCATTGTTTGGTTTAACCAAATTTAGATTCAATCAACGTGTTTTGCATATTAAAATAGTTTCAAGATCGCGTCAAGCTGTCGTCGCTTTAACTGGCTAAATGTGAAGTCTGTCAAACTGGCTTCGAATACTACGTTAAAACAACGATCGATCCGCCAATTGTGATCGACAGTCGTTACTTTTCAGGATTATATTTATATACTAACTGATGTAGAATTCGTAGCAGGACAAACGATAGTCCGAGTAAACTATGCAGCAATAAATTATGCTTATCAACATGTACTAAAAATACATTCCAGACTATCTCGAGACTATTAATATATTGTCATAAATCAAACTTATATTAATCTCAAGATTGTCATCTTTATTATAAACTGGCCTGAACAACCTTCTTATAGAAATTTGATTAATAAAGTTGATTTAGTCGGCGCTTAGTTGTTTTTTCCAAAAGACAAAGTTTTTATTAATTTTTGGAATACAGCGGGAAGTTATTTTTGAATCCTAAGCAGTGCACTTATCTTGTAAAGTGCCTATCAAACTGTTGTTTCTGCCAGCTGAGACGGGGATAATAGATTCTTCCATAACTTTGGTGCTATTTATCCAATCGGGTTGAAATTTACACAGCAGATCAATATTGATACAACATATCTGTGTACCAAAAATCAAAGCTTTATCTTTAAAATTGTGGCTGTGGGAGTTTTTTGCGATTTGGAGTGGTGCGGGGGGGTGCATCCGAAATTTGAAATAAACTTGATCTGCGTATAGAATACAGGAAATGCCTCCTTCTGTCTGTTACACACATTTGCAGTACTTTATAACTTTTGGGAGTTGGTAAACCTAACTAACTGTAGTTATAATGATGTTATGCTTTAATCAATTAACCTAACTAAGCATACAAATGCTCGCTTGAACTTACCTCAACTAAGCTGGATAGAAATGTGACTTTGCGATTCTTTTTGAGCCGCATATTGCTGCTGCTGCTGCTGCTGCTGTTGTTGTTGTTGTTGCTGCTGCTGCTGTTGTTGTTCAATATGGAGTTGTTGGTATTATAATTTGTTTTAAATAAATGTTGTCCCCCGTTGAAATTAAACAGATCGTTTATATGCACCGCCCTATCGAGAAATGAGTGTGTTGCAGTTGCCGTTGCCGTTGTTGTTGCAATTGCCGCTGCAGTTGACAGCGCGGGTGGCAGCATAAATTTAGCGGCAGATAGATCTGTCTTACAAATTGCTAATTCCATTATGTGCAGTCATCTGGAATGAAGAAGAAAACGAAGTAGAGATTTAATAAGTAAAAGTTGTAAGCCAATTAAATAGGGATTTTATATATCGAATAAATGCCTCTGTATGTCTGTTTCTATGAAAAAGCGTTTGCGAACTACCTCAAAGAAACCTGCCAGAGATAGGAGCAGTATATCATATAGCTTTCATTGAAAAGATCCATCCAAATTCACATGGTGCATGAAAGATTGTTTTGCTTTTGACTGCATTTGACCAAAGCAACCAATTCTAAGTTTAAGTATTCTCTATACATGTTTTGATCCCGAACTAAAAACGCTATTATAAAAGATAATTATAGCTTCTTTAAAATATCTCTCAAAGTCCCCCTTTAGACAATGCAAGATTTGCGTGCAATTAACTTTCGCATAAGAGCTTACATGAAAAACTATCACCGTGTAAAGAGTCTGTGTTCAATATTCCACAAAAGATTCATATAAAATGCACATGTCTAAACAAATCAAGAAAAGCTAAAGTAAAATTCAGAAAATTTGCATATCTTGCACTGAATAGAAACGTTTCTAGTAGAAACTTTTTATTATTGTAAAAGTTGCACGGAACGAACTTGCGCGCAAGATTTGCTCGCTTTTACACGATGCAAGATGAAACTTAAACCAAATAGCACGCAACTTTGACATCGTCTAAGCAAACTTAGCAAACATGTTAACCAAAACTGATCAAAATCTGACTACTTATGTAGTAAAAATGTTTTGGTTCTTAGAGATTTCAGAAATAGAATGATCTGTGGTACATTATATAGGAATTGGAATAAGAATTTGATATTGTGGGAATTATTTAATTAAGATCTCTTCAAACAACATTCCAAAAATCTCGTTTAATTCTTGATTTAGTTGCTCCATAGAACTACAGCGGCGCCTCGAACTGATTGCTGCTCATTATGATTGGTTCATTACTTAGCAGTTGGAGTTTATGGACCTCGTTCACACCTTTAACTATGGCCGCTGTTAGCACCTTAATGCTCAATTTGAGGCAGAGGGATTCAATGTTGATCTAAGAAATTATGACACTTTTGTGCGAGTTGGTTTGGCGGGGCATATATAAGTGCGTACAATATGTACATGGTAACAACAATCGGTACGTTTTAAAGTTGCGCATGCCACGAGACAACAACAACAACAACAACAACAACAACGAGTAGAAGAACATCAAAGTATCCGCGTCTTAAGAACAACTCAACTCAAACGGCGACAAGGCCACAACAAAAGGAGCCGACTCAGTTTGCATATAAAAAGACAGTTTTGTTTATACAGCATCCATCATACTATAGTTTTTAGGGCTAAGGGGTTTGATTTTCTAGTCTGCACAACGTACGATTCTTTAAATATATACATATGTATAGCATATATATATTTCTAATGGATTCATTTTCAGTGCTAGACTTCAATATTTGCCTTCTGCTCAAGCCAAGTTAATGTGGAAATGTTGTTTTCAAAGCATCGGCTAGTTGTCAAAGTTGCTTTGATGTTATATAATCTAAGCTAACAATCAGTTTAGTTATTTTTACTTTTTTAGGTTGATTTAAGTTTGGACTATTATAAGGAATTTAGAGCAGTGTGCTTGCCTGTTCTATTTTGAAGAAAACGCTTATGTTTTATGCTAAAATAAAAAATTTCCTTTATAATTTCTTTAGCTGTTGCTATCAATTAAGTTTTATATTTCATAAGAAACAATTTATTGAAAACCTTTAAATCGTATTGAAGTTTTTAGGACTTGAAGATATAGTATCTTAAATATGCATGTGTAGGATATCAGTCTTGAATAAATGTGACTTTTACTAGAACTGGGATCGGAACGGAAATCCCTCGGGTTCCGAAACTTACTTAGGGATCGGACGGCATTGTAATTTATAAAAAATCTAGGGATTGGAATCGAATTTCTATCGCAATTCAAGCGCTAACTTATCCTGTTATTTTTTCAATCGAGTGTAGACAATGAAATTGAAATTAAGCTAAAGCTTCAAAAAGAAGGTTTTGAAATCTACAAGTGGACAGGCAGAAGGGTAAAATGTACTTTATATGATCGTTGAAGTCTTTTTCAGTCAGTTTCTTTTGTGCAGTGTATAATTTTAACCAAACTTTAAGATAGTACAACCAATTTATCCAAATTTTTACCCATTTTTAAGATAGTATAAAAAAAAACATATCTTTTGGGCGCACAAAGACGTTGATAAAGACAAATTAAACAGGGATGTAAATATTATCGCAGCAGCTTCCGGTAGAGTTCTTAATAGTCTACCAAAGAACCAATAAGCTGATAAGCCAAACAAGATTGGACTTAAATATTGTGTGCAAAGCTCAAAAAAATCCCCTTCCAAAAAAAAAAAAAAACTACAATAGAGCATGCCAAAGACATTTTTTTATCAACGGAAATGACGCCTAACTATTTAACACAAAAAAAAAAAAGAATTATGTAAAACAGTAACAGAAATAGAAAAACAAAAACAATTGTAAGACCCGCACTAGTTAAAGTGTGTAGAATAAATAAATGGGATACAGTAGCTGTTGTTTTGATGCCACTATAAATAAATAACAACAATTATAAGATAAAAGTAATTACGCATTTTAAATTATATTTACATGATAAGCAAATAAAAGGCTTTGCACATTTTGTAAAGATATGGTCTAAGATCTTTGAAATACAAGTACATATGTATGTGTAATGTAAGCAAGATGCGTAGTCTAAGTTATGCATTGAGCTGAGAGCCAAGTTCTGAATCTGTATCTGTATCTGAGTTTCCGATTGTGGCAATGTCTGCCTAATTAGATACGTTATGCAAATAAAGTTTGGGCTTCGTGACGCTGACGTTGACGCTGACGTTGACGCTTGTCGCGGACGCTTGAAGTGTCGTCTGTATACCAAACAGTTATCTACGCACGTTATCTTCCATCTGCATATATATATAGTATATACTATACATATATATAAATTCTATATATAAACACCAAATTTGCATGCAAGCTTATGTAAAATGGGCAGAATTTGGAATTCGCGCTGTTCTAACTGCATAAATCTTTTTTGTGTGCGCTTGTGAAATCAATTTTCATTTGATTTGCTGATTTTATGGCCGTTAGTTGTGCATATATCTGGCCAGATCTCTCTACACACACACACACATACACATATACACACCCACTTACACACAAACTGTCGCACATCAAGTGTGATTGAGTGCAGTAAAAGCAAATTTAAGTTAATCAACATTTAAATGGATAATAAAATCCCAGTATGCAGTCCACAAGCGCTTTTCAGTGCAATCAATTCAATGCAGAACGGCAATAACAACAACATGTCTTGACATACATACACACATATATATAACATAAGCACATATGTATCTGTAAGAAGAAAGAACAGCTATCTGCGAAATGTCTAAAATGCATACTCTTGCAGTTTTTCTAACAAAAACTTAATTTTTCACCAATAGTTCCAATGACAGCTATCAGTTATAGTCACCCGATGCTGATCAAACTTGATAACTAATAATTCTCAAAGAATTAATTCTATTTCAATTCCATTCTTTATCAGAAGAAAAAGATTGATTCCCGAAATTCCTAACTATCAAAGAACTAATTGTCATTTAAATTCAATTCTTTGACAGAGACGTAAAGATTGATTCTCTTATTCTTAATTCTCAAAGAATTAAATCAAATTTCAAGTCAAATCTTTATAATTACCAAAATAATGATTCACCAATCTTAAGTTCTTTGGGAATTTTTAATAAAAAAAAGAATCAATCTTTTACAGCTCTGGTTCTGGTGACTTTGGTTGAGATATCTATATAAATAAAAAAGCTTTTCATACAAAATGGCAGCTACAAGATATAGTCGCCTGATTCTGATCAAAATGTGTGAAATCTAATATAGTTGAGTAATTGTGAGTTTGGTTGAGATATCTGTATAAACAAAAAAGTTGCTCTAACAGCTCAATTTTAAACCGATAATTCCAATATGACAGCTATAAGATATAGTCGTCCAATTTTGATCAAATTTGGTAACAATGACAAAAACAAACTAATACTTAGAATAAGTAAGTTTGGTTGAGATACTTCGAGAAACAAGAAAGTTTTTTATACTTTAACTCATTTTTATGCCGATTGTTCCTATGACTGCTATAAGATATACTAGTGCGATTTTGCTGAAATTTTGTCAGCATGTTTAGATACTGCCAAAATTCAGAATTGGTAAGTTTGGTCGAGCTATCTCGTACGGCATGCAGCGAAATAGCATCTGTGGCAAGTTTCCTTGAAATAAGTTTCAAACAGAGCAAGAATATATATACTTTATAGCATAAAAGATGACTTCTATGCACATTTCATGTCAAAATTATAATAACCACACTCTGCAAGGGCATAAATTGTACGTATAATTGATTTGACAGCGCAAAATAGCATATGCATATATGTAAGTATACATATTCATATTCATACAATATATATGTATATATGTAACATACTTAGTATACTTCTCACACAAAAATAATTTATTGACGCATAAAAGTGGCAAAAAAAAAAAAAACAAAATCGAAAAATAATATGCAAACGAATATTCAGATTGATTTTACGTGTCAGCCCGAGGCACTTATAATGTAACTGAATTGTACGATTAAATAATATAATTATAATATAATATACAATGAGTGGATTTTCAACGATTTGTTTACATTTGAAAGAGTCGTACAGTCAAGTTGGTCAAGTGGTCAGAAGTAAACGATAACGATTATCGGAATGTTGTACTAGGTATAAGTAATACTTTAATACTACAAACTGTTAGCATAAGTTGTTGCTATCAGTCAATTAAGGGGAACTTTTCACATAACACTTGAAAATTTCCAATAATTTTGTTGCTCATTTTGTTTGCTTTTCATTAATAATATTTTATTTACTTTTTTTTATAATCTGTTGTGATATATTCCATATAAGAATTATTCCTTATGCCAAAGATCTGTTTACGTTATGCTCAGTATTTGAGTTGTTTCTATTAAGATCTACATATTTTTCAAATCTTACATTTTATAAATGTTATATATGGTTAGTTTGCATTGATTTGTTTATTGTTTTTCGATCGCTGTTTCGATATACATTTAACAAGAATATTGTGAATCAATCAAATCTTATTCATGAACAATTCTGAAAATTTCCAAAAGTTTGCACCCTTTTTTTTCTAATTTAGTTTTCCTTTACTCGATTAGAATGTTATTTTTTAAAAGACTATCGTGTTCTATTCACGTATATTCTATTCTGTATCATATAGTACTTTTCGCTTATAACGAACCAGTTTCAAAACATCTTCATGCTTTGTGTCTTTATTTGAAGCGAACTTCTTTATTTTCTTTTCCTATTTTTATATGTTGCAACCCTGTCTTAATCTAATCTTAGTTTAAAAAATTGTTCTTTACTATGCTATTTAATATCTATTAAACAAAGTACAAGCACTTTATGATCTCTTGCAGCACTCTCTAATAAGTATGATAAGAAGCACAAGTATGTCTATCTGCAGCTTGCTACCAAAATGTCTTCGATTTGGCAACGCTTCAGATTGAGGTTGAATGCTACATGACCAATTGGCAGCCAGAAATGCGGGTGTATCTGTTAAGATGGTACAAAAACAAGAGAACTATGTAATTGTTGTGCCCACAATTTGGTATCTTAACAAAACACAACCTTATCTAAAAGCCACGCGCAGACGCCGAAGCAGAGGCAGAGGCAGATAAGGAAGCAGCCAAAAAAAAGGCAGCCTGCAAAAGATGACTGCAACTTTCTACGAAGTCAAATTGAAAAATCGGAGCATATGTTTTCCCTAGAAAAGAACGAGTAATATGCATGGAGCATATTGGTTTTGTAGGCGGTTAAGCCAGACAAAGATACAGATACAAAGAAAGAGAGGGAGACACAGCGAAAGATGGGAACAAAAAAAGATGGTCCAGCCAACTGTGTGCGGGACAACGGATGGCAGATGCTCAAAGGAACAGATTGTAAACGAATATGATATTTCGATATGGTGCACACTCCTTTGCCCTGACTTTGTCCCAGTCTCAGACTGAGACGATGATGACGACGACGGCGACGATGGCAACGTAGCATGCAACAAATAGGGGTGCAATTTTTGTATGTACGTAACGGTAGAATACATTTTAGTTGCTTTTTGCTGTTCTTTTTTTGGAAAGGGATCTTCACTGATCTTCTTCTGACTGCCTGCGACTGCGCACATGTGTTCACTGTCTGTCTTTCTGTCCGTGTCTCTGCCTCTGTCTTTTCTCTGCTCTCCGTCTCACTATCCGCATCTGAATCTGTGCGCATGTGTGTCTGTCCGTCCGTCCGTCTGTCTGTCTGTCTGTCTTCTGATTATGGTATCGATCTTGAACCACGGCATGTCTGCAGCAGGTTGATCTTCACAAGCAAGGATCAAAAATACATTAAACGTGGCATGGGGCAACGAATCAGCTTCGTAAATGCAGCGTGAACTCTGAGTAAAAAAATATATATGCATGTATTTTTGGAATCGGAGAGATATCATAACAAGTATATCGATCGATGTAAACACTGCTAACTGTTTAAGCACCTAATAAACTACCAAACATTTAGAATATTTATTTATTAAATATCTAGCAAACGTCTGTTATTTAGTCTTAGTTAAAGTTATCAAGTCTAGTTTAACTGATCTTATTAATTTGGAAGACTAATTTGCTTCTTTTAGCTTCAAACTGCATTGCCAATGTAGCCTTTTTCCCGTCAAAATTAGCTTTGCTAAAATGCGGAAAAGTTTTGAAAAAAAACTTAAAATACGTTTTTTTTTAATTTGTTTGCTTTTTTTCAACTTTACTCAGTTGTTACATTCAAACGATTCTCAGTAAAATCGATATATTTTCTGTGTGCAAAATGCTATCCAACGAATTATATTTCACAAAATTAAAAAATTTTTCTAGTTGTTTGTTTCAAGCGAAAAATGCCACAATATTGATAATCAGGCCTGTTCCAAATTCAGTACGTTTTTGAAAAGTCTAAACAATTGAATTCCGTACGATTTACGAATTACTGCTCTGGGATCGAAACCATGTTTCCATAATAAAAAGTATATTTAGTTGTCATCTAGGCTTTGCTGAATCGAGAACAGCTAGGTTTTCTTGAACATTTAAAACGTAACCGTTTGACGTTTTGAGTACTTCAAAACAGCAAGCAATTCCGTTTCCGCAAATTTCGAACGAAACACGAATTCGGAACAGGCCTGAATGGCTTTTGAAATGGACAAAATGATAGCAATTATATAGGTACATGAAATGAGATCTTATTTGTAAAAAAAAACGTAGCTTTTTGAAGCTTTTTTTAATTGTACTTAAGAATAACTTTGTATTGGATAATTTACCGTCAAAAAACCACTTTATTTGCTTCTCAATAGTTGGCCACACTGGTTAAATGAACAAATGATCTTTTATTTTTTAATCAATATCGGAATATTATACTTGAATATGTATAGATGTATTTTACACAGCTTATTTTAATCTTATTTTGATCATTTAGTGATGCCATGTTAAACCAATGATCACGTGTTGATCGTTTCACAAAATATAATGCTTAAAGTGATTCCACATAAAAGCCTTGATTATATTGATCAATTCACAAATTATAATCTTTATGGTGATGCCAAATAAATCCCTTGATTATACTGATCACTTCAGAAATAGTAATGTACAAATAATAATCCTAAGGCATTCTTTAAACTTGGTCTTGGCTTTCATTCTCCTTTCTCTGATGATCATTGCCTTTTAGCTGCCATATTAAAGCTTGTGAAGATGTTGCAATTGTTTTGCAATCTTTATCAATGGATCATGGAATACGTAATGCCAACTTAAGAACAGCTGATTTAACACCTTAACTGTTTTCAACAGCAAACAAGTAGTCTGAATATTTTTAATGTCTTTTATTATCGAATGATCGAAGTGATGTTGCGCGTTCATTGATCCACATTTTGGGGCACATTAAGAAAACCAACAGTAGCGGTTGCAAAGACGATCGCACGGCTTCCAAAATACAGAAAACCACAAGAACATTAACACATTCCCATTAACGAAATGAGCATCGATGGCTATAAAAAAAGCAAGTAAGGAAAAGAAAAGAAGAAATGCAATCAAAAGGTAACACCGGAAACTGTAACAGTAGTAATTTCAATTATGTGGCAAGGGTTGAGTGGCAACATGAAATGACCAATCCTCAGTTACAGTGCCTGTTCCTGCCACTGCCACAGTCGCCAGTCAAAGTCAAGAATCTAAAAGATTGCCAACAATCCTGGCTTCAAGCTGAATTGCTGTGTTAGTTAAAGCAGCAAGTAGCTAACTTGGCTAACTTGGAAACCAGTTTTTCCTAGATTCATTCAAGAAAACAGGCAACACACACACACACACACACAAACACACAGAGCCAGACAGACACGCATATTGAAAGGGTTTCTAGTTGGTAGCTGAAGTTGAATAAAAAGATACTTCAACTACTGTTTTCAACACTTCTTCTCTCCAACTCACCGGTGGGGCAATAAAATAGAGGCGCGTAACGCCTCTTTAAATGGCTTTTGTTGCTTTTCTTTATTTATTTTTACTTTTTTGTTGTTGTTGTTGTTTTCTTTTTTTAATTCTCTTTTTTTTTAGTTTGTTTTTTATTAGGGTATCCAAATTAATTACAACTTCAAATTAGGCTCATTATCTTGATTGGGGAACATAGTCAGGTTAGTTAGACAAAAGCAGGAGCAGTATTCCTTCTCTCTCCCTCTCTCTTTCTCTCTATATGTCTGTCGCAGCGCGGTTGCGGTCGCAGCTTATAGTATGTATCTGACAGATACTATTTGTATCTGTATCTGTAACCCTCTGTTTATATCGCTTGGATCAGCAGGCAGGTTGATTATGGCCGGCAAGCGAGAGATTACGTACGTGCCTGAAACAAAGCGCACGAAAGGAAACGCTGAGAATTGGGTTCGCTGATCGGGGATCGAGTCGGATCGGGTCGGCTCTTGGGCTTTAGTTCGGCTTATAAGACGCAACGCTGACGCTGACGCCGACGCAGGCGCAGACGCAGAGATCGAACGACGAATGGATCAGAGGCAACCCACACAGACAGACACGAATCCGCACACAGACATGTACACACACATGCACATACACTTATACGCGCACGCACAGACGATCTTTTAAGCGATTTTGTGGTTTTGTAGACAGATTTTTATTTCGAATCTTTGCCGCTTTGTGGCTCTTTTAACGTTTTCGGCTTTTTAAGCTTTATCAATTCTATTCACAATATTTATTTGCACACACATTGCTTGCTTAATTTATGTAGATTTAACAATTGCACTGTATTTCAATGAATATCGATTTGCGTTTGTTTTGTTGCTATTTTTTTCTTTGGCAACGACAGTGGCAGCGACTGCGACTGCGACTACGACGACGACGCACTCGCGATCAGTTTGCTTGCTAATTAAATTTGTGTACGTTTGAGCGTTGAGCTATTGTTGCTGTTTTGTTTTGTTTTTAGTTTAGTTAAGAAGTATTCAAATAATATTCAAAAAACACACACACAACCGTTAAGCAGTGTGAGCAGGGCCGCGTCCAAACGCAAAGAGAGTCGACAACAAACTGAAGCAGGCAGCGCAGCAGCAGACACAACAACACACCGAACGCCGCCGACGCGCTCATGTGTGAGGGAATTGAGCGAGCGGAGCAAGTGCCTACAGCAGTAGCAACAGCAGCAGCAGCAGCGGCGGCGACAGCAGCAGAACAGAAGAAGGAGCGGCAAACAGCGAACGTGGAGCTGCTGCTCAGAGCATGGCGACTGATAACGCTAAAAAAGCGAGAGTCATTTTTGCGCTGCTCTCTTGTTTGCATGTATGGGTGTGTGCAAAAAGCCCATAAAGAAATACACAAAATAGCAATCTAGAAAGAATATAAAATAAAAACATATGTATTTTTAAATGCGAGTGTGTGCTTGTATTTATGCAAAATAATTTTGTCAAAGGCACGTATGTTTTGAGACACAAAGAGAGCGCTGCGCGTGGGAGCAACAAGAGAGCCAGTTTTCCGCAAAAACAAAGAGAGCGCAAGATCGCACACAAATTGACATTGCAGGCCGACGAGCGCAAAGAAAATCAGAATAACCCAAACAACAAAAACAAAGTGTTGCTGCGACAAGAACAACAACGACAAAAAAAAGAACCTCTGCGTGGTCAGAAGGCTACAAGTGTGTGTGTGTGTTTAGGTAGCTGTGTGTGTGCGTGTGTGTTTGCGGCAATCATTTTTAGCAAACGACGCACAGTGACACAAAACTGCAAATGTATCTTTGAATTTTGTGCCCACAGTTCGTTTAAATGAAACGCTCCCAGAAAGGCTGCAAACAGGTTTACAAACATACATAAATATATATATACGCAGAGAGAGAGAGAGAGAGATACTGATACTTATGCATGTGTTTATATTCTGGCAACGCTTTTCGCATAAATTACACAAGTATATGTATGTTCCATACATACATACATATTTATGTATTCCCGCAGCGCTGGCGCTATTGAGAGAGCCACACACATAGGAAAGGGCAATAAGATTGAGCGGCTCCTGCTGCCTGTTCCCTGTTCCAGTGGCAGCCTTGCATAACGAACACGTGTAACAAATATGGTTGACTGGCAGCGATAGCGAAGCCGACAACAAAAGCAATTGTCAACTAGGGGAAGGGGTAGGGGAAGGGGGGCAGAGGTAGTGCATCATTAAATCGCTACACAGAGCGACAAGTGCACGGCGCAGCAGGACGAACTCAACGAAAGAGAGTTGCGCTCCACAGAAATTGCGAGAGAGAAAGAAACAGAATAAGCGAGAGTCAGAAAAACAAGCAGAGCGCTTGCGCACAGCGTTACTGTGTTTGTGTGCTTGCTATATACATACATACATATTTATACCAAACATACAAGCGTTTGCTCGCCGACTGCATTTTTACTACGCGTGTAGGTGAGCCGGATTTTATGAATGAATTTTGTTGTGTGCGTGTGTAATTTGATTTGAGGCTGAAAATATGCACAATGCAAGCAGACAAAATTACGGCCATATCATGGAAAATAAACTGCTAGCTAAACAGGCATAAGCGTAGATATACATTCATTCGTACATATGATATATGCATAAATGAATATACATGTTGGCCGTTACCTATTTAGATGCATGCATATGTATGTATTATGTTTTTACACATAAACTCATTTGTACCTAAATGTGTCCAAAAACTTAAGTGGCAACGAACTGAACGTCAACGTGAATGAGCCACTCGGAAGTATTATTTGAGAGCACTATTCAATTTCCTGCAAGTGTCTAGACTAAAATTTCAACAAAGCAACAGCATGTGGCAGTTTTATTGGTCAACATAGCGCATACAGCTGTCGCAAAGATACTTTTTTTTAACTTGACAATAAATATGTGTGCACACACAGCATATGTTAATACACACGTACATATGTGTGCATGTACAGATTAATCATTAATGTATGAATATTCAATATTATGAAAGACACGCAAGTTTTAAACGTCTTACATATATGCTGTAGCTATTAGTACTTGCAAATTTTTAAAATTTGAAAATAAGCAAATTAGTAAAAATTTGAAAAAAAAACACTGTGTTTTTTAAATTAATTTGAGGTAATTTATGCTTTAAATATAAAACTCGTTAAGCAAGTTTCGTTAAATCTGGCGCTCTACGCAGCTAACTTCATGCTAGTCAAATATTTGGGAGCAGCCAACTTCATGTGAGTTGATATTTGCGCGCAGCCAACTTCATGCGAGTTAGATACTCGCGCGCAGCCAACTTCGAGTGACTCTAGTTTGCGTTCAAAGGTTTCCAATATGCAACATCTGTTTCCACGTGAAGTCGGCTGCAAAGCAATAACATTCCCTTAGCAATACTTATCGATTGACAGTGCTCACTTTGGCGAGCATGTTCACCGATTATTACTTTTTTGCTTAATTATAACAGCTCGTATTTACAATTATTGAAAGTTAATTTTTGTGTGCAGCATTTTGGTTTAAATGAAAACACAATTAAAGAGGAACAAGTTCAGTTCAAGTACACTTGTTCTTTTAAGTGTTACCCAGCACTGCAAACGGCGTTGTATCGATATTTCTTGACAATTTGCGCTGTATCGATATTTTTCTTCAACTTTGCACATCGCTAGCTGCAACAAAAGGCGCCAAAGCAATGAATGCGTTTGTTGTTTTGTGATAAATACTAATTAAGTTAAAAGTAAAGTAAATAAGCATAAACATGGCCAATTTTGGCAAAGCCAATGTGCTGCAAAACACGGGCAAGTTTGTCAGCGAAACGCGCGCCGAAGGGTAGGTGTTTATTATTTGGATTCGCTTCTTGCCACAACTGTTGCTCATGTTTTGATTTCCGCCAGCGACGATTTCTTCAATGAAGCTGGCTACCGACAATCGCGTGAGAATGATAAGGTCGACTCGAAATATGGCTTTGACAGGGTCAAGGATAGTCAGGAGCGCACTGGCTATCTTATCAACATGCATGCGGTAAGTTTTGTTAAGCTGTTATAGATACAAATTTAACTGATCCTCCTCACTTCTGCCAGAACGAAGTACTGGATGATGATCGCAGGCTGATTGCTGCCTTGGACTTGTTCTTTATACAAATGGATGGTTCGCGTTTCAAATGCACAGTGGCTTATAAGCCATACTTATTGATACGACCCGAGGCGAATATGCAGCTGGAGGTGGCTCGTTTTTTGGGTCGTAAATACGCCGGGCAGTTGGCCAGTTTGGAGCACATAAGCAAAGAGGATTTGGATTTGGCGAATCATTTGTCGGGGCTGCAGCAGCATTATCTGAAGCTGTCCTTTCTCAATCAGACAGCCATGACAAAGGTCAGACGTGAGCTGATGGCTGCAGTGCGTCGCAATACGGAGCGTGAGAAATCCAATACATACTACATGCAAATGTTGGCTAATTCGCTGGCTCAATCCGTTAACAACTCCGAGGATGGCAGCGGCAAGCGGCAGCAGGATTATATGGATTGCATTATGGATATACGTGAGCACGATGTGCCTTATCATGTACGCGTGTCCATTGATTTGCGCATCTTCTGCGGACAGTGGTATAATATACGTTGTCGCAGTGGCGTTGAAATGCCAATAATTACTTGCCGGCAGGATATATTGGACAGACCCGAACCTGTTGTCCTGGCCTTTGATATTGAGACCACGAAATTGCCGCTTAAATTTCCGGATGCGCAAACGGATCAGATTATGATGATCTCCTATATGATTGATGGACAGGGCTTTTTGATAACTAATCGTGAGATCATTTCCTCCAATGTGGATGACTTTGAGTACACGCCCAAGCCTGAATTTGAGGGCAACTTTATAGTGTACAATGAGGAGAATGAAATGCAGCTATTGCAGAAATTCTTTGATCATATTATGGAGGTGCGTCCGCACATTGTGGTTACTTACAATGGTGACTTTTTCGATTGGCCTTTTGTGGAGACGCGTGCGGCTGTCTATGATCTGGATATGAAGCAAGAGATTGGTTTTTCGAAGATGCGTGATGGCTGCTATTTGAGTCGACCCACCATACACATGGATTGCCTGTGCTGGGTCAAGCGTGATTCATATTTGCCAGTTGGCTCGCAAGGGTTGAAGGCGGTGGCCAAGGCGAAACTGCGCTATGATCCCGTTGAGCTCGATCCGGAGGAGATGTGCCGCATGGCCGTTGAGCAGCCACAGGTGCTGGCCAATTACTCCGTTTCCGATGCGGTGGCCACCTATTATCTGTATATGAAGTATGTGCATCCTTTTATATTTGCGCTGAATACAATTATTCCCATGGAACCGGATGAGATATTGCGCAAGGGCTCCGGCACCCTATGTGAAACACTGCTCATGGTGGAAGCCTATCATGCCAATATTGTGTTTCCCAATAAACAGCAGAGCGAGCTTAATAAGCTATCTAATGAGGGACATGTGCTCGACTCCGAAACATATGTGGGTGGTCATGTGGAGGCCTTGGAGTCGGGCGTCTTTCGTGCGGATATACCCTGCCGTTTCAGGCTAGATCCCAATATGGTCAAGCAGCTAATGGATCAGGTGGATGCTGTACTCAAGCATTCCATTGAGGTGGAGGAGGGCATACCACTGCAGCAGGTCAGCAACTTGGATGAGGTCAAGCAGGAGATTGTGCAGGCATTGCAAGGACTGCATGATATACCCAATCGTCTGGAACAGCCGGTCATCTACCATTTGGATGTGGGCGCCATGTATCCCAATATAATTTTAACCAATCGCCTGCAGCCATCGGCAATGGTCAGCGACATGGATTGCGCTGCCTGCGACTTCAATAAGCCCGGCGTGCGCTGCAAGCGTTCCATGGATTGGTTGTGGCGTGGTGAGATGCTGCCTGCCTCCCGTAATGAATTCCAGCGCATACAGCAGCAGCTGGAAACGGAAAAGTTTCCATCACTCTTTCCGGGTGGACCCACACGCGCTTTTCACGAACTGTCCAAGGAGGATCAGGCTGCCTATGAGAAGAAACGTTTATCCGATTATTGCCGCAAGGCGTACAAGAAGACCAAAATAACCAAATTGGAGACACGCAACTCAACCATTTGTCAAAAGGAAAACAGCTTCTATGTGGACACGGTGCGTGCCTTTCGTGATCGTCGCTATGAGTACAAGGGTCTTACCAAGTCGGCCAAGGCGTCCGTCAATGCGGCCGTTGCATCCGGTGATGCGGCCGAAATCAAGGCAGCCAAGGGCAGGGAGGTGCTCTACGATTCACTGCAGCTGGCTCACAAGTGTATTCTCAACTCCTTCTATGGCTATGTGATGCGACGTGGTGCACGCTGGCATTCCATGCCCATGGCGGGCATTGTCTGTCTAACGGGCTCCAATATTATAACAAAGGCGCGTGAGATTATTGAGCGTGTGGGTCGTCCGCTGGAGCTGGATACGGATGGCATCTGGTGCATATTGCCGGGCTCATTCCCGCAGGAGTTCACCGTGCACACAACACACGAGAAGAAGAAAAAGATTAATATTTCATATCCAAATGCTGTGCTTAATACGATGGTCAAGGATCACTTTACCAACGATCAGTATCATGAGCTGCGCAAGCCAGATAAAGAAAATGATGCACCCAGCTATGAATTACGTGATGAGAACTCCATATTCTTTGAGGTAGATGGTCCTTACTTGGCCATGGTGCTGCCCGCTTCCAAAGAGGAGGGCAAGAAGCTTAAGAAACGTTATGCAGTATTCAACTTTGATGGCTCCTTGGCGGAGCTGAAAGGCTTCGAGGTGAAGCGACGCGGTGAACTGCAGCTGATTAAGAACTTTCAGAGTTCCGTGTTTGAGGCGTTTCTAGCGGGCAGTACGCTCGAGGAATGTTATGCTTCTGTGGCCAAGGTGGCTGACTATTGGCTGGATGTGCTCTATAGTCGTGGCTCTAATCTGCCCGATTCGGAGCTCTTTGAGCTGATCTCTGAAAACAAATCAATGTCCAAGAAGCTGGAGGAATATGGCGCACAAAAAAGCACCTCAATCTCAACGGCCAAACGACTGGCTGAGTTTCTGGGCGAGCAGATGGTCAAGGATGCGGGCTTAGCCTGCAAGTATATCATATCCAAGAAACCCGAGGGCGCACCCGTCACGGAACGCGCTGTGCCTTTGGCCATCTTTCAGTCGGAGCCCAGTGTGCGTCGTCATCATTTGCGTCGCTGGCTGAAGGATAATACCATGGGTGATGCGGATATACGCGATGTGCTGGACTGGAACTATTATATTGAGCGCTTGGGCGGCACCATACAAAAGATTATCACCATACCCGCTGCGCTGCAGGGCTTGGCCAATCCGGTGCCGCGTGTGCAGCATCCGGACTGGCTGCACAAAAAAATGCTGGAAAAGAACGATGTGTTGAAGCAGCGTCGCATCAATGAAATGTTTACCAGCAGACCCAGGCCCAAGCCTGCGTTGGCTACGGAGGAGCAGAAACGATTGGAATTGGGCGATATGGAGGATTTAGCGGGCAAACAAGATACGGAAGCCTCCACCTCTGGCAGACCCACGGTTACCAAGCGCAAGCGTCTACAGCTGGAGGAGGACGATGAGCAGGCAGCAGACGCAGCGCCCAAGCCCAAGACTTGGCGTCAGGCCTTTGGTGCACCGCCCGCCATTGGTGAAACTCGCAAAACAATTGTGGAATGGGTGCGTTTCCAGAAGCGCAAGTGGGCGTGGCAGCAGGAGCAGCGTCAGCAGTGCAGGCAGCAGCAGAAACGTCAGCGTGCTGGCGATGATACAGCACTAGGCGCTGCCGGAGCAGCTGCAGCAGCCAAAGCAACAACATCCACGGCCACGCTGGGTGGTTTCCTGCGACGCACGCAACGCACGCTGCTGGATCAGCCCTGGCAGATACTGCAGCTGGTGCCGGTGAATGATTTGGGTCAGTTTACGGTCTGGGCGTTGATAGGCGAGGAACTGCATCGCATTAAGCTGACGGTGCCACGCATTTTCTATGTCAATCAACGCAGCGCAGCGCCACCCGAGGAGGGTCAGCTGTGGCGAAAGGTGAATCGTGTGTTGCCACGCTCGCGTCCTGTTTATAATCTCTATCGGTATAGTGTGCCGGAGCAGCTGTTTCGCGACAATTGTCTGGGCATGCTGGCGGATCTGGCCACGCCTGACATTGAGGGCATCTACGAGACGCAAATGACGCTCGAATTTCGTGCCTTGATGGACATGGGCTGCATTTGCGGCGTGCAACGGGAGGAGGCGCGTCGCCTGGCTTTGCTTACAACACGCGAACTGGAGAACTTCAACATTGAGCAGCTGGAGCAGCGTCCACAGTCGCATATTAGATATCTGCAGCAGGCCAGCCACAAACTGCGCAAGATCTATCTATATCAGCATAACATACCCACCGCCAAAAAGGAAATGTGGGCATTGTTCCTGCTGCCCAGCAAGAAGGCCATTGTGTTTGCCTTGGATACGGTGCGCACCAATCAAATGCCCAACATGAAGCAGTTGTATACCGCGGAGCGTTTGGCGCTCATCAAGAATCTGCAGGATCAGACACAGGCTGACAAGCTGCCAGCGGATGATTTCAGTTTTGAGCTGCTCATCGAGGTGGATGTCAAGCAGATCTACAGGCACATTCAACGTGCACTAACTGCCTACAAGCAGGAGCAGCCGGGACCCACAATGCTCTGCATGCAGACGGCAGCCGAGGCGAGAAAACTAAGCGCTGCGATGCCCATGCTTCTGGAGTTTCCACAGGCACAAATCCACATTTCGGATGATGCCTCCCTGCTATCCGGACTCGACTGGCAGCGTCAGGGTGCACGCGCTGTCGTACGCCACTTTCTTAATCTAAATAATGTACTTGAACTGATGCTGGACCAGTGTCGGTACTTTCATGTGCCCATTGGCAACATGCCACCGGATACGGTGCTCTTTGGTGCGGATCTCTTTTTTGCCCGCCTTCTGCAGAAGCACAACTTTGTGCTGTGGTGGTCCGCCAGCACGCGTCCCGATTTGGGTGGCCGTGAGGCGGATGACAGTCGTCTGTTGGCCGAGTTTGAGGAGAGCATTACGGTGGTTCAGAATCACGCCGGATTCTATGGTGATGTGTGCGTCGAACTGGCGCTGGACAGTCTGGCTGTGAGCGCTTTACTGCAATCGAACAAGATACAGGAAATGGAGGGCGCCTCCTCGGCCATTACGTTTGATGTGATGCCGCAGGTTTCACTCGAGGAAATGATTGGCACTGTGCCGGCGGCTACATTGCCCAGCTATGATGAGACTGCTCTGTGCTCCGCAGCATTTAGAGTCATGCGCTCCATGGTCAATGGCTGGCTGCGTGAGGTGTCTATCAATCAGAATATCTTCTCCAACTTTCAAATCGTGCATTTTTATCGCTGGGTGCGCTCCAGCAATGCGCTGCTCTATGATCCAGCGCTGAGGAGATCACTCAACAATCTGATGCGTAAAATGTTTCTGCGTATCATTGCAGAGTTTAAGCGTCTGGGCGCGATCATTGTCTATGCGGACTTTAATAGAATCATACTCAGTTCGGGTAAGAAGTCGGTTTCGGATGCGCTGGGCTATGTCGATTATATTGTGCAGAGTTTGCGGAACAAGGAAATGTTTCACTCGATACAGCTGAGCTTTGAGCAGTGCTGGAACTTTATGCTCTGGTTGGATCAATCCAACTTTTCGGGTATACGAGGCAAACTGCCAAAAGGCGTTGATGAGACGGTTTCTTCAATTGTCTCGGCCAGCACAACGTTGGTTCAGGAACAAGATGACGATGATGATGATGATGATGATGAGGTTCAGCAAGTTGAAGCAGTCGATGATGAGCAGCAGCTCGAGGAGGAGGAGGGGCTATCGTTGGAACTTAACTGGACCATTGGCGAGCAGCTGCCGGATGAGAACGAGTGTCGAGAGAAATTTGAATCATTGCTTACACTTTTCATGCAATCTCTGGCGGAGCGCAAAAGCACCGAGCAGGCCATCAAGGACATTTCGCATTGCGCCTTTGACTATGTGCTCAAGCTGCACAAGAACTATGGCAAGGGCAAACCCAGTCCCGGTCTGCAGCTCATACGCACGATGGTCAAAGTGCTAAGCGTGGACAAAACATTGGCCGATCAGATCAATGAGCTGCGTCGCAATATGCTGCGTTTGGTGGGCATTGGTGAGTTCTCCGATCTGGCTGAATGGACAGATCCCTGTGATACGTACATCATCAACGAAGTCATATGCAAAGCATGCAATCATTGTCGTGATCTGGATCTATGCAAGGATAAACAGCGCGCCATGAAAGATGGCATGTAAGTACAATTTGTAATCCATGTTTGGTTTGGCTTGTTTATAATGAATCCTTTGCTTTATTGCAGTCCTGTCTGGTTGTGCGCCCAGTGCTATGTGGCCTATGATAATGAGGAGATTGAGATGCGCATGATTGATGTACTGCAACGCAAGGTTATGTCCTATGTGCTGCAGGATCTACGCTGTGCACGCTGCAATGAAATCAAACGCGAGAATTTGGCAGAATTTTGCACCTGTGCTGGTAATTTTGTTACTCTCATCAGTGGCAAGGATATTGAAACGCTGCTCAACACGTTTAGCAACGTTGCCACCTACCACAAGATGCAGCTGCTACAGCAAACGGTGCAGCAGGCCGTAAAAATGCCCCGTTAGAAATAAGCCATCAAATTATGTGTAGCTCATCAATACAGTTTTCTTAATTTCAATTTAAATTGTCTTTGCATTGATTGCAGTTTTTGTGGATAGAATTTTGTATGTTATTTGACTATATCCCCACCAGAGCGGTAAAAGAATGATACATTTTGTTTTGATTTCCCAAAGAATTTCAGATCGATGAATCATTCTTTGCTAATGATAAAGAATTGAATTAAAATTTGTTTAATTTCTTTTCGAATTAAAGATACGAGAATCATTCTTTATACAATGTCAAAGAATTGAATTAAAATTTGATTTAGTTCTTTGCGAATTAGGGATTGCGGTATTCTCCAAACACAAAATCGAACCGATTTTCATTGAATTTCGAAATATATTTTCTTTTCACAGAAAATATAAAAATTTGATAAATGATAAATACATTATGTATTAAATATAATATATTTCGCCACAAAATTGGATTTTTATTAAATCCTTTAAATTTAAACACATGTTTTACAAGATATTTGTATTGATTGTTTAATTATAACTATGAATAAGTTACAAAAACATAGTTCACATATTGAAGAAATCCAAGCTATCCTCCAAGGAAGAAGCACTCATCTCCACCTCCATGTCCATGTCCACGTCCATATACAAACCTCATTCATACAGCAACATGCATTAAACGCTTGGTGCAGATTACCATCAAAAAGAAAGTTCAAATTAAAAGAAAAATAAGATTAACCAAAAATGAGATGTTTCGCTGCTTGGAGTAGGTTTTGATTGGCTCCTAAGTGCACTAAGCGAATATTTTCGTGATACCTGTGTGAATAAAGCATTATTTTGATTTCAAAATTTAAATAATATCATACTTACTTTGATAGCAACCATCTCCACCAACCCCATGTCCATGTCTACGTCGATATATAAACTTCATTCGAGCGTACCGCAACAACTCAACTCATGGAACAGAATAATATAGTGATGAATGAAAGTTGGAATTAATAGAAAACTAGGAATAAACAAAAATAAGATATTTTGCTGCTTGGAGAACAAGGTGCTCCTAGGATAAGCGATGTTTGGAATCTTAGATGATATTAAAAACTAAAAAAAAAAGATTTTGTTAAAAATTTTAAACAAAATTTAGATGTTGCTGCCAGAACAAATATAAATAGACTAACTTTATTTTACATTGTGGAAGACAAAAAAAATTGTAGCATTGTTGGCAAAGGCTACTTTGATCGCAACGAGCTGAGTTTTCTGATTTTGGGTTACTTTCATTTTTATAATTTAATTTCTAGACACAACCTGTGACTTTATGCCTTGGTTTTGAAGTTATATTCCAACAAAATTAGCCCCTGTTGCTTTAAATCTAAATGGCTTACATGTCTATAGCATCTTTGGTTTGGAAACTGGGGGTGTTAAATTTTAGCGGCCTTAAGTGTTTTCCCGCTAAACTGTCAGTTTTCGGAAACGTGGTAAAACAAACACATCTCGCTTTATGTTAGGAAACAAGTACACAAAACTCCAGAAAGCTATCTCAAAGCTTTAAAACAAACATATAGACCAACATACAAACCGATAAAGTGAGATTTCATCTCTCTTTTGAATGAATTGTTGAACTGGGAAGAAAAAGATATTATTCGACGTATCTTTTATGTTAGAATAATAATGCATTGCAGTAGGACAAAGAGTCCCATCAGCTCCAATCTTTTAAATTGTGATCTACCCATCTGAACGCCCATATCTCTTAAGCCAGTTGAGTAATATTGTTATTCCTTTTTTTATTAAAAATAAATTGAGAATACTTTTATTAAAATTTACGTAACTCAATCGTTTATTTGCTTTTAGAATAAGATGGCCTTAAAACTTATTTACATGGTTTGTGCACTAAGCGAATATTTTTGTGAAAAATACATAATAGATAACTTGCATATTAATAAGTTATGTATGTAGTTTGCTTTCGCAATACTTTAAAGTTCAAGCCATGCGATAAGGACACTCGATTCCCTCATCTGAAGTTGCTTTCCAACTTCATTCATAGTAAAAATAAACCTAAAACTGTGCTCTTGGGCGTTTAATTATTGGATTAATACAATTTTAAAATATATTTTTGGTTTACTTAGTGCTAAATGGCTTATTAGAAAAGTTGTAAGTGTGTTTTTTCATAGCACAAATAAAGTATCTGACAATTACAAGTACAAGTACACATACATTCATAAGTGTTAGGATGCATTAGGAAAAATCGAAATAAAACAATATTTAATGTTTTGCCAAAGGAATGAAATGATGATGGATGGTTCTATTGGCTATTGTTTTGATCTATAGTTTAGCATTATTAAACATAGGAACGTTAGGACAAATCAAAATAAATTACAATACATGAAGCAAAAAAAAGCATGACTTATAAATAAATAAATATACACACACTTGCAAAAAGTATATTATGTTTGTTTTTGTATCTTAACTAAGTTGGCTAACTTACACGTTTATATCACTTTTCGCAAATAATTCGTTTTAAAAAATTATATTGAGGCTGTTGGATAATAATAAAGTCGCGTTTTTGGTTGAAAAGCTACATAACTAAAATAGTTGCTTAAAAGATGTTGATCTGGAACTCGCTGACAATGGCCTCGAGGAACCCTTTGAGATTTTCATAGGAGTGACTGCGCCAGTAAATGTTATCATTCACCTGTGCCATGGCCATATCAATGGCCAATTCGACGGCATTTAGGCCCAGTTTACGGCAGTCTTTGGCCAACTCGCGCAGCTGCTTTTTGTGATGGCTCTTGTTCATGTAGATGGTCAACGATTTGATCATATCCGATATTGTGGAGAAGCCATCACCATAACTACAAAGATAAAGCACAAATGAGTGTTAAACTGTTGAAATTGTTGTCAGGGGTACTCACTAATCAGCAATTTCCTTAATGTTGGCCTGCAGAAAATCAAAAGCAATCTCATAGCCAATTGCATTGGAAGCCACAGCTCTAAAAGCCAGAGCGCCATCCTGTTTCAATATGCCCGATGTCGAATTGATGGTCAAATTCAAATATCTGCGTAAATAAAGCAGCATTATTTTGAGTTCAAATTATAATTGTATATGATACTTACTTTGATAGCAACCAGGGTTTTGTGGTGCAGCCCAAAGATGTAAGTATCTCCTCCTTCTCCGAGGCGCTATTTGTGCGTTTGTACTGCTTGTATGCAAAGTACCATTCCTGATAGGAGCCCTCAGCTAATGCCGTACAATATATAACCGATTTCAGATTGGGCTTAATGCTGTAAATTTAGATATTATAGTTTCTGCATATTTAATTACACAAAAATTAGCTGCTTACGGATTCTTTTTGGCATCTCGCATCCATTCGCGGAATTTCATTTGAGCCACTTGTGTACAACGATCATAATTAAACTTGCAGGCAAAGTTGGCGACCAAAGCTCGATGCTTGAGCTGCATATGCGATTCGTTATCCGGCTCATTGAGTCCGTAGTGATCAAAGGCGGGTTTGACAATAAACTTCATGAAGGCCTAGTTGGAATAATATATCGTAAAAGTATAGTATTAGCATAGTAAGAGGTGTAGGGAGACTTTAAGGCTTACTCTAAACGTCTCATAGGCAGGTTCCCGTTTCAAATTGTAGATGAGATAGTTGAGACCCGGCTTGGCTGCGCTCCAAAGCAGCTCATCATCTACGGCTGTGTACAGCTCCATTAAGAATGTTAAGCTGGAATTATTAATGAATACAAATAATATAATGAAATCAATACGCTGTAATCACATAACATACGGTATGTCGTATGGCAGGTACTCTGCCTGGGACAAATGCAAAGCATCGTCCAGCAGCTGGGCACGTGTGATGCGTGGCAATGTGCTAAACTTCTTCTTTAAGGCCAGCCAGGAGGTCATGTCATAGTTGACGCGATAATAGCTTTGCCTGTTCAGGTTCAAATAGACAACATTGTCGCTGTTGTTCGCATTGGTGAACACATGGCTGACGATGAGCTGCTCCTGATCCTGGGTCATCCAGTGCGTGGGTATATTGTCACCCTTATGCAGCTCATCGGTTTCATAGGTAATAGGTATGAACCAGCGGCTGTGATCCATGGGATTGCGACTGGGCAGCAGATAACGCTCCTGACGTAGCACCAAATCTGCACCGTTACGCTCCACGTGGACGACTGGATAGCCGGGTTGTGTTATCCAAGAGTCCATGATCTGTTTGACATTCATGTCCTTGGGCAGCGTACTCTTTTCGTGGCCATGGCGCGTTAAGAAAGCCCAGAGATCGTCACGATTGATATTTTCGTAGGCAAAACTCTGCAACAGATCCTGCGTAGCCGCACGGAAGGCCTCGTCGCCCACAATGGAGTTCAGCATGCGTAACAGAATGGTGCCCTTGGAGTAGCTAATGGGATCGAAGATGCGGCGTACATCATTGGTGGTCTTAACGTCAAAGGAGATGGCGTGTGAGGTGTTGGTTGCATCATGTTGCATGGACTCTTTGAATTCCTATTGAAAAAATAACAAAAGCTTAAAACTTGTGGTAGATATGGAATGTTGTATAACTTACCAGCACTGTAAAGGTGTCCATAATCTGGTACTCAGGATGCACATGATTCAACGCCTTGTAGCTCATGTAGCAAGCAAAACCCTCCTTCAGCCAGAGATCATCCCACCACTTGGGCGTTACCAGATTGCCAAACCATTGATGTGCCAGCTCATGGGCAATAATCTGTGCTACATACTGCATATGCTCCGATGAGGAGGCCAGCTCCTGATCTTCTGGCACCAGCAGCGCCGAGTCACGGAAAGTTATGAGTCCCCAGTTTTCCATTGCACCAAAACCAAAGTCCGGCACCGTAACGAGATCAATCTTGGGCAGCTCATTCTTGATGCCAAAGTAACCCTCATAATAAGGTAGAAACTTGCGCACCATTTTATAGGCATAATGTGTCATATCCACAAATGTGGGACGCGTCCAGATCTCCACGCGTGGCACAAGGCCGCCATCCAGATTGGCAAAGTGAGAGTCAACCATGTTGGAGACTATAAAAGCCAACAGATACGTGGGCATTTTGGGTGTAGTCATAAAGTCATCGCGAATGTAGCCGGGTCGATGAATGCTGTAAAGTGAAGAGTGATTAAAACACAAGCCCAGTTTGAAGATCGGGGTTATGCACTCACCTGCTACGTGCTTTGGGCATATTGGATAGGGACATTGTCTTTTGAGTATCGCGTATAATGCTAATGGTAAAGTTGGCCTTCATATCTGGACGATCGAAGCAGGGAAATGCACGTCGTGCATCAATGGGCGAGAACTGAGTGCTGATGACCCATCTGCAAGCAGGACAAGAGTTTACATTTCGATTTTCCAGTTCCAATTACTACTACTTACTGCAACATCTTGTTGTCTGGATTGGTATAGCTGGTCTTGTAGATGCCCTGCAGCGTATCTGTTATCTGGCTGACAAAGTCCAGGCTCAGCAGCACACGCAGATTGTTCTCTGTGGCCAAATCCTTAGCCAGCTTGATCTCAAATGTGGCATTGTTTTCACCATAGTCGCTGTCAAAGTCTAGCTCCACTTCATCGCTGCCATTCACAACTGGAGATCGTATAACACGCACATTCGAGATGCTCACATTGTACACGTCCAGCACAATGGGCTCCCAGCTGCTGACCTTGGGGTCGCGTTCGATTTCAATGACCAGGCTACCATTGTTAGCGGATGCTTGTAGATTTGGCTCAATGACAATCCTGCAAAAGAGTTGAGTGATAAAACTGATTAGCCAACAATTTAATAGCATACAAAGTGCAAATCAGTGCCAAAAACGACAAGTCGCTTCAATCAAAAGTGCCAATCAATCAACACAGCACATTCGTTTGGGTAGTATCTTTGGGTCATGCAATCGTAAATCATTTGAACTAGCAACACAGGGGTCCAAATGAAAATGCATGCCATAATGAAAAGTACAAGAAAACAAGGCAATAACCGAAGGTTGAATACGCTACAAAGCTGCTACTCCATGGAACACAGTTTAGAATATTACATTTGCTGATTGATTGCATGTGAAAGTTGTTTTGCAATCAGCAAGTGTTAGGGTATTGAAAGAAGATCAATTACCCAAGGCGTATGTGCCAAGAATGCCACTGGCAAGACTGCTCAGCAGATGGAACCAGTTGGAGTGCAGCGCAGTGCCTTTTGCGCCTTGTTGCTTTTAATTGCGGCGATTGGTTTACAAACTGTGTGTATGTTTGCTCCGGGGCAACCAGGAAGTGTGTGCAGCGTAATTTGCCATGAACATGGACATGGCAATGGACAGACGGTAGTTCTGCTTTGATCAGGCAGCTGCAAAATCAGTTACCCATCGATTCTATAGAGCTGCCACATAGCACAGTGAGCATCAATAGCATTGATAGCCCAAGCGCCAACATGCCACAAATTGAGCCACGTCTTGAGTTTTCTGTGTCAATTATATTAATGCATGCGGCAGCTACTAAGCAGCATCTCTGATCTCCCAAAGCTCCGTTCAGCTATCTATCTATCCAAGTATCTGGCTATTAGATTGTGCTGACAGTTGGCGTGCGTGCTGCGCCAAGTTGCCTTCTGATCTTTGCCGCCAAGTGGCGAGTGCCGATTGGCGGTTGGTTCCGCGTCTTTCAAAGTTGAAACTGCCACTGAGCTTGGCTTAACTAGCTGCCAACTTGTGTAAGGTTCTATGTCGCATTTTTGGTCAGCTCCTGCGGTGTTCAATTGTTAAACAAGTTGTTATTTCTGCATTAGTTGACGTGGCTGTGGATATGCATTTAGTCTAAGTGCTCATGTGGTCATATGTCAATGGCTAACTAGTCAACTGGAAGTATGCAATGGATGAAGCGCAATCCTTGACCCACTTTGTGGGTAAACAAAAAAGTCAGACAAAAGTCTTTGGCATGACGTCAATACTCGCACACAAAGGAGCACACAACATGAGGTCAAGAGTTCAACAATTGTTGTTGATAGACTTGTAAGTGTTTAGCGGTTCTTGTTAAGCACTTAAATCAATCTATGCAGGTTTAGCTGAGGCTGTCAACTGCTAAGCCTGACGATTTAACGCTAATTGCAACACTGTGAGCCGGAAACGGTAGTCACAACAAATCTTCACAAGCAATTTGTGCCAACTTGTCTGTCAATTCACAAAACTTTGCGTGGCTTCAACAATTGAAATGGCAGCATGCAAAGCAATTTAAATAGGAGCAGCGCGTGTGGACGCTATTATGTAATCAAAGCTGGAGTGCAAAATGAAGTGGTGTCTTCTACTCCCTCCTCACTTACCTATAGTTTACTGGACGCCAGCCCTCAAAGAGCTGCAGCGGGCGATCAATGGATTTTGTAATGTTGTCGAGTGTCTCTCCATTCTTGGGTATATCGCCAACGGGTTGAACAGGCAATTCTGGCAATTCTGGTGCTGATGTGGTGGCTTCGTTATGCCAGATGGGTATGTCGAATCTAGCTGTTGCCACTGTAGCGTGCAAGTTGCCCGTTGCATCCGCGTCATGACTGGGCTGTTCCTTGGACTGTGCCTGGGCGATATGGCTGGACATGAAAGTAGAAGGGTTTTATGTTTATGCAAAGTGCTAAATTGTATTTACACACAAGCAGTTTTGACCCTTCCGCACCTTGAAATGCGTCAGAGCCAAAAAGAACGCATAAATTGCTTTCACTTTCGACTCGGGCGTGAAATGAGGTCACGTGGGGCTCGACTTGTCAATTAGCTCGCTTGCCAAAACGCTTACGAGAATGCAAAAAATTAATAAACGAGTCGCACCCATAAGCTCAACTGGCTTTGATTTGTTTAGATATCGAGTTAACTGGGCTTACTCACCTGGAGCTGGCATCCATAACTGGGAGAGCCTGTGATGTCAGAAAGTAAGTGATGAGCACAGAGGATATAAGAGCTGCCACAAAGATGAATGCAGCAATGATGAGGCAGGCCTTGGAAACATAAACACCAGATGGTGGGCCGTTGAAAACATATTTCTGTCCATTCTTGGTCTTCAGTTGACCGCCTATCAAAAATATAAAAACGGGAATAAAATCAGCTAGTTGGGTTATAAAAGAGAGCAAAGAATGTAAGATATATATACTCAAAATACGATCGCAAATGTACTTCAAGTGCTTCAATTGATGTGCCAAGTTTTACGAGTAGAGCGTTAAGTTTATGTTTTGTCCAATTATTCAAATGTTTTTGTTGCTTATAGACCCCCCTTTAAGTTACATTTATGGCATTCCTAGCATGCATGTTGCATTATGAACATTTTCATAAAATAGATTATGCACTTTGTTCAAGAATTTTCAATGCAAGACATGTAAACGGCATGCTAACATCAAAATGATTTATAGCATAATTTAGCCAATATTGGAGTGAAGAAAATTAAATGTTAACAGGCCATTTAGCGAGGTGTTGATAGCGCCAAGACTTCCTCTTTAGCACCCGCGGCGTTGCTAAGGCGTCTGAGTTAGCCAAAGATCATTAAACTTGAAACAGAAGACTTATTTCTTATATGGCGAAAACTTGAGTGAAAATGAAATGTGTGGCTCATAAGGCCGAAACATTTGTAGAAAGACGAAAGAAGAGCCAAGTGGTCTGTGCATAAACAAATAGTGATAACAGTGCTGCTCAAAATTTGATTCACACCACTATAAAAAGTTGTTTCGACTTTTGATAAGATAGAGAAACACTGGCGAAGAAAACTATTTTAATGCAACACAACTACAGTTTATAAAGCCCTTATGAGTTAATTAGTAAAAAAAAAATGGAATATAAATGTTAGACTAAAGATTTTCTTCGAGACTTCCTTATCTTTCATTAAAAAAAGTTATTCATCTCATAATTATAAAAGTTATCATAAAACTTAATACGTGACTAAAGATCATTCTGATCATTTGTGATATTCGCTTATCTCTTGGCTCACGATCAGTTTAATTATTCCGATTTTCTTGATCTGATGCTCAACTTTTCACGCCCACTGTTGGCCTTACCACCTACCTCGGCCTTACCAACGATCGCGAGCACGTGCTGGGAATTTTCAATTACCGATTAGCATGATCGAAACAACCTTCGTGTTTTGCTGGACTTTGGCTTTAAGATATGTTACAATGGGCTGTGTGTTTTATGACGTATGCGTACTGCTCTTTATAGACAGTGAAAGAAAGGCCTACTTAAAAGTTAAGTGAAATGTCAGTGACTTTATCGTATCTGTTAGTTTTAATTGAAATTGCAAAAAGGGGTTAACCATGTTTCTGGAAAGGTAACAGCATCAACTTTCTAACACCTGTCGCAATGTCTACAGCCAATCTGTGGGCCAACATCTGCCCGTGGCAACATATTCAAAGTCTGTCCAAAGTAATGCCACATGCACACCCACTCTCTTTGATCTTCGACCACAGGCAAATGGAATTTATGTGGCAGCCAAAACAATTTTTTGTGGAGCCGCCAAATTAAAACTTAGACGCGCTGCAGCTGCAAGTTGATTAGTTAGCGATATGGATCATGTTGAATGCATTTTGGTCTGCCATTGGATAAATCAGTTGTCAAGAATTATAACTCACAGAAATAAGGCTGGAGATGCTACTGAAAGCTTTTCAAAATTTCAAAATTTCCCACTTTTTTAGTTATATTTATTGTTTGTTTAGTTTTCGTGTTTGCATTTGCGTTTAGGTGAGAAACGATTGAAAAAAGTTTCATTAAATTTCCAGATCCATCAAGAACACATGTTGCGGCCCACGTGTTTCGGCTGCTTCATTAACAACCAACATTTTGAACACTCCTCCTCCGGTTGAACCAGACATTATTGTATTGTATTTTAATATGCATAAGTCGAAGTTTAAGTAGCATTACGCGACAATAAAACATTCAAATTAAGTTGTGCCGGCTTTTGTGAATGAAGTGAAATTTATTTGTGTGGGAGATATGCGTGCGGCGCCAGCTCCAAAGAGAAACTAGAACGCCTACGAATTAGGTTGGGAACGGGAACAGAGCTGGCGACATTGAAATTCATTTGGGAATGATGAGCTCGTAAATGTTAGTTTAGAATAGTTAATGAAAAAGTTAATAGGGGTTAATAAAAGTGAGCATGGCAGGTATAGTGCGATATTGAGCAACTTCAGAAACTGAATTATTTTGGAAAATTTTGAAACATACCCAAAAAACGATCCTTTGATATATAATCGAAGTGTAAACGTTTTCTTATTGTATTTTTCGATTCGTCGAATTTGAAATTACGCAATTTTGTTACAAATCCGTGAAACGGACCTGTGCCCGCTGATCTGCCCAAGGCTGGCATTGTAGATGAATCTGATGATGAGCTTGGTGGTTGAGTTGGTGGTGCTGATGCTGTGGATGCAACTTCGATGGCGGTGGTTGTCGTTGTTGTGGGCGCATAAATTGATGAATTTTGCAGTTTAGGATTTGTATAAGATATGATAGCTACAAATATGCGCGAGAAAAGAGAGGAGAGAAAGAGAAAAATGCGAAATTTTGAGCAAATGAGTAAAAGCCAGGTGATTGTTGATTGCGGATTGATACATTTGATTATAAACAAATTAATGAGCGTGTCGAACATGTGTGCCGAAAACGTAAAATGCATTGAAATGAAAAGCAAAAGTAAAGTGTGTTGGGTGTGCGTGTGTGAGTGTGTGTGTGTGTATATGTGAATGCCGAATTGATGCCAATGAACAGCAGCAACAAACTCATTAAATGACATTTTATCAAATTGACGCCGCTGCTGGGCGAGTAGCGGGGTTGGGAACGGGGTAAGAGAGTGGGAAATCAGTACACGTAAGGGGCGTTCACTGGCACGTGTCGCGACGCGGGTGCGTCTATGTTGTTGTTGTAGTTGTTGTTGTAGTGCAAGTGATCGTGTAAAATTTAAAATAAATTTAAAAGAAGAAAACCTGTTCAGAATCGAGTTCAGTTGCCGGCGCCAAATGTTTAAATGTTTCCCTCACACACGAGTATTGCTAAAAATAACATACAATGTGAATAATTTGCAATTCACACTATGCTATAAAACTATATTTAGCCCTGCCAACACCCAAGTTGTTCACCGTATTGGGTTTTCAAGAAACTAGAAATGGAATTTTCTTAATTTAATTCTCAGCAACAGTGGTTTGATCATATCTTGATTTGTTTATAATGAATTGTGAAACGAACTAGGGTTTTTATAAATCGCACAGTTTGCTCCAAATACTTTGTCAATGTTGTTTTAAAAGTCTTCAAGCATAGGGTAAACCACGAAATGAATCACCAATCAGTTGGGCACTCAAATGAAACCAAATGCTGAGATAGCTGCTACGGTTCGTCGTTTATTTCGTGTGAAAGGGGAGACGTTCTGCGCAGCACATAAAACTGAAAAGCTTCACTCTTTGCATATAAGATCGTTTTACAAAATAAATAAAAAAAGAGAGAGGCATAGAGCAGTGTTCAGGCCCATATCATTATGATTCAATCATGCGTTAAACGGGTATGGTAACGTTTTATTTTTATTTTTTGCTCATAAAAATGAACTCGAGTTCAATAACAGCAATAACGAAAAAACATTAAAATGTTCGACTTTGAACTTGAATGTGTTAAAATTGTGGTCGTTAAAGAATTGTAAATTGAATTACAAGCAGCTAAAATATTGAAGATTATAAGTATATTTTTGTATGTGAATGAAAACTGTTTGAAGTGAATGTTTGGATAAATATTTTTATTTGAAAAATATGTGCGAAATGATAACGTTGCGTATGCGTAACTTCTTTGCTTTTATACAATTCACTGGAAATTCAACGAAGCAGACCGTAAGATAAGAAAATTCTAAGCAGAACTAATAGGCAAGTTGAAAATCACTTTTCACAAAGTTTTCTGCTGCTGCCAGCTGCAACAAATGTTAAGTTGTGAAAGACCCAATAACTGATAACTGTGGACTGCAACTTATCGTGTGTAAGTTGCTGATAACCGCAATGGAATAAAAATAGTCGTATTTACGTCATTCTCTTGGCTTTCTTTTGCAGTTACCCGTGCCACAATCTTATCTTATCGATGTCATCGAAATCACAACATGACAGACAATCGCTTTTTATAGTTATGCTTTTTCGTTAATTGTATATGTTGTGTGTCTTTCACTTCCTATACCCGTTTCTTCCATTCACACTTCTATACACAGCAACACCTCGACTGGGTCACATTTAATGATAACCCATTTTCATTGCATATTGAAACACAATAACAAAAAAAAAAGAGTTTACCGGCTCTTCAAGTAGGTTATTTAAACAACTTCAGCTTGTTGTGCGTGTTTACAAGTGCATTTCTTTCTTTGAGAGTATTACGATTGCCCAGATTTATGAGTCAGAGAGATGCCCAGATCTGATAGACCGCAACTTGATTAACTTCTTGGTCGTTCGCTGGGCTTAGTTTGAGATTGGGGCAACTGTAATGTGAGTTGTGCCTGCCACATGCTCGGGATCTGTTTGCAGCACTTGGCTCATTTGTATGTATTAAGTTTTTGTACTGGATGCGGATGTGGATGCTTGTGATTTAATTGCTCAGTGACCCCATTTCTGGCTGTCTGAGCAGCTCTTCAGAGCAAAAAGCTGACAATTTTTGCATTAATTACAAACGGTTGGCAGATGTTGAAGTTGTGACAAGGAAATACGCTAAAGATGCCAAGGGATGAACATTTCAACGGGAATGAGACTCCTGCCGAAAATGTAGGTCAACTGTAATTCAAGGCAACAAAACACGCTTAGTTCTGAATTATTGTATCAAGTAACAAAATTATAACATTTTGTCACACAAACCAAAAAAGAGAAACCAATTAGTTGACAGCCAATTAAGTTGTTTCAAAACATTGTATTTCAATTTGCACACGCAGGCAAAATGTCTGACATTACGTTAACAATAACAACAACAAAAGAACACAAAAAAAAAAACAACAAAAAAATAATGTTTGCTGATTCTTTTTTTGTTGTTGTCATTTGTACAGCTGAATTGTTTTATATTTACAAAAATAAAAAGCCAAGCGCTGAGTTGACTGAACTCTGCTGAACGTGTTGAGAGTGGGGAAGAAGTTAGGAACTGTTTAGGTTAGCAACCGTACTGCCGGTATTCTCATTCTATTTTATTACCCATATTGTTTTGCATGCCTCTAATGAAGCGTTCAACGTTGCAATTACTTTGCGAAGGGCCACTTAGTATATTATTGGCAGAGTGTTGGTTAAATGTTCTGCGGAAATGTCAACCGATTTACGGTTTATGCATAGTTTGTATTATTATGCATTAAAAAAAAAAAGCAGCACTAGGCCTTAGCAAATGTTGCATGCAGTGTGGTAATAAACAATTCATTTGTTGTCCCATCACAAACTGAAATCCAAACAAACTTTCAAGTCAAATAAAACCACGTAGTTCATATTGTGGTCATGTTTGGGTTTTGGAGTTTGGAGTTTGCGTTTGCCTTAACGCCTCAAAAATGTTTATTTTGAGACCTCGAGACTCTGGACCCAGCGTATTTGCTTTGATTCATGCCGACACAACAACAACAAGAAAACTGAAAACCAAAAACCACAACTTTATTTGAAGTTTGTCTGGGCTTAAGTTTTTCTTTCATTTCTGTAAGTTCAGCAGAATTTCTTAATACTTTTTCTGGGACAAACAAATGAAAGTGAAGCAGCAGCAGAAACAAATAAATTCGTATCTATTGTATAACGATTCAGATAAATGCTGGATTAGCATAACACGCTAAAGTCTGTTATAGTTATTGATAATTTGTGGAAATTATTAAATAAAATTTGAATACTGCGCTGCAGTAGTTGCAAGATAAGGTTCCCCGTTGCTTTTCATTAAATCCCAAAAAAACAATGCAGCCCATTATACGCATGTCTGTGTCTCATTAAGACCCTCCTCCCTTCCTCATGCCAGATGAAGTTCGCTGTGGGTCACATTTCCGGTGCAGACAAACTTGAAAACCAGTCGCATTATTTGCACTGCGCAACGGTAGCTGTGGCAGTTGCAAAGCCAGACATATTTATAATTATGTATCTTAACAAACACACACAACAAAAACACATTGTGACAATATGGGGAGCAAATAAAGCTGGGAAGCACTGTGGAACTGTAGTACTTGCCACCACTTCACCTTGAAAACTGGAGCAGGGGTAGTAGGAAAGGGGTTATATGCTCGACTGACTTCATTTGGAATTCAGATTCAGATAATTTGGCGAGACAAATAAGCGTTGAGAGCTGCGACTTGCTTGATTTATCACTGCCTGCTGCTGACGGCGACACCTTCGTATTTGAAGATGCTGCTCCAATGCCAGATAGCAGCTAGAGCAATGCTGCAGGGCGCAAAAACGTGGGCGTGGCAGCAGACATGCATTGGTAGTGACAATTGCCCCCCTGCAGCGCGGCTGCAATTGCCACAATAAGTCATGGGGCACGTCATCTTGCTGCAGGGATCGTGCAGCCTGCGCTTTTAAATTTACAAAGCGATTATCATAATGACAATGCAGTTGAAAAGTATAAAGCATGGGCCAGAAAAAGGCAAGATCTCTTTAGGGTTTAAGCCAAGAGCTTTAAAGGTATTAGTGTATCTATGAGAAATACATTGTCACTACAATAGCTTTACTTTTGATTTCAATGCTTGTGATGTGAGCAGCGTTTTGTGTACTTAGCACATGATCCATGCTAAAGCAGTTTTGAGTCGACAACAAAGTCGAAATGTTGCCGGCGATGGCTAATTTGCAAATTAAATTAGCGCTCAGTCTAGTTAGCTGGCTGGAAATGACGCCACCCAAAATACAAACAGTACAAAAATTCGCATACAACAAAGCACTCGTCAGTTATCAACCTCAGTGGAAACCCAAGCCAATTTCCATTAGCTATGCAAACCCAGTGCTGTGCGAACAGGGGTAAGGTGGAGTAGGCGTCGTCTAAAAGAATAAAACTCGGCTACAAACATTTTTTGCATGTCAAACGAAACGTTGAAAAAAAGCTCAAGCAAAAATCTTGCCATAAAAAGTGGGCAATAAAAAGCGGGCAATGAAAAGTTTTGGCAGCCAAATGGAATTAAGTTGGTCTTCTGTTTGCTACCTGTAACTGAAAAGTAAACCTCAACCTTGGGAGTCGACAAGCTCTATAAGATTGTTTTTAATAAAACTAACATAAGGTTATGTGCAAAATCATAAAAGTGCTGGTACAATGCGGCGTATGAGCAACGCATTACAACTTGAGGCAGAGCAATGACTGCTCCGTCGCAGCGATGACACTCTAAATAATTTCTAACCAATTCTCAGCTTTAATTAACAACGGCATGTTACTCAACCACAACAAAAACAACAACAACAACAATAAATAGTAAAACATTTTTATTTAACAATTTTCCAAAGTTGACAACGTTTTTTTTGGTTGGTTCAGGCGACTCGACATGCAATCGTTTCTGATGAGTTTGTGATTTTCATGTAATTAACTCTGAACAGTTTTTGTAATGAATAGCTCAAGTGATTTACAATTTGTCGCACTTTGCAAATCAACAAAATGAGTTTTGTGAATTAAAATCACAACTGCAATTTAGCAATTCATGCGCTCCATTGAAAATGTATACGTTTCATTGATATAATCAATAAACTTTATGTTTAACATTTGTTGTTGCAGCTATTTATTTATCAATGTACATTTTTTACTCCCTGTTCCCATTAAAGGGAGTTATAAAGTACTGCAAATGTGTGTAACAGACAGAAGGAGGCATTTCCGACTATATAAACTGTATGTATTCTTGATCAGGATCAACAGCCGAGACGAACTAGCCATGTCCGTCTGTCTGTCTGTCCGTCTGTCTGTCTGTATGAACGCACAGATCTCGGAGACTTTATAAGCTAGACACCAAACTTGGCATGCAGGTTCCTGTTTACCATAACCAGATCAAGTTTATTTCAAATTTCGGATGCACCCCCCCACACCAACGCAAATCGCAAAAGACTCCACAGCCACAGTTTTAAAGATAAATGTTGTATCAATGTTGATCAGCTGTGTAAATTTCATCACGATCGGATAAATAACACCAAAGTTATGGAAGAATCTATTACCCCCGTCTCAGCAGGCAGAAACAACAGTTTGACAGGAACTGAATACGTTAAGTGCACTGCTTGCTTGTGTTGCCGCTGAACTGCTTGAAATGCAAGTTGGGAGCAGGGAGTCTCGTAGTCGGGCACACTCGACTAGAGTATTCTTACTTGTTTTTGCTTATTTCTAAAGACAAACAACTGAAAATGCAAATGAGCTGAGAATGTATTGAACAATAATGCATTCAATTGCTAAGTTTATTGCCTTTTGTATTGCTTTTAATTTATTGCTGCATTTTTGTAATGAAGCTATATTTTGCACATATTTATTAGCAATTCATTACACATCTTAAACGTATAATTTAGCTTGACACCTTAGAATACACTTTACTCAAATTAAGAGCTCAATATTAATATTAACTTGGAATTTGCTTAACAAACTGACGCCTTAATAAATATATATACAAAACAAATGAAATGTAGCTCATAAACAATAATTTCATATAATTAAATATTGTGTGTATTTCCTCAGTTGTGGCTATGTCCTTCGAAGGCATTATGTTGTCACCCAATCTAGTATAATTTGTGAGATTGTTATGCTCGATAAAATACATAAATTAATATACATTTACACTCACAACTAGTCCAAAAATATTGCCTAGAATGTTGAATTTGACGTTTCGTTTCCGTGTCTATATTTCTATATATATTTATACTAAGTTGTTTATAATTTAAAATAATTAAGTATATGATTTAGGTTGTATGAGCTTTACAGTAATATCTCAGAATTCTTTGAATTATATACTAAAAACTTGTTATAATTTAAGTTTATATAACATTATCTATATTGTTTATCTACAATTATCAAAGAGTATTTCAAAGTTTCTATGCCTATTCATTGTTTTGAATTTTGTGTTTTTTATGGCAACTACTTTATTAGATTTGAATATTGTGTGTTTAGTTTTTGCTATTACGGCATTTCATTTAATTTTTTTATGCCTTTCATATAGCTACATACGTTCGCGTATAATCGAGTTTTGATTTGGCCAAATGCCAAATTGGTTTTGCTCTCATTTTCACTCGTTGGCACTGACATTGTCACGGTCTGTATGACTGTTGTTGTTGTTATTTTTGTATGAAAGTATTTAGGTTTTGTTTATATGCACACAGGCAAAATGATATTTATAGCGCTGTCAAAATTCTATTCTAAAAGTGTTCAGAAGACGCGACATTTGCTTTGAGCTAATCGCGATACGGTTAATTCTTTTGGAAAATGCTACTTAGCCAAAACGAGTTGTTGTTAAATGTGTGGGCTTTGGATTTAGCCGTGTCTTTGATCCACACGCATGCGGCATGCCACATTGGCATTGAGCCTTTTGATTTATAGCTACCATTTATCTGTTGGCAAGTCGAGTTTGTGTCTCGCTTAATATAAATTTAATGAAGTTTTTCAAGCCTGAGCCCCCACACCTGTGTTCGGGCCTGGCTTGCAGCCCCCAGGGCTTGTCAGTGTCCAATTGGCAAAGAGACCCACGCACATAAGATTCGTTTTCGTTCAGACAATTGATTAATTGTGACTTTTTGGGTTTCCGTTTGCCAATTTAGAGCGCGTGTCCCATGGCTCACATGAAAACAATTTCAATTCTTATTGCGCCAATTAAAGAAGTTGAATAGCATGCGTAGGCTGCACATATCTGAACTCTGTCTGTCTCCATACAACATCTACATAACAATGTTTTGTATAACTATGCACAGCACATCCATATATCATTCATGCCCATTGATAATAATGACGGCAATCTGTTCCGCATTATGACAAATGACCGCCACGTTCTATGCTTTATGCAGCTCAGGTGCAGTCGGCTTCTCGACTTATCTATTTAAGTGCAATCTAAGCACTTCAAATACGTGTAGGCTTCCATTGAATGCTTAGACATGGACGCACAACGATAGCATCGTCTTTGTGTTCTACTGGATATATACAATAATATCCATGCTTCAAAGTGATGACGACTAACTCACGAACTGGCTCCCGGCTTTGTGCAGTCAGCCATAATTTTCGCCAATTTTGGTCAATTTTGCATACCAGCACCCAAGCTTTGAGTCTATCTCTGGGGCGGCAAGCATTTTAATACCCTGTAACTATTGAGTAGTTAATAATGGGTATACTAAAATCAACCACTCGATTTAAAAGGTAGAAAAATGTTTTTGAATATATACAATTTTGATAACTAAATACATTTTAATTTTATTTTAAATTTCTTATAAGCTATCACTTGGAATTTTGGCATAAAACAATTTTTTTCAAATTTAAAATATCACTTTCCTTTAGTTTCTCCTCTCATATTTATAACTTTGTCCATATCAAGTTAAAAATTGTTTTTAAATTTCTTAAATTGAAACTCTTATTTTCCTTTTAAATATCATATTCTTAACTTTAACAATTCCTTTTCGAAATTCGGTATATGATATTTTGTAGTCGTGCACTCTCGCTTTGTTTACTCTTATTTGTTGTTTTGAAATGCATAGCTTGAAATCTACAGCGAAAAACACTTAACCCCGTTAACATGGCTGGTCATTAAAATAAATTATTTAATTTTATTATTGCAGATAAGGCTGGAAAATTACGCGAATAAAATGCAAAAGATTTGACAGATAGTCGGCTTTAAAGTTTAAAGCGTTTACTAGTTTAAGCTACAGCTTGGATTTGAATTAATAAATAAAATTGATTATTGAACACAAAAAGTATTTAATTTGGCAATTAATTGGACTCTCAGAACTAGTACTTATATTTTAAATATATGCAAACATTTTCAAAATGTACTGCAGAAATTTGGCAACGTTGCCTGCGCAGAAAAGTGTCAACGCTGCATTTAAACGATTGTTGCTCATGCGCAAAAGTCGCAGCTGACTAATCAAATTTGCATATATAGTACTTTATACGTTCATTCATATCTATGTTATCTGCATTTGTGTGTAACATATACAAAAATGTGCTTGAGTTTTATTATATCTATTGAAGTGTTTACTTAGCAAATCGATGGGCGGTGCAACAAAATGTGTCAGCGGCAATTGAAGTTGTTGCCGAGAGCGTTGCAAATTGCTTTTAATTGTGCACAATGTGCAGATATATATGTATATATATATATATAATGCTGACGTCACTGATCTCAGTGATATGCTGTCATTTCCATGTTATTCTTGCATGAGACAGATTGTGCAACTTGTTCTCAGGGGCAAACCGGCAAAAAGAGCCAATGCAAATAAAATAGACAAACGGCAGCCAATGCAAATATCGAATACAAATTTCTGCTCAAAACAATTTGAATGCAAATCACGTGTTTTTCTTAATGCACTTGATCAATTGGCGATCGAACAGGGACATTTGTCTTTGAGCCCGCTGAACTTGAACTGAAAATTGAATGGAAATAGTGCAGTGTTCATTAAATGAAAATTGACATTTGAATGAAAATGTTATTGTACGAATAGTCGTATATAGCTCAATGTCGTAAGTAGGTGAAAATAGAAATGATGAAATGTGTTGCACACAATGCAACACAACAATCTGAACTGAGTAAAAATCATTTATTATAATTGAAAACCTGTCACAGCTCTTTCAAAATGTGTCTTAGCTTCCCTTTTTCAATTGATCGGCTTTATATCAAATTTCCTATCATGCAACTGGCAATGCATTTTTCATGTCAAGCAATTGAACACCTCGCACATGCGACACTTAAAACTCAAAATCAAAAATCAAAATCATTTCAATTAACTGTCAGGCTCTTAAAAAGATAAATAAACATTTAGAAAAACTTGTCTAACAGCTTCATATTCAAGCTGTAATTGCTTAAAGTTTGACTACTCGTACTCGTACTCGTTTCTAGCCATATCAAAAGCCTGCTTATCGCTGTCATTTCAGAACTGAGGTGTTAAAATTGACGCCTTTTTGTCGCATGGATTATGCAAATTTAGATACCTTATCATGTCCAATTATGTAGATAACATATGTATATGTTACTGTAGGCTAGACCCATATTCTAAGGTCAAGTTGAAGTCCAAACAAAGAGCAGCAGCTGCCATCATTAAATGATGCTAATAAATTTTTGCTCAAATATATATATATTTTGCTATTCCCCTGGCTCATGTTCATGTTAATGTTCATGTTGTCGTCATATACTACTAAATTTACATATGCTTAGACCTATATATATACACACACATTAACTTAGTTAGTATGTGTGTATCTAAGTTTTGTTTACAGTTCAAAGCACTCGCGACCACAGGGTCAATGTAAAAATGATCCGACCATGTCCATGTTTTAGTTTCGTTTTCCGACTCTGCGAGAGCCCCATTAAAAGTCGTTCATAGAACGAGTATACGAGTCTATATGTAGATATTTTTGGATATAAACACCGACTGACACTATAAATTATCGCTGCTATCGTATAAATTGCGTATTGCTCTGCTCTATGATATTTAATTGGGATTTGGATGCGTGTTATAATGAGTTGATTTAGCTGCTTCTTTGGCATATGACGGCAATGCTTGATATGTATTTAATTTGTTGATAATATACAAAAAATGTGCGGGTGGTTTGTTTTTTGTTTTTATTATTTAAATTATGTTTTGTTTGTTGCTGCAGCTGTGAGTTGTTAATGTTTTCTACTTTTTTTTGTTGACTTGAACATTTTTATGAGCATTTCACACATGTGCTCAAGGTTATCAACAGGTTTCTGCACTTATCAATAGGTATACGTATATGTACATAAACATAAGCTGACCAAAGCAGAACATTTGTATTTCTTTTTACGGCGACAGTTCCAAAATCAAGTTCAAGGCTTTGCATCTTTTATTGACTTAATGGAAAATACATAAACTTGAATCACACATTCATTTCACACAGCTGCTGCAAACTCTCATGCGATTTGATTCTTAATCAAAGCAAAGCCAGGCCAACTTATTTATTTATGGTTTATGTCTGGCATACAGAATTCCTGGAATCAAATTTTGTTTTCAAGGCGATCCAGTGCATAAAAAAAAGCAGGCATTAACTTTAAGGCACTTCGAGAAAACTGCAAATTTATCTTCATTGTGTCGCGGTCCCAGTTTTTGTTTCTTTCAAAAAAACGTGATCAAGATACATACAACAAAAATGAACCGAGACGATCCTTGAAGATCTTTCGTTGCCGATGACATCAGCAGCGTCAGCAACTGTTGCTGCTGGCTGTTGCCCCAAATTGCTTGGAACTAGCTGCAGTTGCCTCTCGCTGGGCATGCTTTTTTTTTTCTTTTTTCTTGAGGCATTTTATGAAAGACCCGTGAAAGACGTGCCTCAAATTGCATTGCGTTCCCATTCTCTCATTGTATGTGTAGGTACTTGAAATTTGACATTGCATCAATCGTTCAATTTATGGAAAATCTTCTCAGACCAGGCGCCGTTCAATGCAACAAACTGTCTAGCTTATTGCTAAGAATTTATGACAGTTTCAGTTATTGAAATGATAATTTATTTGAACACTCATAAGGTTGGGCAGCATTTGACATTTTGCCTAAAATGGAACATAGTTGTCAACATGCTGGCTACTTAGCGCATATATTTAAAAAAAAACACACACATTTTATATGGCTAGAATTCAATACCAAATCGAATGAGTAGCTTGATTAACATTAAATAATCTGCTTATGTAAAATATGCAAATCATTTACAGTTGCGTCAGAAGATCACATGTCATAGCTATGAAAACTATTCAAGCAACTAAACTGAACCTAGAAGAGGAGCAACTGAGAAACCACTTGTAAATGTGGGCGATCCCATGCTAATAACCGGCTTATAGTATCTGAACGATATGAAACCAGTTGACGACGTCAACTTCATCATCGTTGCAAATACGAGATACTCATGCTTGTACTCTTAGATTGTTCGCTGCAACAACATCATATTCTACGAGTACAAACGATTACAAGTAATTGAGTGTCTGCCACAAATGCATGCCACTTTGGGCGTTCAATTCGTTTAATGACCCCCCTCGAACCCAATCACTTGGCATTTATCACTTTGATAATTGGATGCTGCATATAAAATATGATATTGATGAATATGCACTTAAATATGAGCTTTTGATGTTTCAATTTACCTGGACTTTCCACGCCCATAATGGCATCGGAATCCTCTGCAGCGATTTGTATTTGTATTAATAGAGAATTTTTCAATTATCAGTTATAACTGTATGATGTCAGCTTGATTTAGTCAGGTAACAGCGTACTCGTAATTGTCTATTTCTATCAACCGAAATGTTTGCCAAAATATAATAGCAAAAAATAAATATCTATGCATGAGAATCTTGATGCATTGGCTCATTTTGCTGACTAATCGTGAGCAAAGTGGCAGCTTTGAATAATTTGAAAAGCATTTGTAATTCAAATAAACAGCATTTGGTGTCACTGTGCAAAAATAAACAAAAATGTTCTGCAATGCAATTTTCAAGATATGCATTTTGTACGTTTTTCAAAGTCAAAAATTTCGCAAACATCTGTTGTTCTTTCAATTTTTGAATGAATTTTCGTTGCATAGGTGCGTAAGCATGTGAGGCCAAGAAGAATGAGATAATAGAAAAGCAAGCAACAACTAGAATGGGAATATATATGTACATATATATGCTATACATATGCAAGTTTGATGCACTGCATGAGGTAAGAGTCCATTGACAGAATGTACAGCTGGATCGCCAGTCAAAGTGATATATGTGTTTTAGCCAAGTATTTGGCAATTGTGATATAAATAAGTTCAAAGCAGGTATGAGTAAGAACTATTGTCTACATGGCGTCATATATGAACAACAAAAACTATTAGCATTTAAACAAACACATACAAAATTACAAATTCCAAAGTAGCTTAGCTAACAATAAAAAATCAACAGTTTCCATAAGCCCGGAAAAATGGCCCATTAATCAAATAGGAAATTGCCTTTCAAATTAAAAGATTCATTTGCAAGTGTTCAAATTGAATTGCATTTCAGAACGCTGCACTGAATTGATTGCAACAACAAAGCAACTATTTGCTTTTTGAGCATATAAATTGCATATAATACTTTATAATGATTGAAAGAACACTCACCTTCATTTACGTAACCGCCCTCCATGGTGCCAAATGTGTACACCTCGTTGCGGCTGCGATTGCCTTTGAACACCTTGGCCACGACCTACGTCTATATCGATACACACGTGCTGGAAATGTTGTTGGATCTGGATGTGGATGTGGATCTGGGCGATGCACTCGACACCTCAGCTGTTCCGCGTTCCGCGTTCTTTCAGTGTTTTATTTATTTATTCTCTGCCAAGATCTGCTGTCTGGCTATTTATTAGAATGTATATACGAGTATTTTTGCGATTGCACAATGCTGCACAGCGGCACTCTCCAAAAAAATATTATGGCTGCTCCAGCACTTTATTTTGGTTTAAAGATTATGGCTAAATGGGCAAAGAAGCACTGTGTGTGTTTATTTTCATATGGGCTATATGCTTGGCATCTTGTGGCACGTCTGTCCGTTGTGTTCGAAGTGCAACCAAAATGCGTCAAGTTGCAGTTTCAGTTGCTACAAATAAACAAACAGGCGGCGTTCGCTTCCAGTTTCGTCCCACTGTGCAGATTGCGGAAATGTGTTGGAGCTGCAGGAAATTTTATCTAGCAATTGTATCTGCACAACGTAGCAGCTCCTCTATATCTATTCTCAGTTCCTTCTACTTGTGTGTGTGTGTGTTTGGCAATTCTTGTGAATTTGCATGTGCCCGTGGCGCGGTTGGGTTTGGCGTTTATAATACTTGTTGTTGTTTGCCTGCAAGTAAATGGAAGATACAGCACATAAATAAACATGTTGCGAAATTGGCCAATGATAAATGTTGACCCCAGATTGATCCAACTGTCTCCCAAAACACATTCCTATGCACATCAAATCAAATGGGCATGGCAACCTCTGAGATGAACTGTAAGATTTCAAGGCGCCTGTCACTGCAGTATTCGCTCTTACATGCCAAGGCCCCTTGGCTGCCCGACTATTCTAATTTTGGATAACACATGAGAGATAGACGCCTTGACATTTCCTTGACATTGCGAAATGTGCGGCTGCATTTTTAATGAGAAGAGATGTGAGACAAGCAGCAACATGGCAAACACATTGCTAAAAATACTTGTATGTTGCATGAAAAGGCAACTAGGCCAGACTCTTGTCTTTGACTTTCTAACCAAGTACAAAGAAATACATATACATATATGCATAAAAGTCAAGCTCAAAGTGTTTCTGGCTGAAAAGAAACTACTTTAATTTAACATTTTTTCAAATTACCTACTCAAACACATTTCTGATGTTTGTTTTCCTATTTTGGCAATCCTAATGACTCATTAGACCTTTTTTGGCCTAAACCATATACAAGTTGAAGCGCTTGCTTGGCTTCTTGGAATTTTCACGCTCTTTTGAGCCATGTTGCCCATCTTGTTTGTCTATTTAATCTATTGGTAAATACATTTTAGCTACTCATTCAAAGAGTTATTGTTGTTGTTGCTGATGTCATTATGTCAATATTTGCAGCAATTGAAAACTAATTTCAATAGCAAACATTCAAGCAAAATCAGTTCGTTTGTTTTTGCTGTATTTGTTTGTTTGCATTTGCAGCTTGTGTTTTGATTATTTTTCAAGCAGCAAGTTCAATGCCAACTTGAAATGATTAATAGCATATAATTATGCTAATTTTAAGAGCAACTACTATGAGAATGTATCACTTTTGACCACGTAAGGGAAAAGTAAACCGTATGCGCGCAAAGCTGCCGGGGAACTGTTTTGAAAATGAAAGCCGAAAACGAAGCGCGAGTCGAAAACGAGACAAAGATAAAAATTGAAATTGCTTTACCAAAAAGCGCTGAATTTATGCATATATCTAGATATTGTAATAAAAAAAGAAGACGCGGAGAACGACAAATGTCACGTGGAAAGGCCATCAAATGAAATGGTCTGCGATGACAATTTTTGGAACTGGCAATCATCAATGGATTCATACTTGACATTCGTTTAAGCACAAACTGAACTGAGCTGCCAAAAAAGAAAAAAAAAAACGCAGTACTTTCAATTTGAGCAGTTGTTCAATTTGATCGAATAGGTTTTGCGGCAAGCGAAACGAATTTTAATTGATGCCACAGACAGAGGCACGTAGAGAGCAGTCGGAAGACGTCACTATTTTGGGAGCTGTGAAAAGCGCCTGAGCTATTACTATTATACATATTACATGGTAATTGTTCAATGTTATATATTTATGCTACAAGTTGCATAATTAAAGCGGCACTTGATTAATAATCGTTGAACCCAATGTGACCCGCAGTTTGGACAACGCCTTCTAATTTGATATTTATAACAATTGTTATTATTGTATTGTGGTTGCTTTGTTGTAACTATTAGCGGCAGCATTATGCATTTTTAATAGATCTTTATTGAGTTAAATCTGTGCCTGGCCTTCATTTTAAAGTAACCCCTAGAATAATTAACTCTTTTTTTGTATATATATATTGAACATTGATCTGTCCTTCCTTCCTTTTGTTTGGCAAACAATTGAAAGAGCGACAATTCGTTTAATTGACGTTTTATTTTTCATTATTTATGAGCGTAAATATTTAAAGTTAAGGACAGGGCAGAGACATGAAGTTACGCTTCTTGGGTCTGATTATGTTTAATTCAATCCAAGTGCCATCAATCAAAACAACAAATTGGTCTGAAGGAAGGGTGTGTAAGAAATGTGTAAGTGTGTGTTGGTTGTTGCTGGTTGTCAGTATCGAGTTAATTGCCAACACAAGTTTGTAATTATGTTATTGTCATCGTTGTCTTTTTGTTAATTTCCCGTTGCCTTGAGTGTGTCACATTGCTGCTGTGACTGTGACAAGGGCTTAAACATCAACTGCACACAGTTGGAGTCACATATATTTTATGATTTTTCACATAACAAGCTTAATGCAATTTGCAATAGTTAGAAGTTTTAAAGTGTTATTAAAGGTCACTTGCTATGAGTTTTGAAAACTTTAAAAAGTCAAAAAAACTGGCAGTAAACATACATTTTGAACTCACACCAATTGTGAGTTAAGTTATAAATTTGTCTACAAATGTATTGCAGCAAACATTGAATAATGTATACATCTTTATTACGCTTGTAATTACTATTATGTTGTTATGTTTAACGCCTACCGATAAATGACTTAACCGCAACCTGTCTACACTTGCCGCATGCAGCTAGCTGGGGGCGTTACGTATACGTATTACGTATACGTCGACTCGATCAATAGACAGACGCTCAGCCACAAAAACCAATTGAGAGGCAGTTCAGCAGGGTAAACAGAACAATAATATTAAATGCGACGAGGGGAAGAGAAAGGCCAAGTACTCATACAATATCGCAGTCAAAATTAATAGCCCCAGTTGTATTTCTATGTCGCTTGTTTGTCGATCAACATCGACGACGACGACGTCATCGTTGTCTGCTGACAGCTACTGTGCTGTGAAATAATAATATATACGACAGTCGCAACAACAAGCTGAAACACAATGCTTTATTTTCGTTATTGTTTTTTTAGCCCAAAAGAATTCATAAATCTATTGAAAGTAAATAGCAAAAGTGGGTCAGCCTCTCAAGAGCTTGAGGTAGTCACATGAATTGCCCAAGAACATCAATCATATTAATTGGTAGCAGTAGAAGCCAAGAACATCTAAACTTGAATTCAATTTGGCGCCCAGAATACTTTTATCACTCGTAAAAATAATCTAATAAGCTGACGTTGCACGTGGCGTATGTCTCAAAATGAATTGCTCGTAAAAACAATTACATTATGTACATATTTTTGTGACTCACCGTTCAACCGCAAAGTTCAACGCACTTTTGCTGGCAAAAACCAAACAAGATGTTGTAATAGAACGTTGCCAAAAAAAGAAATTCATTTAAGAGCTCTATGGACATATACAAATTGAGTTCCGGCCTACGCAATGTTGGCACAAAAGCCCTAAACCGGACCAAAAAAGCTAATAGACGTGATGAAAATTGGCAAATTCTTGCAGCTGATGCCGACAAAGCAAGTGTGAACATTTTTGGCAGTCGAATGGCTTAGAATGACGAATATTTGTATTTAAATTGGAAATTTCATATATTTTCTTTGACGTTATTAAAATTGAAATTGCTAAATTAAAATGCTTTTGTTTTTTAATTTCAACACCTACAGGAGCACAATAGCTGACATCATTCTTATAAATTTGCGTAGAAATTGAGAAATTTTATAAAGTAGGTACTCAATTTGAAATAAGTTTACAAAAAGTGTGTGAAAATGTTATTGAATAGTACATTTTTGCAAATTCGTGACTGAAATAAATAAAAATAATAATCTCACATTTAAAATTTATTTGTTTAAAATACCACTCGTCAAGTTTTCTATATGCAGCCATATGTTTCTTGGAATTCTTAAAGGTAAAAACATAGTTTTCTCACGCATTTCTGTTTGCTGCTGCACACTTAAAAAAAAAAAAACAAAATATTTCTACTTTTTTTCATCATTTTTTAAAGCTAAAAGTTTATTTTCTTTTGCTATTTTTATAGCTGAGCATAGCCAACTTGCCATTGGCATTATCAAATGTTACGCTAAATCAAGCAAAGTTGTTTTGATATTAAAAATATTGCTCGCCTCAGCTTTTTATCGCAAAGGTTGACCAAATGACGCGTTCGTTCCAATTTTATAAAAATCAGACAAGTCAATTAAGTCGGCCCAAAGTCTTTTTGACATTTTCTTGTCAGCTAAATGGAATTGTGGACCGCATAGTTGAACTTTCTTGTTTGTTTACTTAACTCAGGTGACGTAATTTGGTTGCTCCGATATCATTTGAAGGTTAGTTGAGCTAAGGTTGTTGTTGTCTATGCATGAGTTGCATTATCTATTGATATAGTTAGCTACAAAAGTATGTGTTATGGTGCTGCAAAACTAATGATATCGACACCACTGTATAGTTTGAATAGTCGATAGATGTATTTTAACATTTTCATAGAGTTTAGTTTTGTTACATTTGGAATCTTTATAAAAATAAGTAAGAATACTCTAGTCGAGTGTGCCCGACTACGAGACTCCCTGCTCCCAACTTGCATTTCAAGCAGTTCAGCGGCAACACAAGCAAGCAGCGCACTTAACGTGTCCAGTTCCTGTCAAACTGTTGTTTCTGCCTGCCGAGACGGGCTTAATAGATTCTTCCATAACTTTGGTGTTATTTATCCGATCCTGATGAAATTTACACAGCTGATCAACATTGATTCAACATATATGTGTACCAAAAATCACAAACTGTAGCTGTGGGAGTCTTTTGCGATTTGCGGGGGTGCGGACGGGTGCATCCGAAATTTGAAATAAACTTGATCTGCGTATGGTATACAGGAACCTTCATGCCAAGTTTGGTGTCTCTAGCTCTTATAGTCTCTGAGGTCGACGCGTTCATACAGACAGACAGACGGATGGACAGACGGACATTGCTAGATCGTCTCGGCTGTTGATCCTGATCAAGAATACGTATAGTTTATATTGTCGGAAATGCCTCTTTCTGGCTGTTACACACATTTGCAGTACTATATAACTCCCTTTTTCCCGTTTTTAATGGGAACAGGGAGTAAAAACTTCTAAAAATTGTCTTTGGCAATAAAATTTATCATTCGGAAACTTTTTAAACAGCGATTACTATTAAAATTCCCTACCTATTGTGCCGTCTGTGCATAACTTAGCTAGTCTCTGCCAACGATCAGCTGATAAGAATCGTAATCTGTAATTTTATTAAAAATATTTAATCTTTAAAGTGGACAATCTAATAAATTGCCATGTCGGAAGAGATAGCGTTGCAGGTTGATGTCATATCCCAGTCATAATACAAGTGCGTGTAATATAGCCAAGTGGTATGCCCTATAGCGATAGCTCTAGGCTATATCCAACATAGGCATGTTGCTATCTTCCAGGGCAGATACTATCGCAGTAATCTGCACAAAATAGTTTCATTTTCTTTGAATTGCGTGACCAACTGGCAGTTACACCCACAACTGCAGCATGGCCCCTGCCAACTGCAATTGTCATATATACGATATATATATATTTTTTATTTTTTCTTGTTTTTTTCTGCTAAACACGCATAAAATTTTAACGCTATTGCATGCTTGTCATGTGCCGCTGAACTTTTGACCTGCCGGGCGGCTGATGAAGTTTGCTGATATGACACAAGAGCGTCAAAGGGGGAAGAAATATGAAGGGGGAGACATGTGGGGATGGTTATGTGTTGGAAAAGCGCAAAGCTTCGCCATGGTTTAGGCAGGCGTGTCCAAAGGGGGCGTTGATAGGCCCCCGCCCTAACATTTTTGTGTGTCAAGTCAAATTAGTTACGCTGTGTATGTGTGTGTGTGTGTGTATCTGTGTGTGTGTATTGCAGGTGGTTGCTGCTTACAAATGGAACTGTCATTGCCTCTGTTGACAGCTGAGCTGAGTCAAAAAAAAAAAAACTGCTGCCTCATATTCATATTTAGCAGCACATTCAACATTTGCTCGTTGCATTCATCCATCTTCATTTGTGGCCTGCATTTTCATTTTCATTTTCATTCTCATTTCCACATTTCCATTTGCATGTGCCTTATTCACTTTGTTTTGTCATCTGTCAAATGCATCGTTGACGTCGCTTGCGCATTATACAAAATAAAGCTATGCTTTTCTAAACCAACTTAAACACATGTCTGAGCAATAACATTTGGGGTTGCCCTCGCATTATCAGTGGCAAGCGGCTTATCAATCATTTGTAGCAGCATATGACAAACTGAATGAATCTGTTTAAATCGATTTTTGGCACCTTTAGCTAGTTTGCTATTTTGGTAGATGCGCCAATTGTGTTGGCTAATTGAATTTGGTTGCCCGCATGACTTAAATAAACACTGCAATTTACATACACGCTCAGATACATTCGTGTATAATTGTTTGCTTTTGTTTTTATCACCTAACGTTTATGTGTGCTTTGTATAATGTATAATGTATAATATAATATAGCTTGATATTTATATTTCAAACAGTCGCACATATTTACTTTTTGTTTGATGCCAAACCAAATTGTGTGTTTTTTTTTAAAACACACGACAAGAATTTAACGATGTGGCTGACCTTCAAGAAATCTGAATACCAATAAATATTTGTGTCTTCTTTTGAAATAAGTTAAATTTGATAATATTTCATATGTTTTCAGTATCTTAAGTTAGCTAATGATCTGTAACTATCAAATTTGAATGATTTAAGTTATATATCAATTTTAGGTTTGAAATTTCAAACAGGGTATCTGCTCTTCGACTACTCTCGATCATTTTGTATTAATTAAATAAAGTAAGGTGGAAATTGCAGAATGTCAAATGTTTCAAAACAATTTCACCCAACGCCTCAGCACAAACACAAACTCATAGTGTATGTGTGTGTTGGGGGGGGGGGGTGTGTGTTTAGTATGTGTGGGTTGCGTTTGCTTTTCAGTTTGCACTTGAAATAGTTTTTGTTGCTTTTTGAACGCACATAAAAATTCCAGTTGCTTGGCTTTTGCTATTTCTGTTCGTTTCTCTGTATACCGTATGCTAAAAAAAAAACGCTTTTGTTATCATTCTTCTTATCAAATGACTCATGAAAAATAATCAAATAAGCAAAGTTGAAAATTTGTAAGTTCTTTAGCTAGCGTCGGCCAACTGTAAACATAACTGAAATAATAACAAAGCGTGAGTTGTGCAATTAAAATTCTCAGAACAGAACAGCGTCAAAGGGACTTATGAATTTTAAAAACTGGATAATATTTGAAATTTCATTGAATTCGAGTTGATAAAAGATTAAATTGTAAATGTTAAATCTTAAATTTATGAATCATGAACTCTGTTAAGTATAAAAGTAGTCTTAGCTTCTTTTATAGCCTTCATTTTTAATCCTGTAATCACAATCTAAAAGTTTAATAGCTGACATCTTCTATGCCATTATGTTTGAACCACTTTTTCTTCAATATTTGAACGGCTTTTTCCCAAGAGTACACATTAGCTACTCAATAACATAGTTTGGTATTCAATAGCCGCATTGTCTATGGCTCCTATGGCTTCCCGCATTTGGTATTCTGCTGTGTTATATAGAAACTGTGCAAAATTATAATTATGCCAGTCATGCAGTAAAAGGATACTCGTCTCTGTAGTTACTTTCTCCCCCCTTTCACCGCTAAAACCAAAAAGGTAACAACAAAACAGCGAAACCGCACAAAAAAATAACTAAAGCCGAAAGGGAAACCACAAAACGTTGCAATCAACTGCATTTCATGGGGGGTATTACAAATCGCTCAAAATGGGCTGGGCTCAAGAATATTATCGGGGCCTGCAAATGCAATTATGCTAATGCCAAAAAAAAAGATACAACGAAGCAAAATTATAGCCATAGAAGCGTAAAAGTCACTAGGGTATTATTATAAAAGGGTAATCAAATGAAGCACAGTTGATAAACTGTATAAAAGACACAAATGATAATAAGCCCGAATCGAGCAATTAAACTTAAATAAATTGAGAGCACGCGCCAAAGGCACAAATAACAAAGAGAAAAACAAAACCAAACTATAAAACCGAAATCCAAAAACACAAGTTGTCCTTTAATGGGTAATCGATATGTTCTGGAGGGGTGGAATACCAAAAAGGCCTCGAGGTAAGGGTAATGAGAACAGACTGCCCAACTGTTCGTTGAACCCTCACCCCTCCGATTGGGAATTCGATACGATATTTTGCTTTACCTTTTTTGTGCTAAAATTGCAGCCGCTGATGAGCTCAGAGCTCAGAGCTCAGACCTCAAAGCAAAATCAAATAGTCAGATAAGAGCTGGCACATTACAATGCCTGGCCCCGAGAGCCGGATGAAACGCGCCTGCGAACCTGAACTCTGATATACATACAATATGTATAGAATCTGAGTATACTTAAATATTTCGATCACATATTTGCCCTTATCTCAGTATTTCTATCAAATTACAATCAACCAAATGTTGGTTCCTGTGACTCGTTCCCTGAAATCTGATAAACAGTCCCCGACAAAATCGCTCTACTGTTAAATTATGTATAGTATATATGTATTGGGGCTTGTATAATATGTAAAAATAGTTGATTGTTGCATGGTTGGGCAGCATTTGATTAATTAATGAAAAGTGCGCAAAATAAAAAAACAATACAATAACAATTTCAACAATAAAATGTCAATAAAACACACTTGAGCTATTTTAATTAAAATGTAATAAGAATTATGCTATATATACAATAAAATTTGAAATATTACAGTCTCATCTTGCTTAGCAATTTTATAGGTGGTTGGTAGCCAGAATCAATCAAATAAGCTGTTATATTTAAGTATATAGTCTTAAAAGTTAACTTATATAAAGTATGCTTGAGCTTATTATTATTGCAACATTAAATGTGTATTTTACTTTCTTCCGAGCATTAAACTTTACTACAAAACCACTTTACTGCACGAAGGCAAGCTAGGGCTTGCTATATTCCTTTTGGAGAAAAAACTGCCTTCCGAAAAGCATTTTCTTTCAAACGGACTCAATCTGAAAATAATAGTAAGATCTTAAAATAGAACTCCATATAAATGCTGCAATAAAAAGTATCTGAATTAATCTATTTGCCCGTTGTCTGTTGATTGTTAATTGACAAAGGCTTGTGCATAAATTGTAGCATATTTAGAGGCGTTCAGGCGCATTAATGCAAAGTGCTTGGCAATAATGCGAACAGCAGGCGAAGGCAGAGACAAATGGCGACGACCCACTTAGGCGTTTGCCTCGCTGAGGTAATCACAGAATGGTGGCTGTTGCATGTACAAGCATATAATTACGTATACGGTCTGTCTGTAGGCCAAATAAAGCCCACGCAGTGCCGGCCAACTAACAAGTGGTCCCTCGAGAGCAACACAATTTGCAGCAGAGAGCTGCTGCTGTTGGTGGTATGGCTGTTGATGGCTGTGGCTGCAAGTGGGTGCCGGTGGCAACACCCACACGTGCCCACAGCGGGCTGCCGGCACCCAGACAGAGAGGCACACTGTGCCTACACACACACAGGCAAATGCCGATAGCAACACTTGTTTGTTGGTTGCATTGAAATGGAAAACAAAATGTTGCAGGCAAATGTTGCTGGTGCAATGTTGCCGGGGTAAACTTTTAACAGCTGATTTGGGCAGCTGTGTGTGCATTGCAGGTGTAGGTTGAAAGTTCAAGCGCTGCATCAACAGCAGCGCAACAGCAACAACAACTGTAAGAGCTGTGTCCTTGGGCTTTTCGTATATTGCTGCAGCAGCTGCCCGGACCCGGCAAGTTGCAGCCTGCGAAGGGCATTTGCTGCTTGCCGGGTGCACTGCGCATATATGTGAAAATCAATAATTTTGAAAGCACTCGTATTTTGTTGGCACACAAGTTGAAAGCATAGTTTCTTTACAAAAACAAAAAAATGCTCAAAACTGATTGCAAAACTCACCTAGTTGAGATAAATTCCACTTGTAATACAAATATTTTAATTGTTTATTTGTTTTTGTTTGCCTCTTGTGCTTGCCCTTAGAACAGCAGAATCAAACTTTTAAGCAGTTTCAAAGCACTATTCAACGCATGGAAATAGTTTTTGCCTGCGAACTATACAAAAGCTTTACAATAAAACAACAACAATATGAAAGCTATACACATTAGCAACTTATTTATATAGCTTGACGTTGCGTTTTGGCTTCATTTTTGTTGCTCCTGGGGATCAAGCAACAGCTCCTCCAGGATCAACAAGAATCAGGAACTAAGCTCAGCAAAGCAAAATGATTTAAATAAAGTATTTTATATGTTGTTGTTGTTGTTTGGCCTTACATGCAATGTTAAACATTTTGTTTTTTGTTTGTTTGTAGTCTATTTTACCTGCACGAATTTTATTGTTATTGTTATTACCTGTTTTGCGTATGAAAGAAATCAAATAAAAAATAGAATCAAAATTGATTATGCCGCTATATTTCGGCAGCAACAGCAACAACAACCTGCACACAAACTTATTCAGTAAAATTATTATAAAACATTTCCAAACTAAACCATATGAAACGCCCACTAGAATATCGCCCACACCGCACTGCGATAACAAGTTCAAACATAACAATTATAAAAATTTATTGTAGGTTTACAAAACTTTCGTACTTAGACTTGGTCGCTTGAACGGCCAAACAAACGCTAGTTGGCCAACAAATTGTATTATACTCTTAAGCAGAGAACTCGCCAGCGGCAAACCGAGAGACAAGCGCAAACTCGACAACCGACAACCGACAACCGAGAAACCGACAACCTTCGCGTTTCAGTTGCGCCAACAGACTGTTTTTCAATATTGCTGAGAGCGACGAGCCAGCGAGCACACGAACAACCCAAGAGCAGCAGCAGCAGCAGCAGCAGCAGCAACACCAACAGCAGCAGCAGCAGCAACATCGACGACAACAGCAGCAACAGCAAACGCCGGCAACAGCAGCAATGGCTCGTTGATAACAGAATTTATACGCATATACATATTGTATGCATTAAATATTTAATGCAATAATTTACAAGCTACAAATATATAAATATCTTATTTGATAAGAAACAAGTCAATATTTATTGAAGATACATTTTGCCAGATACAACAAAAGTGTTTTAGAGGTCGTTTTTTGAAGGTGCAATAAAAAACTTAACTTGTGAAGGAACAATATTATTAAACTTAAATTTTTTGAATTATTTTAGTTGCTTAATTAGTTGTTTTGTTAGTAGTTTATACAGAAAATTATGCTCAAAGTAATATAGTAAAGATTTAAATATGCATTTTATTTATATCGCTAGCTGAACACAAAATTTGGCCTCAATTTCCCGTCAAGGATATGATCGGTTTGAGACTAAGTAAATTTAAGATGAATGAAATAATAAATAATGAAAAGGTACTTAAATTGTATACAATGCTGACCAAATTTTATAATATGATGGCATGGTATGATGGCATTCTGAACATGACTCAAACGCATCCATTGCTAAACTTATTTTTATTCGGAAATTACGAAATTAATGACTTGAATAAATATTAGAAAATAACCGCAAAATAAAAGACTGTCAACACAGAAATTTGTGAATCATTTTGCTGACCTAACTTTGCTAAGTCTAGATATATATTTTCATCTATTCATAGTACTAAAATTGGTATAACAATGAAATGTTGGTGATGTCCATCTGAAGGTTTTATCCAAAGCACATCAGCTAATAAAATATTCAACACTCAAAAAGGACAACGACTAAAATAACATTCCTCGTTGAGCTGCCAACCAAGGTTGCTGCTTGAGTCTAAAAAAAACTAGATCATTTATTAGACGACCCAGAAAAAACAGCGAAGCCCAATGAAACTGCAGAAGAAGCTAACCAATTAATTAATACAAAATTATGAAATGAGAAAGCCAAAATAAAACGGAAACACAAAATTCATTTGAGTTATGCGGTGCAAAAACGCAGTTCCACCGCCTTTCAAATGTCCTTGCAATTACCAAAGGCGCTTAGTCCTCAGTCGACCTAAATACCAGGCAAGGCTTCATTTAGCATGCCCGAAAATGCAAATATTTTACAGCTGTCGTAGCGCCGCTGCTGCTGCTGCTGTTCCACTTGTTCCAGTTTCGGGACCGGCTCGCCATATATATGTATATATATTCATGTGGGAGTTGTCCTATTGATTTAATTTCAACAACAACATTTGTTTCGTGACGCAATGCTTGTCGAGTTGAATGCGCTGTGTCGCCGTGGCGTCAAGTAATCCTGAGGCGCCTCCAAGGGGTTGTTTTAGCCGCGCTCGCTTGGCAGCCTGCCCTGGACTCATAACCCATGGAATAGTAGTATTTTTGTTGGTTCCGTACCGGCGCCACAATGACTGCGCATAATTTTATGACATTGCTATTGTCAGTTGTCTCAGGCGAGCTGTTATTATGTGCCTTAGGCCGTAATTGATATCAATATTTTGGCTAGTTTCAAACTCTTTGCCTCAAAGAAAACTGCAGCCGTCTGTACGGAAAAACATGACCTAGACACTTTGTACTAGTTTTAATATTTACTTAGATTGCGATCAGTTCTGTTGCGAAGGTCAATGCGACGACTTCAGTAGGCAAACAGGAATATAGCTGATTTGCATTATAAATAGCTTAGTAATGTATATATTTGTTAATGACTAATGATGACGTCCAGTTTGGCTTAAGGTCTGTCTTGAAAGTGACGCAACTTGCAGTCATGGTGGAGTCATTGTGTAAATTTGAAGTTGAGCGCATTTTGACAGCTGTCTAACATATATTAGTCAACTTTGGACAAATAAGAATACATCTGAGAAAGGTACTGTCATATATCACAGCTGAGCTGGAATATATTTATAGTTTTATAGACAACTAAGAGAAGTATTTACCTTAAGTAAATAAACTTGATCTCCTGTGCAATTTTGTTTGCTTGCCAAGTTAACAAGTTTGCCAAGTTATCTAGTTAACTATAGTTAATTAAAACACTATGTACTTTCTTATGATAAAATTCCACCTACAATTTAGCTAGAAATTCGCAAATACCATCTCAATGCTGCCGCGAGGAGACTCATTCAACTGTGTCAACAATGAGGCAATAAATGTACCCAAACCCACAACTCCCATGTTCAATGCGAAACATGGAAAATCGTTTGTTGTAACAAGTGCGAATTGCACTTGAAGTATTGACAAATTGGCTTAATGTTGCCCCTGCCCCGTCAACCTCGACCAATCAGCTGATAAGACAATTGTCGGTCTTTGTCTCTGACTCTCCGACTGACACACTAGCTGATTAACTGAGTGCGTTTGTACCAGGTTTTGCGGTATTTTATCAGCACTACTGCTCCACTTAGATATTCGCAAGTGTTCATGCACTTCCTCAATGCGCTTAGACAACTATGGACAATTGTGAATCTGCAATTCATAGATTCAAGTGCGTCATTGGAGTGGCTGCCACTTAGCAAAAGTGGGCGTTTCGAGTACGATTTGGTTGCTGTTTATCAATGAATGTGGCTCCATTTTTAATTAATTTCAACAGTTTTTGCATAGATTGGTTTGCTGATGAATCACATCAGTGACTATTTGGTCACCAGTGACCATAAATTTCCTTATTAGCTGTAGCTATGAATATCATCAACAATTAAGCTGATCAAACGAAAATTTTGATGTGTTTTTAACACATTTTTGATTGTCTTTGTGTTCTAAATTGTTATAGTTTATAACATACCGTTATTCAATGCATAAAGACACAAATAGAAGGCGATATATAAATTTAAATGAACCACATTGGCCTAATCAACTCGTTATAAGCAACAAAAAATTTATTTTATGTTTTAACTTTGTTAAATGCAGAAATGCATGACAATTTTAACCAGTTAAATTTTATTATTATTTATTATATTTTATATTAATTAAAATATGAATTTATAAAGCATTTAAAAGTTTTTATTAACAACATATTCTATAAATTTAGTTCAATTCAAATATCTCAACGTTCAGGCGCCAATTGAAGCTATAAACTGAAAGCTAACTGCTGCAAAACGCAAAATTAACAACACCTGATAGCTAAAAGCTACAAGACGCTAAATGGCCATTACTTGAAAGCTGAATGCTATAAAACGCTAGGTGGGCAGCACCATCAACGTTAAATTCACCTTAAATTTCCTTCGCCTTTATCAACTTTCGACTGTCTGGCCACACTGTTGCTGCTTAACAAGTAAATCGCAGGAATTCGGAAAAAAGCACCACAAAAACATAAACAAATAAATATGGACAGCAGCAACGACCTGTCGGAGGAGCTAATACGTCGCCTAAGCGCTGCTGGTGGCCTGGGTAAGTCAAGAAAGTACGCGTGGTGGTGGTGCTTGGGATTACTTCCGTTCACTCGGGTGAGATGCGTACACAATCGCACAGTGGGTCAATAAAGTCAACGCACAGCAAGAGCTTTCATAAACTTAAAAATCCATCCAATTAACATTACTTTCTGCCACAAATAAGGTATTTAATAAATGTACATAAGCATATATTTAATACAAAATACGTACACTTTGCAGAGGAGGTTACAGCCAGCGAAATATTTGAGGAAACCAACATCTACGAGGATGGCCACGATGTGGAAAATGAGCCCGATGACATTATCATTGTGCACATGGATATTAGAGAGCCTTTGAGCACCTTGAGGTAAGTATGCAACCAGGCGCATCCAGCTCATCGCTAATACATCTGCTTTGACAGAACGCTTGTGGAGCAAAAGATTGGCGTGGACCTGGACTATTACTCATTCTGTCTGCAGGATGCACAGGAGGTAACAAGATTCGCATAGTATTTAATACTCAACTAACGACATCGCTTTGCAGCTGGAGCCGCACAAGAACCTGGTCGATCAATGTGTCAAGGGCGAGGCACAGTCACAAATATTACGAAGAATGACTGGTGCACCATGGTATATACGTAACAGAGACATTGAAAATGAGCTGCAGATACCAAAAATCGGAGATGTTATTAACCGTCAAGCTACTACATACTTGGCCAAGCTCGCAGGCCATCCAAACCAACTGGCGCAAAGGCTCCTGAGAGCGCGACGGATTAACGGAGTGAGGGCGAGAAGGAGACTCCGGAGAGTTCACCCAAATGACTTGCCAAACCGGATTTTACAATAATCTTATTTAAATTATTCACCCTATTATCAAGGCTGATGTACATATGTATATATTAGAATTATTATTATTCACTATAGAATAAGTTACTAATAATAGTAACAGCAATCTATAAAATATATAAACACTTTAAAAAAAAAAAAAAAAAAAAAAAAAAAAACTTTGTATCTCCAAAGCTATAAGGACGATTTTGATATCCTTTGGTCAGTCGATAGTCCTTATTAAGACGCGTTGTTTGACACAGGACTCGTAAGGATCAGCAAGGATCCGGCCGAGATATAGCTAGTTTTCTGTCTACAAAAATGTCCTTATAACTCGGTTGTTTAAAGGACGAACGTCCTTTGAAATACATTTTCTGAAGCGGATAAACAAGGACTATCTTTTGGCCAAACGACATTCAAATGGTCCTTCAAATGGCCGAGTTACAGGCGATTTTGTGAATTTAGGTCCTTTTTCCCTAGCAACCCCCTTGATGAAAATTTTGACAACATTTTTGAAAAAATCCTAAAAATCCTTGAACGCCAATCGATAGCTCTACTGTCTCTGATTACAAAATGGTATGTCCTTTCAAAAACCTTAAGGATACGACCGAGTTATAGCTTAAAGAATAGTTTGTTTTCGTCCAATTAGCAGTTGTTGGAATATTGTTGCATACTTTTAGGGGCAATTTTGGACTTAGAAAATTTCAGCCTGAAGGCGAATGGAAATGAGTCAGAAACACAAAATCCTTTGTATCTCCAAAGCTATAAGGACGATTTTGATATCCTTTGGTCAGTCGATAGTCCTTATTAAGACGCGTTGTTTGACACAGGACTCGTAAGGATCAGCAAGGATCCGGCCGAGATATAGCTAGTTTTCTGTCTACAAAAATGTCCTTATAGCTCGGTTGTTTAAAAGACGAACGTCCTTTGAAATACATTTTCTGACGCGGATAAACAAGGACTATCTTTTGGCCAAACGACATTCAAATGGTCCTTCAAATGGCCGAGTTACAGGCGATTTTGTGATTTTAGGTCCCTTTTCCATAGCAACCCCCTTGATGAAAATTTTGACAACATTTTTGAAAAAATCCTAAAAATCCTTGAACGCCAATCGATAGCTCTACTGTCTCTGATTACAAAATGGTATGTCCTTTCAAAAACCTTAAGGATACGACCGAGTTATAGCTTAAAGAATAGTTTGTTTTCGTCCAATTAGCAGTTGTTGGAATATTGTTGCATACTTTTAGGGGCAATTTTGGACTTAGAAAATTTCAGCCTGAAGGCGAATGGAAATGAGTCAGAAACACAAAATCCTTTGTATCTCCAAAGCTATAAGGACGATTTTGATATCCTTTGGTCAGTCGATAGTCCTTATTAAGACGCGTTGTTTGACACAGGACTCGTAAGGATCAGCAAGGATCCGGCCGAGATATAGCTAGTTTTCTGTCTACAAAAATGTCCTTATAGCTCGGTTGTTTAAAGGACGAACGTCCTTTGAAATACATTTTCTGACGCGGATAAACAAGGACTATCTTTTGGCCAAACGACATTCAAATGGTCCTTCAAATGGCCGAGTTACAGGCGATTTTGTGATTTTAGGTCCCTTTTCCATAGCAACCCCCTTGATGAAAATTTTGACAACATTTTTTAAAAAATCCTTAAAATCCTTGAACGCCAATCGATAGCTCTACTGTCTCTGATTACAAAATGGTATGTCCTTTCAAAAACCTTAAGGATACGACCGAGTTATAGCTTAAAGAATAGTTTGTTTTCGTCCAATTAGCAGTTGTTGGAATATTGTTGCATACTTTTAGGGGCAATTTTGGACTTAGAAAATTTCAGCCTGAAGGCGAATGGAAATGAGTCAGAAACACAAAATCCTCTGTATCTCCTTGGCCAAGCTCGCAGGCCATCCAAACCAACTGGCGCAAAGGCTCCTGAGAGCGCGACGGATTAACGGAGTGAGGGCGAGAAGGAGACTCCGGAGAGTTCACCCAAATGACTTGCCAAACCGGATTTTACAATAATCTTATTTAAATTATTCACCCTATTATCAAGGCTGATGTACATATGTATATATTAGAATTATTATTATTCACTATAGAATAAGTTACTAATAATAGTAACAGCAATCTATAAAATATATAAACACTTTAAAAAAAAAAAAAAAAAAAAAAAAAAAAACTTTGTATCTCCAAAGCTATAAGGACGATTTTGATATCCTTTGGTCAGTCGATAGTCCTTATTAAGACGCGTTGTTTGACACAGGACTCGTAAGGATCAGCAAGGATCCGGCCGAGATATAGCTAGTTTTCTGTCTACAAAAATGTCCTTATAACTCGGTTGTTTAAAGGACGAACGTCCTTTGAAATACATTTTCTGAAGCGGATAAACAAGGACTATCTTTTGGCCAAACGACATTCAAATGGTCCTTCAAATGGCCGAGTTACAGGCGATTTTGTGATTTTAGGTCCTTTTTCCCTAGCAACCCCCTTGATGAAAATTTTGACAACATTTTTGAAAAAATCCTAAAAATCCTTGAACGCCAATCGATAGCTCTACTGTCTCTGATTACAAAATGGTATGTCCTTTCAAAAACCTTAAGGATACGACCGAGTTATAGCTTAAAGAATAGTTTGTTTTCGTCCAATTAGCAGTTGTTGGAATATTGTTGCATACTTTTAGGGGCAATTTTGGACTTAGAAAATTTCAGCCTGAAGGCGAATGGAAATGAGTCAGAAACACAAAATCCTTTGTATCTCCAAAGCTATAAGGACGATTTTGATATCCTTTGGTCAGTCGATAGTCCTTATTAAGACGCGTTGTTTGACACAGGACTCGTAAGGATCAGCAAGGATCCGGCCGAGATATAGCTAGTTTTCTGTCTACAAAAATGTCCTTATAACTCGGTTGTTTAAAGGACGAACGTCCTTTGAAATACATTTTCTGAAGCGGATAAACAAGGACTATCTTTTGGCCAAACGACATTCAAATGGTCCTTCAAATGGCCGAGTTACAGGCGATTTTGTGATTTTATGTCCTTTTTCCCTAGCAACCCCCTTGATGAAAATTTTGACAACATTTTTTAAAAAATCCTAAAAATCCTTGAACGCCAATCGATAGCTCTACTGTCTCTGATTACAAAATGGTATGTCCTTTCAAAAACCTTAAGGATACGACCGAGTTATAGCTTAAAGAATAGTTTGTTTTCGTCCAATTAGCAGTTGTTGGAATATTGTTGCATACTTTTAGGGGCAATTTTGGACTTAGAAAATTTCAGCCTGAAGGCGAATGGAAATGAGTCAGAAACACAAAATCCTTTGTATCTCCAAAGCTATAAGGACGATTTTGATATCCTTTGGTCAGTCGATAGTCCTTATTAAGACGCGTTGTTTGACACAGGACTCGTAAGGATCAGCAAGGATCCGGCCGAGATATAGCTAGTTTTCTGTCTACAAAAATGTCCTTATAGCTCGGTTGTTTAAAGGACGAACGTCCTTTGAAATACATTTTCTGACGCGGATAAGCAAGGACTATCTTTTGGCCAAACGACATTCAAATGGTCCTTCAAATGGCCGAGTTACAGGCGATTTTGTGATTTTAGGTCCTTTTTCCATAGCAACCCCCTTGATGAAAATTTTGACAACATTTTTGAAAAAATCCTAAAAATCCTTGAACGCCAATCGATAGCTCTACTGTCTCTGATTACAAAATGGTATGTCCTTTCAAAAACCTTAAGGATACGACCGAGTTATAGCTTAAAGAATAGTTTGTTTTCGTCCAATTAGCAGTTGTTGGAATATTGTTGCATACTTTTAGGGGCAATTTTGGACTTAGAAAATTTCAGCCTGAAGGCGAATGGAAATGAGTCAGAAACACAAAATCCTTTGTATCTCCAAAGCTATAAGGACGATTTTGATATCCTTTGGTCAGTCGATAGTCCTTATTAAGACGCGTTGTTTGACACAGGACTCGTAAGGATCAGCAAGGATCCGGCCGAGATATAGCTAGTTTTCTGTCTACAAAAATGTCCTTATAGCTCGGTTGTTTAAAGGACGAACGTCCTTTGAAATACATTTTCTGACGCGGATAAACAAGGACTATCTTTTGGCCAAACGACATTCAAATGGTCCTTCAAATGGCCGAGTTACAGGCGATTTTGTGATTTTATGTCCTTTTTCCCTAGCAACCCCCTTGATGAAAATTTTGACAACATTTTTTAAAAAATCCTAAAAATCCTTGAACGCCAATCGATAGCTCTACTGTCTCTGATTACAAAATGGTATGTCCTTTCAAAAACCTTAAGGATACGACCGAGTTATAGCTTAAAGAATAGTTTGTTTTCGTCCAATTAGCAGTTGTTGGAATATTGTTGCATACTTTTAGGGGCAATTTTGGACTTAGAAAATTTCAGCCTGAAGGCGAATGGAAATGAGTCAGAAACACAAAATCCTCTGTATCTCCTTGGCCAAGCTCGCAGGCCATCCAAACCAACTGGCGCAAAGGCTCCTGAGAGCGCGACGGATTAACGGAGTGAGGGCGAGAAGGAGACTCCGGAGAGTTCACCCAAATGACTTGCCAAACCGGATTTTACAATAATCTTATTTAAATTATTCACCCTATTATCAAGGCTGATGTACATATGTATATATTAGAATTATTATTATTCACTATAGAATAAGTTACTAATAATAGTAACAGCAATCTATAAAATATATAAACACTTTAAAAAAAAAAAAAAAAAAAAAAAAAAACTTTGTATCTCCAAAGCTATAAGGACGATTTTGATATCCTTTGGTCAGTCGATAGTCCTTATTAAGACGCGTTGTTTGACACAGGACTCGTAAGGATCAGCAAGGATCCGGCCGAGATATAGCTAGTTTTCTGTCTACAAAAATGTCCTTATAACTCGGTTGTTTAAAGGACGAACGTCCTTTGAAATACATTTTCTGAAGCGGATAAACAAGGACTATCTTTTGGCCAAACGACATTCAAATGGTCCTTCAAATGGCCGAGTTACAGGCGATTTTGTGATTTTAGGTCCTTTTTCCCTAGCAACCCCCTTGATGAAAATTTTGACAACATTTTTGAAAAAATCCTAAAAATCCTTGAACGCCAATCGATAGCTCTACTGTCTCTGATTACAAAATGGTATGTCCTTTCAAAAACCTTAAGGATACGACCGAGTTATAGCTTAAAGAATAGTTTGTTTTCGTCCAATTAGCAGTTGTTGGAATATTGTTGCATACTTTTAGGGGCAATTTTGGACTTAGAAAATTTCAGCCTGAAGGCGAATGGAAATGAGTCAGAAACACAAAATCCTTTGTATCTCCAAAGCTATAAGGACGATTTTGATATCCTTTGGTCAGTCGATAGTCCTTATTAAGACGCGTTGTTTGACACAGGACTCGTAAGGATCAGCAAGGATCCGGCCGAGATATAGCTAGTTTTCTGTCTACAAAAATGTCCTTATAACTCGGTTGTTTAAAGGACGAACGTCCTTTGAAATACATTTTCTGAAGCGGATAAACAAGGACTATCTTTTGGCCAAACGACATTCAAATGGTCCTTCAAATGGCCGAGTTACAGGCGATTTTGTGATTTTATGTCCTTTTTCCCTAGCAACCCCCTTGATGAAAATTTTGACAACATTTTTTAAAAAATCCTAAAAATCCTTGAACGCCAATCGATAGCTCTACTGTCTCTGATTACAAAATGGTATGTCCTTTCAAAAACCTTAAGGATACGACCGAGTTATAGCTTAAAGAATAGTTTGTTTTCGTCCAATTAGCAGTTGTTGGAATATTGTTGCATACTTTTAGGGGCAATTTTGGACTTAGAAAATTTCAGCCTGAAGGCGAATGGAAATGAGTCAGAAACACAAAATCCTTTGTATCTCCAAAGCTATAAGGACGATTTTGATATCCTTTGGTCAGTCGATAGTCCTTATTAAGACGCGTTGTTTGACACAGGACTCGTAAGGATCAGCAAGGATCCGGCCGAGATATAGCTAGTTTTCTGTCTACAAAAATGTCCTTATAGCTCGGTTGTTTAAAGGACGAACGTCCTTTGAAATACATTTTCTGACGCGGATAAACAAGGACTATCTTTTGGCCAAACGACATTCAAATGGTCCTTCAAATGGCCGAGTTACAGGCGATTTTGTGATTTTATGTCCTTTTTCCCTAGCAACCCCCTTGATGAAAATTTTGACAACATTTTTTAAAAAATCCTAAAAATCCTTGAACGCCAATCGATAGCTCTACTGTCTCTGATTACAAAATGGTATGTCCTTTCAAAAACCTTAAGGATACGACCGAGTTATAGCTTAAAGAATAGTTTGTTTTCGTCCAATTAGCAGTTGTTGGAATATTGTTGCATACTTTTAGGGGCAATTTTGGACTTAGAAAATTTCAGCCTGAAGGCGAATGGAAATGAGTCAGAAACACAAAATCCTCTGTATCTCCTTGGCCAAGCTCGCAGGCCATCCAAACCAACTGGCGCAAAGGCTCCTGAGAGCGCGACGGATTAACGGAGTGAGGGCGAGAAGGAGACTCCGGAGAGTTCACCCAAATGACTTGCCAAACCGGATTTTACAATAATCTTATTTAAATTATTCACCCTATTATCAAGGCTGATGTACATATGTATATATTAGAATTATTATTATTCACTATAGAATAAGTTACTAATAATAGTAACAGCAATCTATAAAATATATAAACACTTTAAAAAAAAAAAAAAAAAAAAAAAAAAACTTTGTATCTCCAAAGCTATAAGGACGATTTTGATATCCTTTGGTCAGTCGATAGTCCTTATTAAGACGCGTTGTTTGACACAGGACTCGTAAGGATCAGCAAGGATCCGGCCGAGATATAGCTAGTTTTCTGTCTACAAAAATGTCCTTATAACTCGGTTGTTTAAAGGACGAACGTCCTTTGAAATACATTTTCTGAAGCGGATAAACAAGGACTATCTTTTGGCCAAACGACATTCAAATGGTCCTTCAAATGGCCGAGTTACAGGCGATTTTGTGATTTTAGGTCCTTTTTCCCTAGCAACCCCCTTGATGAAAATTTTGACAACATTTTTGAAAAAATCCTAAAAATCCTTGAACGCCAATCGATAGCTCTACTGTCTCTGATTACAAAATGGTATGTCCTTTCAAAAACCTTAAGGATACGACCGAGTTATAGCTTAAAGAATAGTTTGTTTTCGTCCAATTAGCAGTTGTTGGAATATTGTTGCATACTTTTAGGGGCAATTTTGGACTTAGAAAATTTCAGCCTGAAGGCGAATGGAAATGAGTCAGAAACACAAAATCCTTTGTATCTCCAAAGCTATAAGGACGATTTTGATATCCTTTGGTCAGTCGATAGTCCTTATTAAGACGCGTTGTTTGACACAGGACTCGTAAGGATCAGCAAGGATCCGGCCGAGATATAGCTAGTTTTCTGTCTACAAAAATGTCCTTATAGCTCGGTTGTTTAAAGGACGAACGTCCTTTGAAATACATTTTCTGACGCGGATAAACAAGGACTATCTTTTGGCCAAACGACATTCAAATGGTCCTTCAAATGGCCGAGTTACAGGCGATTTTGTGATTTTAGGTCCTTTTTCCATAGCAACCCCCTTGATGAAAATTTTGACAACATTTTTGAAAAAATCCTGAAAATCCTTGAACGCCAATCGATAGCTCTACTGTCTCTGATTACAAAATGGTATGTCCTTTCAAAAACCTTAAGGATACGACCGAGTTATAGCTTAAAGAATAGTTTGTTTTCGTCCAATTAGCAGTTGTTGGAATATTGTTGCATACTTTTAGGGGCAATTTTGGACTTAGAAAATTTCAGCCTGAAGGCGAATGGAAATGAGTCAGAAACACAAAATCCTTTGTATCTCCAAAGCTATAAGGACGATTTTGATATCCTTTGGTCAGTCGATAGTCCTTATTAAGACGCGTTGTTTGACACAGGACTCGTAAGGATCAGCAAGGATCCGGCCGAGATATAGCTAGTTTTCTGTCTACAAAAATGTCCTCATAACTCGGTTGATTAAAGGACGAACGTCCTTTGAAATACATTTTCTGACGCGGATAAACAAGGACTATCTTTTGGCCAAACGACATTCAAATGGTCCTTCAAATGGCCGAGTTACAGGCGATTTTGTGATTTTAGGTCCTTTTTCCCTAGCAACCCCCTTGATGAAAATTTTGACAACATTTTTTAAAAAAACCCAAAAATCCTTGAACGCCAATCGATAGCTCTACTGTCTCTGATTACAAAATGGTATGTCCTTTCAAAAACCTTAAGGATACGACCGAGTTATAGCTTAAAGAATAGTTTGTTTTCGTCCAATTAGCAGTTGTTGGAATATTGTTGCATACTTTTAGGGGCAATTTTGGACTTAGAAAATTTCAGCCTGAAGGCGAATGGAAATGAGTCAGAAACACAAAATCCTTTGTATCTCCAAAGCTATAAGGACGATTTTGATATCCTTTGGTCAGTCGATAGTCCTTATTAAGACGCGTTGTTAGACACAGGACTCGTAAGGATCAGCAAGGATCCGGCCGAGATATAGCTAGTTTTCTGTCTACAAAAATGTCCTTATAACTCGGTTGTTTAAAGGACGAACGTCCTTTGAAATACATTTTCTGAAGCGGATAAACAAGGACTATCTTTTGGCCAAACGACATTCAAATGGTCCTTCAAATGGCCGAGTTACAGGCGATTTTGTGATTTTATGTCCTTTTTCCCTAGCAACCCCCTTGATGAAAATTTTGACAACATTTTTGAAAAAATCCTAAAAATCCTTGAACGCCAATCGATAGCTCTACTGTCTCTGATTACAAAATGGTATGTCCTTTCAAAAACCTTAAGGATACGACCGAGTTATAGCTTAAAGAATAGTTTGTTTTCGTCCAATTAGCAGTTGTTGGAATATTGTTGCATACTTTTAGGGGCAATTTTGGACTTGGAAAATTTCAGCCTGAAGGCGAATGGAAATGAGTCAGAAACACAAAATCCTTTGTATCTCCAAAGCTATAAGGACGATTTTGATATCCTTTGGTCAGTCGATAGTCCTTATTAAGACGCGTTGTTTGACACAGGACTCGTAAGGATCAGCAAGGATCCGGCCGAGATATAGCTAGTTTTCTGTCTACAAAAATGTCCTTATAACTCGGTTGTTTAAAGGACGAACGTCCTTTGAAATACATTTTCTGAAGCGGATAAACAAGGACTATCTTTTGGCCAAACGACATTCAAATGGTCCTTCAAATGGCCGAGTTACAGGCGATTTTGTGATTTTAGGTCCTTTTTCCCTAGCAACCCCCTTGATGAAAATTTTGACAACATTTTTGAAAAAATCCTTAAAATCCTTGAACGCCAATCGATAGCTCTACTGTCTCTGATTACAAAATGGTATGTCCTTTCAAAAACCTTAAGGATACGACCGAGTTATAGCTTAAAGAATAGTTTGTTTTCGTCCAATTAGCAGTTGTTGGAATATTGTTGCATACTTTTAGGGGCAATTTTGGACTTAGAAAATTTCAGCCTGAAGGCGAATGGAAATGAGTCAGAAACACAAAATCCTTTGTATCTCCAAAGCTATAAGGACGATTTTGATATCCTTTGGTCAGTCGATAGTCCTTATTAAGACGCGTTGTTAGACACAGGACTCGTAAGGATCAGCTAGGATCCGGCCGAGATATAGCTAGTTTTCTGTCTACAAAAATGTCCTTATAACTCGGTTGTTTAAAGGACGAACGTCCTTTGAAATACATTTTCTGACGCGGATAAACAAGGACTATCTTTTGGCCAAACGACATTCAAATGGTCCTTCAAATGGCCGAGTTACAGGCGATTTTGTGATTTTATGTCCTTTTTCCCTAGCAACCCCCTTGATGAAAATTTTGACAACATTTTTGAAAAAATCCTAAAAATCCTTGAACGCCAATCGGTAGCTCTACTGTCTCTGATTACAAAATGGTATGTCCTTTCAAAAACCTTAAGGATACGACCGAGTTATAGCTTAAAGAATAGTTTGTTTTCGTCCAATTAGCAGTTGTTGGAATATTGTTGCATACTTTTAGGGGCAATTTTGGACTTAGAAAATTTCAGCCTGAAGGCGAATGGAAATGAGTCAGAAACACAAAATCCTTTGTATCTCCAAAGCTATAAGGACGATTTTGATATCCTTTGGTCAGTCGATAGTCCTTATTAAGACGCGTTGTTTGACACAGGACTCGTAAGGATCAGCAAGGATCCGGCCGAGATATAGCTAGTTTTCTGTCTACAAAAATGTCCTCATAACTCGGTTGATTAAAGGACGAACGTCCTTTGAAATACATTTTCTGACGCGGATAAACAAGGACTATCTTTTGGCCAAACGACATTCAAATGGTCCTTCAAATGGCCGAGTTACAGGCGATTTTGTGATTTTAGGTCCTTTTTCCCTAGCAACCCCCTTGATGAAAATTTTGACAACATTTTTTAAAAAAACCCAAAAATCCTTGAACGCCAATCGATAGCTCTACTGTCTCTGATTACAAAATGGTATGTCCTTTCAAAAACCTTAAGGATACGACCGAGTTATAGCTTAAAGAATAGTTTGTTTTCGTCCAATTAGCAGTTGTTGGAATATTGTTGCATACTTTTAGGGGCAATTTTGGACTTAGAAAATTTCAGCCTGAAGGCGAATGGAAATGAGTCAGAAACACAAAATCCTTTGTATCTCCAAAGCTATAAGGACGATTTTGATATCCTTTGGTCAGTCGATAGTCCTTATTAAGACGCGTTGTTAGACACAGGACTCGTAAGGATCAGCAAGGATCCGGCCGAGATATAGCTAGTTTTCTGTCTACAAAAATGTCCTTATAACTCGGTTGTTTAAAGGACGAACGTCCTTTGAAATACATTTTCTGAAGCGGATAAACAAGGACTATCTTTTGGCCAAACGACATTCAAATGGTCCTTCAAATGGCCGAGTTACAGGCGATTTTGTGATTTTATGTCCTTTTTCCCTAGCAACCCCCTTGATGAAAATTTTGACAACATTTTTGAAAAAATCCTAAAAATCCTTGAACGCCAATCGATAGCTCTACTGTCTCTGATTACAAAATGGTATGTCCTTTCAAAAACCTTAAGGATACGACCGAGTTATAGCTTAAAGAATAGTTTGTTTTCGTCCAATTAGCAGTTGTTGGAATATTGTTGCATACTTTTAGGGGCAATTTTGGACTTGGAAAATTTCAGCCTGAAGGCGAATGGAAATGAGTCAGAAACACAAAATCCTTTGTATCTCCAAAGCTATAAGGACGATTTTGATATCCTTTGGTCAGTCGATAGTCCTTATTAAGACGCGTTGTTTGACACAGGACTCGTAAGGATCAGCAAGGATCCGGCCGAGATATAGCTAGTTTTCTGTCTACAAAAATGTCCTTATAACTCGGTTGTTTAAAGGACGAACGTCCTTTGAAATACATTTTCTGAAGCGGATAAACAAGGACTATCTTTTGGCCAAACGACATTCAAATGGTCCTTCAAATGGCCGAGTTACAGGCGATTTTGTGATTTTAGGTCCTTTTTCCCTAGCAACCCCCTTGATGAAAATTTTGACAACATTTTTGAAAAAATCCTTAAAATCCTTGAACGCCAATCGATAGCTCTACTGTCTCTGATTACAAAATGGTATGTCCTTTCAAAAACCTTAAGGATACGACCGAGTTATAGCTTAAAGAATAGTTTGTTTTCGTCCAATTAGCAGTTGTTGGAATATTGTTGCATACTTTTAGGGGCAATTTTGGACTTGGAAAATTTCAGCCTGAAGGCGAATGGAAATGAGTCAGAAACACAAAATCCTTTGTATCTCCAAAGCTATAAGGACGATTTTGATATCCTTTGGTCAGTCGATAGTCCTTATTAAGACGCGTTGTTTGACACAGGACTCGTAAGGATCAGCAAGGATCCGGCCGAGATATAGCTAGTTTTCTGTCTACAAAAATGTCCTTATAACTCGGTTGTTTAAAGGACGAACGTCCTTTGAAATACATTTTCTGAAGCGGATAAACAAGGACTATCTTTTGGCCAAACGACATTCAAATGGTCCTTCAAATGGCCGAGTTACAGGCGATTTTGTGATTTTAGGTCCTTTTTCCCTAGCAACCCCCTTGATGAAAATTTTGACAACATTTTTGAAAAAATCCTTAAAATCCTTGAACGCCAATCGATAGCTCTACTGTCTCTGATTACAAAATGGTATGTCCTTTCAAAAACCTTAAGGATACGACCGAGTTATAGCTTAAAGAATAGTTTGTTTTCGTCCAATTAGCAGTTGTTGGAATATTGTTGCATACTTTTAGGGGCAATTTTGGACTTAGAAAATTTCAGCCTGAAGGCGAATGGAAATGAGTCAGAAACACAAAATCCTTTGTATCTCCAAAGCTATAAGGACGATTTTGATATCCTTTGGTCAGTCGATAGTCCTTATTAAGACGCGTTGTTAGACACAGGACTCGTAAGGATCAGCTAGGATCCGGCCGAGATATAGCTAGTTTTCTGTCTACAAAAATGTCCTTATAACTCGGTTGTTTAAAGGACGAACGTCCTTTGAAATACATTTTCTGACGCGGATAAACAAGGACTATCTTTTGGCCAAACGACATTCAAATGGTCCTTCAAATGGCCGAGTTACAGGCGATTTTGTGATTTTATGTCCTTTTTCCCTAGCAACCCCCTTGATGAAAATTTTGACAACATTTTTGAAAAAATCCTAAAAATCCTTGAACGCCAATCGGTAGCTCTACTGTCTCTGATTACAAAATGGTATGTCCTTTCAAAAACCTTAAGGATACGACCGAGTTATAGCTTAAAGAATAGTTTGTTTTCGTCCAATTAGCAGTTGTTGGAATATTGTTGCATACTTTTAGGGGCAATTTTGGACTTAGAAAATTTCAGCCTGAAGGCGAATGGAAATGAGTCAGAAACACAAAATCCTTTGTATCTCCAAAGCTATAAGGACGATTTTGATATCCTTTGGTCAGTCGATAGTCCTTATTAAGACGCGTTGTTTGACACAGGACTCGTAAGGATCAGCAAGGATCCGGCCGAGATATAGCTAGTTTTCTGTCTACAAAAATGTCCTTATAACTCGGTTGCTTAAAGGACGAACGTCCTTTGAAATACATTTTCTGACGCGGATAAACAAGGACTATCTTTTGGCCAAACGACATTCAAATGGTCCTTCAAATGGCCGAGTTACAGGCGATTTTGTGATTTTAGGTCCTTTTTCCATAGCAACCCCCTTGATGAAAATTTTAACACCATTTTTGAAAAGATCCTAAATATCCTTGAACGCCAATCGATAGCTCTACTGTCTCTGATTACAAAATGGTATACGCTTTCAAAAACCTTAAGGATACGACCGAGTTATAGCTTGAAGAATAGTTTGTTTTCGTCCAATATGCAAGTATTGCATACTTTCATGGCCAAGTATTAATTGTTATTTTAAATGTTATTTTAACATTTTTAAGTTTTAATTTTTTCATATATTTATTTTGCGATCTTATGCTGATTCTGTTCGCCTGGTATTTTAAAATGTTTGGGTAGCAATTTGGCGACCATTCTTTAAAATGTACTGTGGTTGTTGTTGCTGTTACACAACAAATTTGAACTTCTTCCTTTTAATAAAAAATCCGTTGAATTTAAATTTTCGCATTATTTTTACTCTTTTTTTTTATTCATTTTTGTAAATTTTGTTTTGTTTACAACTTCTAACATAGTATCGTATATATATTTAATATTTTAATTAACATAAGAAACGTAAGTTATATAGGTGATTTCGCCTGCTTCAGATTACGCTAGTGTCCATGGCATTTAGTTACCGGGGGCTTGCCGACGAAGACGCCGTCGCGTGTGTGCTCACCCTGGTAACAATCGGTTGATAAAAGGAAAAAATTAACCGTGCAATACTGCACCCCTTCTAGAAATCGGCTTAAAATGCATGTAAAATTTAAAATGGTTTTATTTTTGTATGTACATGGTGTTGGAAGACACGTGTAGTGTTTGAACTGCAAACAGCCCTGGTACCGACGCTACAGCCCTCGATCGACGCTAACTTTCTAGGTCAATTTTCTCAAAACATAGGCCATATATGTACATATATTTAATTGTCAATAATTTTTATTTCTTTTCTCAATCTGAAAATAGACCGTGCAATACAGCAGTCGGTCTAGAAATCTAGAATTGTGCTAAAATTCAAATGTTACGAATTGCGCCAAAAAGTGCTGCCCATCTGCCACATTTGGTTCATATGTGATTCAGTGATGAACTAACAATCTGCATTGGAGCTAGTAGAAGGGGGTAGATTCATTGCCTTATTTCTCAAAAAAGCATCCATAAATGTTGATAAACTTTTGTTTTAATAGCTTCCTTAAAGATCAATCTTCAATTTGGTATACCGTGCATTTTCGCACCTAGTCTGTGAAAAGAGGTATAAGCAAAGAAAATGAGTTGTTATGATTTTGGTTGGACCACATAATATTGAATTTCTCGAAAACTGATCATCAAATTTTTTCGAAATTTTTGGCATAGTTTTGTTAATGTTTGGGGCTATCTATTGGTATTTTTTAAATAGGCGCACCCATTTTATTAGTCGGAGATATTTCTGAAACCCCAATTTTCAAATGCCCATTTAGTAAATAAAAAAGCATAAAATTGAATTGATTATTTTTTTTATTGGTAGAAGATCTCTTCATTCTTTCATTTTCATTTTGTCTTTGCACTAATTTTTATTATTGTTTACAAACAGTGCAAAAATCACGGGAACAAATCGACACAGAGTCCAAAAAATCACTGATGCTAACTTGGCGCACGTCAAAGAATCACAATTTTCACTGTCTATTCAAGGAATATATTTTTCTAGTGTTAAAATAACCTTATGACTGACTCATCTATTTTTCAAATGCCAAAAATACTAGTTTAATTTAAGAAAATACATTAAAAATACCAGTTTTTTAAATACTCGCAAGTGAACATCGATAGTGATGAAATATCGATAGTGCAATTAATTTCGATATGTGCATATCGATTGCGTTTCATATTCCACGTCAAACGCTTGCAAGCCGGAATATAAATTTTTTTTAAAATTCTTTCTAATTAAGTAAATTGCACTCAAAATGGTGAGTTTGCTAGAGGAAATCGACACAGAGCATGAGGACATGGTCCACCATGCCGCCCTGGACTTCTATGGACTGCTACTGGCCACCTGCTCGTCGGACGGCACCGTCCGAATTTTTCACTCGCGTAAAAATAACAAGGCTCTAGCTGAACTCAAAGGCCATCAGGGACCCGTGTGGCAAGTGGCATGGGCGCATCCCAAATTTGGCAACATCCTGGCGTCATGCTCCTATGATCGTAAAGTAATTATATGGAAATCGACTTCACCCAAAGACTGGATTAAGTTGTGAGTGTCATGTTTGTGTCTATGTCTATGTAATGCTTACATGTATGCGTGTGTAAAGCACACATGTATGGAGTCATGCGTATGATATGCAATATGTATGTACATAGTTATGTATGTATTTACGCTGATGCCGTTGCTGTTATCTGCAGCAGCCCATTGAAAATGATTTGCCTCATTGTTTGACTACTTGCCACATTTCAGATACGAGTACAGCAATCATGATTCATCTGTAAACTCGGTGGATTTTGCGCCGTCTGAGTACGGCTTAGTGCTGGCATGTGCCAGCTCGGATGGTTCCATTTCTGTGCTGACGTGCAACATGGAGTACGGTGTTTGGGATGCTAAGAAAATACCTAATGCACATACAATTGGAGTGAATGCAATTTCGTGGTGCCCAGCTCAGGCACCGGATGCTGCTTTTGATCAGCGAGTCAGCTCGCGCAATGCTGCCGTGAAGCGTTTGGTTAGCGGTGGCTGCGATAATCTTGTCAAGATTTGGCGCGATGACAATGATCGCTGGGTGGAGGAGCACCGTCTTGAGGCGCATTCCGACTGGGTTCGTGATGTGGCATGGGCACCATCGATTGGCTTGCCACGCTTGCAGATAGCATCGGCCTCACAGGATCGCCATGTTATCATTTGGAGCAGCAATGCTGATTTAACGCACTGGACTTCAAGTGTATTGCATACTTTCGATGATGCTGTGTGGAGCATTTCATGGTCCACCACTGGCAACGTATTGGCCGTCACTGGTGGTGATAACAATGTATCGCTGTGGAAGGAGAACAGTGAGAATCAATGGATACGCATTAACTACGAGTCGGGCACTGCCATTCAATCGAAGCAGCCACTTCATTCACACAACCCACAACAGCAGCCGCAGCAGCAAACACATCCCCCTCAGACCTCGGACTCTGAGAATAGCTCGAACATCTCGAATTCGAACTTGTCCAACTCGCAGCTGTCAAATTAAGCGGAGGAGCGCATTTATTCATATGTCCCACTCCAACATTATATTCGTGGTTATGTCTTACTAATGAAAAATATATTTAATACACAGAAACCTTCACATGAATTTTAAATTGAAATAGTCTGCCTAATATTGACTTATATTCGAATTGCGATTTGTGCCTTTGCCCAAATAATTATCTTGAACTGTGCAATAAGCACCCATAATGTTCATGCCTTTTAAGGTAAATTCATTTCATTCATAAGAAAGGAAATAGCTCATTTTATGCAAATTGGAGACACGTGCCGCAAGAATGTGGTACAGGACTAACAAAGCAAAACCTAAACTGTTTTTCATACCTTTATACATGCGTATGAATGTTTACGTGAACTCTAATCGATGCAGTTAATGTGCTATTTACATAAGATAATATTATAGAGCTGTTGTTATTTGTTCAACGAATTTCTGAACACAGTTTCAAGTCGTGAATCAAATTTAATATATTTTCGAGATAATTTTTTCAATTATTGACTAAAATCATAACTACTTCCTTACTATCCAGTAGGCAAATTTCAAGAAAACTAAAGCGATGGGTTTCACCTTAGTTCTGCTTGACTTATTTAGAAGTGTGGAAATGGATTAAATACAGGAAATAGAATTTGAAGCCGAATATTTACTGCACAAATATGCACCAAGATTTATCAGCACAAGTATCTAAAAAGCGAAGAGACAGGTTTGTAAAGAAATTGACATGAGTTCGAACTAAAAATCTATTACGAATACCAACGAAAAACGTAGTTACTTTTATTCTGTAAATTGTTTTTTAGAATTTATAATGCAATATGTTTATAAGCATCCCTAAGAAAAAAAGTGAAAATTGCTAACCAGAAAATAAGATAGATTTTGTAAAATTGTAAATGAAATTTGTAATTAGCATTTTTAAATAGTTGGAAATTTCATTGAGTTAATGAAAAACAACAGAAATCACAAATTCAATTACATGGTTGTAAGGTACAATAATTGAATTTCGATTCAATTAAGTGGAAAGTCTTTTCAAACTAAATTCTAATTAAAAAACGACAATCTCAAGAAAATAGCTGCAAACTTCGTGAAAAAGTGCAAGTCAATGTCACAGAACATTTAAAAATTCGCTGAGCTCGGCTAGTTAACTGGTTATAAATTTTAGAAATTTAATTAAACTGTAGATTGAGGTTTATAAAAGCTAATTAAAATCAAAAATTAATTGATCAGCTGTCGTGCAAATGAAAATTCTTGCACTCTTAGTCAAAGCTTAGGAATGTGAAGCGTCACTTGCAGATTTTTTTGTGGAGCACACTTAATTATTGGCATAACAATGGGTTGGGCTGGGCCTGACCATAAAGACCTACTCACTTGCTGTGAGCTTAACCAGCGTAATTTTTGGCGGTAGGGTTTTATGAGTATATGCGCCTGAGAGGTTCGCCGCACTCACACTAATTGTTGGTCAGTTTGAGTCGTGCAATTTTCGAAAAGCAAGCTGGGTGGACAATGGTGATGTCATAGATTGCGTGCACATGAGCCGTCATCAATATTACAGGGCTAACAACCAAGGCGCCAGAGCTATGCGCACCATGGAGCTCATGATATTGCACAAAGTCTTGCTCTTGAGGAAAAGCGAGGACTGCCAAACGAACTCGTAACCCGCAATCAGCGGGGTTTAATCGTGTTTTCTTTTTTTCTGCCCAACTCCATAACCCTCCATAACCCTCCCTAGCTCCTTCTCTCCTACACTCGCTGGATTTCAACTGACCGCATTGTTTGGAATTGTTGCAAAAGTTTTCTTAGTATGCGGCATTGATTTTTTCTCGAATTTTTGGACTTCTGCGCTGTTTGTGTTTGTGTTTTGGTTTTTGGTTTTATAGGTTCCTTTAGCACTTTTACTTTTCTTCATGCGTAAATTTGCATATTCTTTGCCATACAGGGTGACCAGATATACACTTTTGCGAAAGCTAAACGAAATATTTTGGCTTGGCCAGCGGGGCACTGCGTTGATGACGGATGTGGGCAACCTAGAAACTCCCATTTGCTTAAAACCTGCGTCATACATTTCATTAGACGTAGTATAATAAAAGTTGCGTACAACAATATAGCGTATGAATATTGCGTGCATGAATAGAAGGCAACTCCAACCCTAAAAAGTATACACGTATTTATTCTTGATCAGAACCATACCCATATATATATGTATATAGTAAACAAAAAGAGAGAGAGAGATGGATATCTCCGTCTATATTGTTTCTATCAGCTTTACAACCAAAAAATTAGCAAACGTTAATTAGTTTCTTGTTTATGCGCAGTTAAAAGCGATATAAACCATATTTTTATGACCTGGATTTTGAGGTGCATTTGGAAGTTTTGGTATGCATTGGTTTGTAAATATTCAACAACAAGAAGATTCTCATACCCATGTTTAACGTTTACGTATCTTTAGATATACAAAGTCCTTAGAGCGCTTTGTGTTTAAATTGCTGTAGTCAAATACTTGTAGTTCCTAATGGGAAAACTCCATTTAATGAAGAACAGTTTCCTAGCTTCTCAAGCTGAATGCCAAATTTATGACGAAATTGTATATTAGCACTTAACTACGCAGAACTTGTTAAAGGTATTTCGTGAGCATTCGTATTGTGTACATTTAATTTTAATATTGTTGACTATTTTTGGAAACATGAAAGTGAAATGATTTGTTGATAGGCTTACGCTGCGAATACGTAATTAAACAGGCCTTGGACAGCGGCAACTGTTAATCAAGAAGCTTGCTGCTCTTCACAAATAGGTACATTTTTATTATACCATAAAATAGTTTTAATAATGTATATATATTCTGAGTCGATCTGGGTATATTTGAGCCCGTTCATATAATCTATATTCAGGCAGACTTACATTTCTAAACTTGATTCGGTTGTTGGAAAAAACCACTGACTAACTTCTTGAGTTCTTGTTAACAGACTCTGTACTATTTATTCATACTTGTCAAACTTAATTTCAGCTCACTTTCAGGTTCACTGATTTCAAATCAAATGGACTTATAGTAAAGACATCATTTTCAATAAAACAATCATGCAAAAGTTCTCTCTGTTTTACCTTCTTGGGCACACAGCTAGCGTGAAGTATACGCAATAAAATGCGTGCAGATATGATCTATGTACAATAGTAAAAACAGAAGCATTTAAAAATAAATTAAAAACGTTTGTTAACATGTGTCAATTATAAATGAAATGATAAGTTAGAAAACCGCATGAAAAGCTTGCATGTCAGCAAAAACCAGTGTAATTCAATAAAGGATAAAGTTCAAGCTCTGAGCAGCAGAAACAAATACAATTCAATAAAGGAGAAAGTTCAAACTTTCTTTAACCTGCCATTGCTCTCCCCATACTTAAAAGTGTGCATGCAGAAACGCACAAGAACAAACTTGCATGTAGAATATGGTTTTGCAACAGAGTCTAGCGGTAATTTCACTTGACGATAATATGAAATTAAAATACTACCTAAATTGCCATTCACTCAAGAGTTATTTTGGCTGGGCTGGGTTCCGGTTGGCTCACAGCGTAAACATGATGACCTCCAAGCATGCTCTCATCCAGCTCCAGTCCCAGTTCCACATAGATTTCGTGAGAAAATTATATACACGTTCGTTCAGTTGGGCATTTTGCATTTGGTGGGTATTGTCGCACTAATTAATCATCAGTTAAGAATAACATGGCAGCCAGATTGTGGCCAAAGAAATGGTTCTTTAATTACTGGTCATAGCACAACGGGTAGCTGCAGCACCTTAGTTTTTAGTTGATTTCATTTGTAGGTCCTTGGCTTTGCCAAAGTTCGTGAGTTTTCTATATAATTTTCACTTGTATTTGGCCCAGAACATTTATCAATAATGTCATGAAAATATTCTTAAATATACAAATATAAAAGAATATATATACTTATGCATACATATAAATACAAATATATAAATAATTCGTTGGCATTTAATTAGGTATGCCATGCAAGAATTTATTTCACAATACGTCTAGTTTGTAATACGTAGTACTGCACATTGGCACAAAAGTTTATAAAAATTATATTTATTTAAAATATTTTAAAATTTGTACACCTTTTTCGATTTTAAAAAAACCTAGCTTAGCTCCACATTTACTGTTGACTGTCTTAAATCGCTTATTGAATTTGAAAATGTTCCTGCTTTTCGCTACGTATTGAATCACAGTTCCAAAATTTTGTTTTTCTTAATAAGTATGTACTATATTCCGTTCATTATGCTTTTTTTTTGTGTGCGTGTAAAATTAATTTTTTCTGCTTGGGTTGTTAAAGACCAAAATGCCTATAAATGGTTCACATTTAGTAAAGAGCAAATGAATTTGCTGCCAGACCGATCAAAACAATCGTTTATAACCAGATTTGGAGCCTGATAAGATGACCAGGTTGACATATGCCATGGCAATGTGCCCAAAAATAAACCTACCCTTGGCAAAATAAAACAAAAAAAATAATATTTCATGTCGACCCCCAAAAACTAAACCTGGCATGCCAAAGGTTTACATTTTTGTCCAAAATGTAAACAAGTATCAAAATATCACACGAAAGACAAGACAAAACAATACTAGATGTACGGACAACATATTGTACATAAGTTTGTAGGTAGTGTTCAGAATAGCCCGTTTCCTGCTTCTTACTCGATCCTCAAAATCTAGTTGTTCGATATGCAAATGGTGATTTACAAAATAGCCAATTTCAAACGTTGTGGGCGTGGCATGCAACCTTTCGAAAGAGAGAGGAAGAGAGTGAGTTTTGAAAAGCAACAAGCGCCCACTCAACATTGATGGTAGTGCAAGTGAAATGTAATTAGAACCCTGCACAGCCCGAGAACAAACCGAAAGAACTCAAAGAATAATGGCCAAAATAAGTATTTGCTGTTGTTTTAGCGAAAGTTGTTATTGTTTAATGTTGTTGTTGTTGCTGCTGTTGTTATTGTAGCTGTAGTTGTAGTTGTTGTGCGTGCTAATGTTACACTTTATTGTTGTGTGTGGCTTGTGCAGGTAGTATTAGTTGGAACCTCAAAATCTAGGCTATGCAATGGCTCTAATGACTTCGCCATTATTATAATACACACATAGAGTTAGGCCAAGACGAGGACGAGACGAGGCCACCTCGATGGTGCCGCCTAAACGCAACAACAATAAAAATTGCACGAAGGTAAAGCTACACAAAAAAAAAAATCCATCTTCGTTAACGAAACTAACACGAAGTCTCTACAAGTGCGTTACAGCTTGACTTATACATATGTATATACCATAATACACTGACAATATGAGCAAGTAAGTAGGTACTTTAATATAAATTATGAGCTTAGTTTAGAAACAAAGTTCAAAACCTTAAACTTAGAAATCAAAAAAAACTCGAACTTGACCTAAAACTTTCAGTTACAATTATTTGTAAATTTTCAGATACGTATCTAGTGCTAAACAGTTGAAAATAAACCATATAGATGATCAATTTATTCAATGTAAAAAAACTGACTCTTTAGCTAATGCCATATTCATTGTTATACAGGTTATGCAGGTTATGCAGCTTGCATTCTTAATTGTGTTCTCAGAAAATTAAATATATAGAGTAAATGTTAATAAGTGGATGCACTTAATAACTGCAAAGAGATCAAAGCTAAACATATCTCAAAACAAGCATGTATAACTATAATAAGTTTTCTTTGATTCTGTGTTGTTTTTTTTTATAAATTAAGTTTAGTTTAAGCTTAGTTGTTATGTATATTTTTCAGCTGCCATATAGACATATATATGAGTGCAGCGCTCTGAGAGTATCCAAACTTCGTAGTCAAATTAAGCTTATTTTGTAGTTCCTTGAGGGTGGTCGGGGCTGGAGGGTAGGCCTTTAGACTGGCGTGAGCGAACGGTAAGTAGCCGTCGAGCCGTCGTTTGCGCCGTTAGTGTAGAAAACTTAAGCTACGTATTCGCCAGAATATTCATCACTTGGATTTTGAACGCGCAGGTGACTGGTTCGTTTTAGACTTCGGCTTAGATCCAAAAATTTTATTCAAATTAAAGGTGTGAAATACAAAAGTGTAGAAAACTAATTGCTCATTTGCTTGTAAAAAACAATTGATCTGAATACTGAATTGAATCCTCAGCAACTTGTTTGAGTGGATGCAAGACTTCATCAACGATTTCCTGCTAACATATTTTGTTGTGACCTTTTTGGGCCAGATATAATTGTTGTTGAAATATTTAAATAAGATAACCTTGCAAAACAACACACAAACATTCTTAGGCTCTTCAAAAAATTTAGTGCGTGTAACTTTAATTATTAAAAACGTTCAAGTGCTTTATATAAGTTTCGATTTTTGGCGCCTTAATTTTGGTTGAAACCTCCTCAACTGATTGTGCATTAAAATGCAGCCCTTGAAGCGCTTCACACAATGCGGTAGCCTCACCATGCTCTTCGGCGTCTTCATCATACTCTTTGGTGTGAGCTCCACGGCATTGACCACATTCGGCAAGACCAACAATCAGCCCCCACCCACGCAGGGTCCCATAAGTGAGTAGTACTTGTAGACCAAATAAAACAAATTCTAAGTTAAGTGTATTCAAAAGCGAATTTTAAAGGCCAAGGTGTTTGCAGCAAACCTTTAAAACGAATTTACAGCTACGTATTTATCTAAATAACAAATCGAAATTAAAATGTAGTCTAAGAATTTATAAAATCAAATCATGAAATACAAATTAATATGTTATTGTTTATGGAACTCGACTTGGATAGACATTTTCACACAGAAATATACACTATTCTACTTGTTTTTTCCTTCTCTATTTTACAACAGACAATAGTTTTTTGATAACCTTTGTTTTTATTATCCAATGTATGTTCCTATCCAAGTCCTAAGGTTTGTACTTGAAAAGCACATTTATATGAAGGTAAACCAAAACAATAGAAAATGTTAAAATTTAAGCAAATTGCCTTAGCCCATGAAAAGGATAACAAATGCAACCTAAAGTTAAAGTTGTACAGTAGAAAAAGGAGACATTTTAGCCCCAAACCCTCACAAATCGATAAAAACAATTTATAGCCACAATGTAAGGAATATTGCCGTGAAATTAGAAATATTTGTTTTTATTGGCAGCATTTTTCATAAAAACCTTTTGACTGTATGCAGGGTATCTTCTAGTCGAGCACTTTCGTGCAACAGCATTACTATTTGAACTCGACTCTAGTTTCTCAACTAATAATGAGGCATTACAAAGTATTAGGCTGATAGTATCTTATAAGTAAAACAAATACAATATCTTAATATTGAGTTGAGCTTAATTCGAAAACTACTAATAGTCGAGAATCAGTGTTATCCTGATACAAATACAGACAATTATTTAGAACATTGAGCTATTCGCTTAATGACATGCCATGTCTACCAGTTTTACTAGCTAAGTACACAAACTAAACTGTTTTTTTTTTATTTCTAGCTATAGACGCGAACATAAATCAAGCATTGATCAAACAAGTCAGTCAAATGCAATGACAACAACCCTAATGGCAAAGTCAAACGGTAAATGCTATGCGATATAGTCAAATTATCGGCAAATCACGAGCATTGTCAGCCAACAGTATGAAAAGTGTAGGCGGTACTTTAATGTGGTTGGCACACAAGATTGTATCATAGCTATATCTAATTTGCAGAAAGTTGTTAGACAATTAGGATATCGTTTAAATAGGCCTTATCGGTACTTTAAATGTCTAAGTGGTCAACTGGGCAGGGATATTGCAGCTGTGAAATTAAGTTAACTTTAAGCAAACCATTATAATAATAATAAAAAATGAAATTTGTAATTAATTTTAATGAAATTTGCAGTCAAAGGTCGCGACTGCAACTCGCACGATGACTGCCTAACGGTAGACCGCACCAGCTGTGTTAAGGATGCAAATGACTACAAGATGCGTTGCCTGTGCGGAGATGATTCTCCGCCCTCGAATGGACTTTGCCCAGATGTGCTCAAAGGTAGGCAAAGACAACAACATTTTGCTGTCAAGTGAATAAGGCATCTAGAAATAGAATGCTCAAAAAGCTAGTATGTAGTACTATGTAGCTAATTGCTAGACGTGTATATTACATTTATAATTTAAGAGCTTCTTGGAAGCTAGCTGTTGTTTGTTTGCCTGTCACCCAAGTGCCAAGCGGCTGTAAATGAGAATTAAACAATGCATCATCTCATATGTAACATACATACATCATCCTTCTACAATTTCCTTATGGTGCCTGTTAATTTATTTAGGTTTCGTGCTCAGTTTTACACCTGTGTGTCATTTAAAATAACAACAAAAATAAGCATGCTGTAAATAGAGAGCATGCGCGATGACCAGATACCCTGTACAGCTAAAGAAACTCTCTATATGTATTTCAATTTAGAATAGACATAACATTCCTCATTCGATTTTGAATATTTGATTTGAACTGTTCCAGTCTTAGAACATCACCTGATAGATTTTGAAGAACTTATTTACGATAGTCGAGCATGTGATGTAGGATATTTCGTAGTCCAGCTACGACAATTGCAGCACACTTACTTTTTGTTCATACTTTGCATGGCGTTTTTTGTAACATTTTGTACTGCATTCAAGATGCAATGTTGAAAGCTAATTTAGGCTAGATTTTCTTTATGGTACCGTAATGTCAAATTTATTTGAGCATGTCGTGACTGGAACAGGCAACGCTTGAAATCGCCGCAGTGCCAATTTGTGACATGCACATCAAATTGCAAAAGTGTTATACATTGTACATATGTATGTATGTACATATCTGTACATACCTATTGTATAAATACATAGTATGTATTTCTACCTAAATATGCTTATATAAGGTACGTCGAAACATAAATATCTAACTCCTGAACGACTCCATATGTGTTAGACAATCAAGTTTGAAATCTCTCAGATCAATTATTACACTTTATTCTTTATTCTATATTAGCTATTTCAAATCTTTCAACCTTTTACAATAAGTTTAAGCCATGACGCATTGATTCTGGGGCACGAGACACAATCCAGATGTAGTTTATTGCTTTTAGTTGAAACATTTTAACTTTAGTTTGACACAATTTGATCAAAATAAATAGTTTTTTCTTATTTTTTTTACTGTCTAGCAAGTTTATTTCAGTTCAAATGATTAATTATGGTATTACTAGGTACTTAATATGTAAATTTTTCTTTCAGGTCTGCGCCATAAGTGCAACAGCAATAACGACTGTGAGGATGGAATGGTTTGTCAGTTTGACAACAACAATCGCACTATTGGGGTTTCGAAATTCATGTCCAGTAAAATCAAACTGTGTCTATGCGATAATGATAATGGCTATGTGGAGGATATATTACACGATATTTGCAGTGGTGGTACGTTGATTTGAAAATTGTACTCTAAAACTTTATAAATATAATGTTATGCTTAATTGCAGCTAATCACCAAACTTTGGCAAACATGTTGGTCTCACTCTGCTCCCTGATGGCGCCGTTCTTATTCTCAGCTCACATGAGCATGAGAAAGCATTTCTAGAAGGCTAATTAAACCAAGGCAAAAGAATGCAAAATAAATGCTTACGTTTATGTCCCTTAGTGATCCATCGAATGTGCCTCAGTAAATCAAAAAAAACATTGTTCGAATACTTTTAATGCTCCGATAATGCTCCCTAAATTCAGTAAGCTATATCAAATTGGCTATAATGTTCTTGAAATACATTTTGCAGTTGTCATTAGTCTAAATGTCGTTATATTGTATAAGTTTCATAAGTACCACCGTCAATTTTATTCGCTTCTCACACAAAGTCGCGTTATACATTAAAATATATATATATATAAATATGTACGTATTATCTAATAAAGGTTTTATATAGATTCCTTTAACCAAACACTAGTCTGTACAACTGTTGCCTTAAATGCAATTTAATTCAATTTATTAAGTAGATAACCTTAGCACATTTCAATCAAATTAATTTTATACTTGTATTCTTGTTTAGCAATAGCCTTACAAAAAACCTAACAAAAATTAAAATTTATTATCTGTAATTTTGTCCAAATTATTCAATTATATATAAAAGCATTCAAAGCGCTTTACCTGTAACGCTGTAACGAGCTCACACTAAAAATAAAATGATTTACAAATCGCAACTCTGTAATAGCAGCTATACATACTATAGCATCGAAATTTAATTTTGTACTCGTATGTTGCAGTTAAGACTTTTTCCCATTGAAATCGTTTTTTCCGTAGCAGTTAAATTTTATTAAATAAACGTTTAAAAAATAAAACTGCCATTTTAATTAAGGCTTAGGGGAATATGTTACGTTTGAGATCGTCATCCCGTAGAAACAGAAAACCCAGCTGCCGTCTTTCTGCACATCAGGCTAACCTTCTGTGTGCATATCTTGCAGGCTGCTGCTGCAAGAAGTGAGGCATCCATATTGGACTAACCCCAGGCGCCAACTATATGCCTCAATCTGGCTAATAAGCTCCAACGGTTCAAGGTGGTAATCCTATGCCGTATTGCGTTGAACTAAGTTTGTGAACTGCCGCTAACATCATTCCATGGAATTCATCCCAGCGATCTATGCGTCCATGCTCTGAAGGCCACCTACTTAAACATCTCTTATCAATTCTTTGTTGTGCTATTATTATCGTCTATTATTTGAGATTTGCATCAACTACGTCCGTAGTTTAGTTAGTAAACCCTTCCATATGATAGCTTTTCTTTTATGTTTAAATTCCTTTGTTCAAAAGTTTAGAACAATATTATTATTAACTGTTAATTTTTTTCTTTTAAATCCTATCTAGATCTTATCAGTACCGTATTGATTGAACTTTAACAAAATATGTTGTAAAATTGAATAAAATTAAAAACTATTAAAAAAAAAAGAAATATCAAACAAAAAATTGCTTTTCGCCCAACGTGGGGCTCGAACCCACGACCCTGAGATTAAGAGTCTCATGCTCTACCGACTGAGCTAGCCGGGCAGTTGATCGAATTGCGACAAACACTAATAAGGAATGGATGCAAAACTTGAGCTTACAAACTATTCGTTTGAGTGCTTTTACTAAACATAAAGACGCTATGAACTTTAAAGTATATTCGAATGAGTAAAAATTCAATTTATTTTATTACACTGTATAACAATGTACATTTGCACCAATGTGCTTATTTACATATGTATGTTTGCTTTTAATGCCAACAACTTTCGATGTCCCTCGCTCTTTTACCTTTCAAATTTATAATAGTGGGAGAGAAGTCGCATTTTCTCAAGCTTAAAGCTCATAACATCAATGCCGGCACATAAAAAAGCTCCGCTCGAAAGCTTTTTGGGATGCAAACAAACGAACGAATCGACGTTGGCTCATTGAACGCTCCAATTCGAGTGGTTGCGTTGACTCAAATAAAATTAAACTTGGCCTTAAACAAACGTAGGTACAAAAGTACTTATGTTTTTTTCCACTTTTTTAATGTGATACGAAAATTATTATAGTTTGCAAGTGTGGCAAGTGTTCACTCGGTGGTTTAAGTGTAAAAGTGCGACAATATATAAAATATTAAGATATAAATCTAAAACAATTTAGACAAATATGCAATGAGAAACTATAAAACGTACAGATCACGTTTCCGGTGCGGACAATAATAAAACGTTTCGGTCAAATAAATTAGACGATTTCAATAGAGGCTATTTACTTGTAATTTGACTGAGACTCGGGGTAAGTGGGTGAAATATTTGTCAGTCATAGACAAAAGCTACAAAAAGGCTTGGCATTTTTGGCCCATGAGATCATTTGGATCATTTACTTACCAAGGGCTTGGAAATTAATACGATATTAAACAGTAATCAATATATGTAAAAAGTAGGTACATATTGTTATTTACTTAACACCCATTTAATAACTCGTTATTTGCGTAATAGGAAACCGATAATTATGGTACTTAACGCATATATAAATAAAAAGCTCAAATGATCAATATACATATATTTACTTTACATTATGTTAATTGCATATGTTAACCATGATTCGCCTCACCTCAAATGTGTTAATTTTATATGTAGATCGTTATAAGTCTTAAAATGCGCTAAAAAATATTTGTTCATAACAAACAAGTTTGCATTTTCGGCCTATTAAGTGGCGAAAATGTTTTTAAAGATAAGTTTTTGTTTGGATTTACTGAAAATATGTTTGTTTAAGTAATGTTACGGTTTAGAAAACTATTTATTAAGTTTATCTAAACTACTTAACTGTAATATACACATTAATAGAGATTCTTAAACGGTAACGGGTCAAGTTTGTTATATTTAAAAGACAGTTTTAAGTTTACGAGTAAGTATGATATAAAGGTAGGCGTATCAATAAATTAACGTGAAATGTTTTTATTGCTAATTTAACCAATACTTTATAACAATAATAATTGACAAAACTATACAAACTTTAAATTGCGAATTAATGTAATCAAACCACAACACCCCTTCTCTCGAATTTAATATGTACCTCTGTACGAGTATTAGCGGTATTATTGTTTGGGAATGAAAACTGTCGATTATACAAAATTATTTGCATTTAAATTAATGGTTGCAAACTACGCCGTATTATATTAATAAAATTGGTAACGCCCAAATAATTTGATATTTTTTTAATACCTACTGTTTTCCAAAATGAAAAAATTAAATGTCCGTCTGTCTGTCCATCCGTATAATCACAATTTTTCTTGCATTTATGAAGCTAAAGCATAGGCATATCATAGGCATATATTCTGTTAAGATCTTAGCTTATAAAATATAATATTATTTTCATAATGGGTATCTTCAAGTTGATCATTTACGACTAGAGAATTCTACGTTGTTATAAAAGACATGGCTTACAGCAAGTACAAAACAGTTTCGGCTAAAACGCAGCTGTGTGTAGATGATTGGGAAACGAAGTGTTCTATAAGAATTGTTTTTTGATTATTAATAATGTGAAATGCAATGATAAAATAAACAAAGCTACGGATGTAATGAGTGAATGAATCTGAAAATTGACTAAAAAATTGTGAATAATTTAAAATCTTGTGAAAGTGAAAAACTGAATACAATTAAATAAAAGTTTAGTATATGTTTTGAAATTGAATTGATTAGGCTTAAAATGAAGTTCAATCAGGCCTCGGATCATGTATACTTCAATGATGGATTTAAGTGCTCTGTAATAAGCATCAATTCAAACCTACCAGAACAAGGCTGTAGCGACTGCAGCTTAGGACGTGGCTCTAAGGGATCCAAAGAGTTTATATGTAAGTCAAAAATAATTTCTTATAATATAAGTAAATATTTCAAATAGTTGTTTAGATAATTCAGGAAGTCATTAAGAAATAAGTTTATAATTGTTCATTTTTAATTTTGAGAAACTCCAACTTAACAAAACAATTTACCAAAGTACCTACATATATAAAAACCTAATGTATACGAAGCATGTGTTCGCCTCAAAGTCTATATATATACAGATGTTCTCAGCCGATAAAACGAGAGACCTTGGCAGTGAAATTCGTGTTCATTATAAACTAAATTGCGTTAACATCAATAATATTTGTATTGTGTAAACGGGCTCGGTGAAAAAGCGCACGCTTAGTACGTGAGATTATGAATCATAAAAAGTTAAAAACTAACCAACAATTTGTAAATGTTACAATTGTTGCAATTGTTGTTCTCAAAAGCATTTATTGTTATCGTAGGCATTTTTAACATAAATGATTATACAGTTTTGCTTGCAAAGGCACATTTTCTGTGACGTTTTAAAAATAGTTTTTATTATAATGTTAACCCATTACACTAGACTACAACATTTTTCAACCAAAATAATACACCTTTTGAATATACTTATTTTGAAAAATAAAAAAAAAAAACATTTTTGAACATCTTTTTTAATTTTATTTTGTCTTGCAGATAAGAGAGTCTGAATCGATAGTTGTGCTAAATTTCAAAAATCGATTGAGTAGTTATTTGTTTTGAAAAGTTTTGGTTATAAGTTATAGCCCAGTTCAATAAAATTTCCAAAATGGAACAGACATGTTTGCAGATCTCAAAGTCAATTAAATATTCTTAATAATACCGAGTGTAAAAAATTAGGTGCGGTTCGGTTGGATTGATTTAAAACTTCTCTTAAATTTGTTAAGCAGTGTTATTGTTTGAACGCATGTAACTACATGACATAGATACTTTTGAACCTTTGTTCATATTTCTTATAGTAACGGAGGACGGCAGAAAGGTGAATCCAAAGCCACCACTATGCATCGTGGATTGCACCAGGAACAGTCTGAAGAGTTGCCGCAGACGGATCTTTAATCACAAAACGCTTCATAAGAGGCTGCCAATTCTTCGCTGGCTGCCACGCTACAGCAGCGAGGATGCAGTTTGTGACCTGGTAGCTGGCATCAGTGTTGGACTCACAGTCATTCCACAGGCGCTGGCTTATGCGGGCATTGCGGGTCTTCCGGTGGCAGTAAGTAGTACTGACCTCATCTTTGTCCAGTTAAAACTAACTAATTGTGTCTATTTTAGTATGGATTGTATGCCTCATTTGTGGGCTGCTTTGTGTATATATTTCTGGGCAGTTGCAAGGACGTGCCACTGGGACCTTCAGCTATAGTTGCACTCTTGACTTATCAGGTGGCTCGGGGTTCCTGGCAGAAATCGGTGCTGCTCTGCCTGCTGTGCGGCACTGTGGAGCTGTTAATGGGTCTTTTTGGCTTGGGCTTTTTGATTGACTTTGTTTCGGGACCGGTTGCCTCGGGCTTTACATCCGCCGTTTCGCTCATCATACTATCCTCGCAAGTTCAGGGCATGCTAGGCATAACAGCCATTGGGAACACCTTTGTTGAAATCTGGAAGCAGGTATTCTCTAACATACAGCATACAAGCGCCGGTGACACCGTCCTGGGCATCAGTTGCATAGTGATTTTATTGATTATGCGCATGTTATCCTCCTGCCGCATTGGATCCGAACAAGAGGAGGAGCGGTCGTGTTTGCAAAATGTGATAAACAAACTTATTTGGATTGTGGGCACAGCGCGCAATGCGATCCTGGTCATTGCCTGTACTCTAATGGGTTACCTGCTGCACAGCGAGGAGCATGGCACACCTTTTCGCATCGTGGGAGATATTCCGCCGGGTCTTCCCAGCATACAGTGGCCACCTACATCGCTGAGCGCTAATGAGACAATTGACGGCAAATCCGAAAGCTTTACGGAAATGGTGCAGAGTATGGGCTCTGGATTGATTGTGATACCGCTGATCTCGCTCATGGAGAGTATTGCCATTGCCAAAGCTTTTGGTGAGTGCAAGGTTGAAAATAATTATTCAATTGTCTCTAATGCTTTTAATAATTAACAGCTTATGGCAAGCCGGTAGATGCATCCCAGGAGCTCATTGCCATTGGCACAGCCAATATACTAAATTCCTTCGTTCAAGGCTTTCCCGGAACCGGCGCATTGAGTCGCGGTGCTGTTAACAATGCCAGCGGCGTGCGAACACCACTAAGCAATATATATTCTGGAGGATTAGTCATATTAGCTCTGCTTTTTTTGACGCCCTATTTTTATTTCATTCCTAAACCGACATTAGCTGCTATCATAATAGCCGCTGTAGTTTTCATGATTGAAATCAAAGTCATCAAGCCCATGTGGCGTGCTAAAAGTAAGTAACATCAAAGATCTCAAGGCCAGTTTTATCATGCTCACGTTAATTTTACCGTCTAGTTTATCTTGTGGTTAAATTCTGTGACAGCTACAGTAAATTCGAATGTCTGCGTGAGAAACTAGGCCTAAGTGTTTTTCAGTTTCTTCGCTTACTAACTTTTCTCACTTAGAAAGCGATCTGGTGCCCGGCCTGTGCACCTTCGTGGCCTGTCTGGTTTTACCCCTGGAGTGTGGTATTCTAATTGGCATTGGCATTAATGTCATCTTCATTTTGTACAATGCGGCACGCCCCAAGCTTAGTATGGAGCTACTGTTAACACAATCAGGCACCGAATACATGATGATTACACCCGATCGCTGCTTAATCTTTCCATCCGTTGAATATGTGCGCAATTTGGTGAACAAGCAATCTCTGCGCCAAAGCGTGCCCGTCGTCATCGATGCATCGCATGTTTATGGCGCTGACTTTACCACGGCAACGGTAATTGATTCGTTAATTGGTGATTTCAACAAGCGAGAACAATTACTGTTCTTCTACAATCTAAAGCCAAGCATTTGTGCGCTGTTCGAGAAGGTTTCGACGGCCCAGTTTGTTGTATATTACCAGGAGCATCAGTTGGATGATTTGCTGAAGGAACGTCATTATTTTCAGAAACACGTAGACACGGCATAGAATTTCAAACTATTATTTTTATTAAATTTTAAATTCCATTTAGAACCATTTTTTGTTACTTACACATAGCGCTAGTACATTTTACTTTGAACTTTACAGACACAATTATTAGACTAGACTTTATATTAACATATGTATGTATGTATATGTTCAAAGTAATACGGAACAGCTTAGAATGATCTAGTGCAGGATACTCGACTAGAAAAACACACTCTGAAATACCATATCATGTTTTCGAATGGTTAGATCAGTACTCGTAACATGTATAGCAATCTATATCATCAACATTTTCGTTTTTGTCAAACTTGTATCTTAATCTGACTTAAGTGAATCTAGCTTTAAATTAAGAAAATCATAGCCATTTATTAAAAAATGACTGAAAATAATTATATAAAATGTGAAATGTTTTATAAATATTAGAAAATATTTAACATTTAATTCAATGTGAGCGCATTTCTACTTATTTTAATTTATGGAGATTTTTAATTTTTCAAAATAAGTATATACCTATATTATTAATGTATTAAATAAAATTATGCACAGCCTAAATAAATTTTCCACCGATTGTTGCTATGACAGCAGGTATAATTGAGTTCTAGCGAGTTTGGTTGAAATATATATATATATATATATATATATATATATATATAACTAAAACCTTTTTGATGCAAAAACTCATTTTCAACAGTTTTGATGAATTTTGCAAACATGTTCAGATAAAGTTAAACTCAAAATTATTATGTTTTTAATATTTTAATAAATAAGATAGCTTAAACGCTGAGAGACTATTTTGCATATAGACAGACGAATAAGTTTAGAATACATTATGACCATAAAGACATTCCCATATGTTCAAATTAAATTAATATAAATTTTAATTTTAAAATTTAAATTTGTTGTTTGGCGGCACAAGCGTAGAGCTATCGGTATCGAGCTATCGATATCTAATTGAATTCAAAAGAGGCGGCAATACTGATGTAATATATACCGCCTGGTCACACTAACAGAAACTATGAGTACGGTCACCCAGATGCCATAGTTGATTTCAACCGGTCACCCTAATTGTAGAGCATGCCAAAAATAAATTATTTCTATTATTTTGCGCGCCTGAATGTTTAATCTAAGCCATGTCAAAAACAAAAGAAAACGAAAACACAGAACCGCATTGGTTGGATTGGTGCCGTCTATGTGCAAATGAGGATGCAGCCATTAATGTGCGCCAAAAAGATGTTTACATGCGGCTAATAAGCAAGTGTTTCGATGTGGAAGTGAGTAATTTTGCATTCGTGTGAAATTGATTAAAAATATGTATTTTACCCACTTCAGATAGAATTCGAGGAGCCCCAATTGGGTGGTATGCTCTGCAACGACTGTTTCGCAATAATTGGTGAATTTATTCACTTCACCGAATGTGTGAACAAGGCACAGCCAATCTTCGAGTTATTGCGCCACTCGGAGCCCAACGAGCAGCTGGATGTGCCTACTTTGCGCCATGAGTATGGACTGGAGAGTAAAGAAATCTACAAATTGGAACCAATCGAGGAGGACAGTCTTGAAGGCAGCTTTGATTGTGAGAGTCAATCTTGGCTAGATGATAGTTATAGTCTCTCGGATGTACCATTGTCTCCAATTCCAACTGAACCTAAAAGGAAACGCGGACGTCCCAAGGGATCTGTCAAAAAGAAGAAAGCAAATCAAAAGGGAGCTCAAAAGGAGCAGCCCGGACCAGTTTCCCCGAAATCGGAACACAAAGAAGATCAAGTTTCTGTTGAATGGGCTGAAGAACCTTCAGATGCCTATGAAGAGGGTCTCGTGGAAGAAGTGGTTGAAAGTGGTTGGCTTGACGACTCAAGTGTGGAAGATGATGAGAAATCTAAGCAAAATGTGGAAGATGATGAGGAAACTAAGCAAAATGTGGAAGGTGATGAGAAAGCTAAGCAAAATTCCATCAAGAATAAGCGTGGTCGTCCTAAAAAACATAATAAATCTGAAACTCTTGGCGAAAGTGCTGCATCGCTCGATAAACGTGACTTGCTCTCTCCGACTTTGGATAGAAAATCATCTAAGGAACCGGAAAGTCTAAAACTTGATCAATTAGCCAACTCGCCCAACAAAGAGGACTCAGAAAAAGATAATATCGTTGCTCCAAATAAAAACGAGTTCAGAGGCGTGAAAAGGAAGCGTGGTCGCCCCAAGAAACTGGAAACATATGAAAAAGAAGCAAACATTTCGAAATGTAAAAATACCGCACTAGCAAAACTGCTACTCGCAGATTCTTCTGAAGCAGAACCAGAATCGGAATCGCCCGTAACCGTCAGTAGCGATGACTACCAAAGTCAAAAGAAAAATCAACCCGTCAATTGTGGTATCTGCAATAAGGAGCTAGCATCAGAGAATGGATTGAAGGTGCATATTGATAACGTTCATAATAAGAAGAAACCCTACGTCTGCGATATTTGTGGAAAAGGTGTCCCTACGGGCTCCAGTCTCAAAGAACATATGCTTGTCCACACCGAAGAGCGTCCTTTCGTGTGTCCAGTGTGCAATGCAGGCTTTAAGAATCAAAAGCGACTCAATGTAAGTGCAAGATTTATAACAACTAAACAATTAATATAAAATTATTGATTTACAGATACATAGTCAAACCCATGGCGCGCCCAGTTACGAGTGCAATATTTGTGGCAAGAAACTTCAGACGCGTGCTATTTGGAATAAGCATAAATATGTGCATAATAACGTGCGCAGATTCGAATGCCGTATTTGCGGTACAACTTGTAAACATTCAACGGCCTTAAAGGTTCACCTTTTAAGTCATACCGGCTTTCGGCCATACGCTTGCAAGTATTGCAACAAGGCGTTTGCGAGCGGTTCCAATTGCAGGGACCACAAGCTGAAACATCATCCCGTGGAGTATGCAAAGGATGACGACAAATCATCGCGTGTCGAATCGGTTCCCACTTTAGATGAGCTGCGTGCCATGTAAGTACTCTTAAATATAGTGCCTCTATAAATATCATGCATTTAAATAATATATTATTTTGATGCAGCGCTGAGAAGATGGAGAAGTGTGAGAGGCTGCGAAGACCCCGAAAAATGTCCTCTCCCATTAAAGGCCGATTAATGCTTCCGAAAAAATGAAAAACTATACATTGCATTTAGAATTTAATCACAATATAAACACAGCCCAATTTAATATTTAACTATTTATTTGCTTGCATATTAAGAAAGCAACCAAATTTGTCAAATAAATATCTACATATTTCTTGCGACTTAAAATTAACAGAAATAATAACATCTTTTTCTTTATATTTTCCATCAATATATATTTGTCATCATCATCATCACCATCATTATTTGTGTATTTCAGGTTATATTTTAAGTTGATTTTAAGTTAACTGTAAAAATTTAAATTTAATGTTAGCTTTTGTTTGAGCTTTAATTTGAAATAAAATGATTTATAAGTGAAACTTGTATTGTTTTTGAGTTCAAAAATCAAACAGAAAAACCGATTTATTTAGTTTATTGCTTACATACAAACAAACTAGTTAAAAACAGAAATAAATTAATTTTTCTCGCATTTTAGAATAATGCACAAAATAATACCAAAGCAGTACAATTGCATATTTATGCGGTCACACTCTACTTTGGTGTTTACTAATTTATTTGTTGTTTACATGTCGAGCAAACAACCAATTTGTTAAAAGCCATTTCAAGCCACAAGGCTGACAGCCTTTTCCACAATCTAACAATGTCAGGACAAAATGAGGACGCAGTTATCGAGAGCCATTGGCTGAACTGGTGTCGTCTCTGTGCCAAGGACGATGTGCGCGGCAACGTTAAGGTATACACAAATGCGAATGTGAATGCCTGGAACAGTGTGCTGGTGATGGCTATTCGAAGATACTTCGATGTGCATGTAAGTGAAAGAGTCGTGCGTGATGAATACCCTGTACAGTAAACATTCCCTAACGTCTAACCCAGATGCAGTTGGAGGATGAGCTGAGCGGCGTGCTCTGCAAAGAGTGTTATACGTTAATAAGCGAGCTTATTGACTTTGCGGAGCATGTGAATAAAGTACAGGCAATCTTTGAGGTATTGCGTCGCGTTGAACCCAATAAGCAGCTTGATGTGGACGTGCTGCGACGGCAGTATGGACTGCGGGAAGGGGACTGGACGCACATAATAAAGCCAGTGTCGGATATAGAAAACAATGCCATCAAACAAGATAAAGTCGTAAAAGAAAATGCATTACTAGCGGAAGTGGTGCCAAAGCAAGAGTTAAGTGCCAGTTTCGAGGCTGAACAGCTACAGAATATGGAAAACGATGATGAAACTATTGTTAACCACTTGCCTATTGAAGAAATTCTAGTTGCTGGTTGGGATACAAGCGATAATACTCAAGTCAAACCCATCAAAAGATCGCGTGCGCGACGACAAACTAATAAATTGTCAAAGGCTGATTCATCAGATAAATCAACATCACCAGCAAAAAGAAGTAAGCTGCAATGCAAGGAGGATCCTGATACAGCGAAGAATAGTGATAGCATCAATAGCGTTAAGATTGTTGAACCAGTTATACCAAAGCACGATAGAGATATTGATAGTGTGTCGTCAATTCTTGATGCTGACTTGGCAACAGCTAATTCTACTATTGATTATTCATCCGGCAGCGAAAGGGAGCACAATGGCACAGAAAACTCAAACACAGATGTATCGTCTAAGCGCAGAAACATGAAGTGTAGCTGGTGTGGCAAATTGTACCACAATCCCGGATCATACCAAAAACATTTAAGAGATGGCTGTCGCAAAAACACCCAGCGTCGGCCAAAGATAGACAGGAACGCATACTGTGAACTCTGCAACAAGACGCTATCCTCTGCAGCAGCGTTGAAGCTGCACAAGGAGGGCATTCACGAGAATGCCAAACCCTACATCTGTGACACCTGTGGCAAGCAGTTAAAGACGATAACGGCCCTTAACGAGCATAAGTTGGTGCATACGGAGGAACGCCCGTTTAGTTGTGCGATATGCAGGGCTGGCTTTAAAAATAGAGCCAGGCTGAAGGTGCACCACCAAATACATGAGGAGCCCAGCTATGTGTGCAGCATTTGTGGCAAAAAGTTGCAGACACGCCGCACATGGAACATGCACAAACTGGTGCACAGTGAGGAGCGCAAATTCAAGTGTGATGTTTGCGGTGCCCTCTTCAAACGTTCGAAAACCCTTAAGACGCACCTGCTCAGTCATACGGGTCTGCGTCCCTACGTCTGTAATTATTGCGGCCAGACATTCGCTTGCAATGCAAATTGTCGTGCTCACAAGATGAAAAAGCATTCGCAAGAACTTAAAAAGGATGAGGGCGAGGGGTTGATTTCACGCTTAAGTGTACCCACGCTCAAGGAGCTGCGTGTCATGTAAGTGATTATTGGTGCAACAATAATAGACAATCAATAAAACATATTCTATTTATAGGTCACAAAAATTACCCAAAGCGAATTCTGAAACAACAAAGTATTCAAGCTGACAGCAAGTGAAATAAAAAAGGCTTTTAAAACAAGTTTTTGAAATTTGAATAAATGTCACATCAAATAGCACACTTGTTAAATAATTTGTAAGCTTTTTCCGGCTCCTACTTTCGCCATGATTTTTCCTTTTATGCTGCTAGTTAAGTTAATCAATTTATTTATTTGTTTATGTACATTTTGTAGTACTACAAGTATAAACTTACTATTTATTGATGAGTTATGTGCCATGATATTATTATAAGAACTAATTTTGAACGCAAAGTTAATGTTTAAGTAATAAAGAACATTAGAACAAAAACCCAGCATGCGTTATTATGAAATTTATATAATAAATTGAACTCATATTTGATTTTAATAATAATTAATTATGAAAATCGAAATATTTGAGGAAAATTTACTTGCAAAGTCTTACCTTAAGTAAAAAGAGTACCAATATTCCACGTACTATAAATAATCTATACTCTGTCTGATGCTGGAAATCAATAAGTAACACAGAAGTAATCTTAAAAAAATTAAATAAAACAAACAAGACTAAAGTATATCGATAGCCAAAACGGCTACCGATAACAACCGTGGAAGTCGTTGTGAGAATGTTATCGATACCTTCGCATACCATCGATTGATTGCTGTGCAGTTGTTCCACCACACAACAAAGTGTTTTGTTTGTTATATTTTGGCTGAATTTATTGAAATCAAACGAATGACGGGTAGTTCAGCTGTAAGGAGCACAGCGGAGTCGTCTATGACAAATACTGAAGCATCCGACTGGCATAACTGGTGTCGCCTGTGCGCCAAAGAGAATCCAGACAATTTAAATGTGTATTTCAAAGATGGAGATCAGACATGGACGAGCGTGCTGGCTGTCGCAATTGGTAAATACTTCTGGGTTAATGTAAGCATCTATTTCCAAGTTGCGTGTGCCACACAAAGGTTGCTAATCATGCATCAATTAACAGATCAAAATGGAGGATGAGCTGAGTAATGTGTTGTGTAGAGAATGCTACAGGCTGGTGGAGGATCTGATTGAGTTTTCCGAGCGTGTCAGTCATGTCCAAACGCTTTACAGCAAGCTACAGCAAGCGGGGCCAGCGGCCAGCTTGAAGTACGATGAATTGCGAAGGGACTGTGGCTTGCTAGCAGACGATTGGAAACACATTATGGCCCCACTGGTTGGCAAGAGAGAAGAAGTTGAGGCAGATGAGTACACTGTGGATGAAATGGCTGAAGAAGCAGAAGATGCAGAAATAATGGCTGAAATTGAAGCAGCCGAATTAATAGAGGCTGAGGAAAACAGCTACGAGGCGTACGTGGAGCGTGATGAAGCAACGGAGGATTCGTACGTGGAGCAGGAAGAAAGCAAGGAGAATGTGGAGCTTGAAGAAGGCAAGCAAGACATGGATCACGCAGAAGGCCAGCAGGACATGGAACACGCTGACGACAAGCAGTACGTGGAGCATGGAGGAGGCAAGCAAGACGTGGAGCACGAAGCGCCAAACGAGCATGCGCAGCGTCAGCTAATCCCAAAAACTAACGAAATGCCTGCTGATGCAGAATACGCAAATGATGAGCTCAGTGAGCTGCACATTGCTGATAACGCAGATGCAGGCAGTCCACACAGCGAGTTCAAATGCATGACTTGTAGCAAAGAATATAAAAAGCCTATGGCCTATAAGCGCCACATGGCTGAGGTGCATGGCATTGTGCCTACAGATATGCCCAACTTGGAATGCAAGCGTTGCAAGTCGTTCTTTGCGACTGAGAATCAGTTAATTGCTCATTATCGTACTCACATGCCGGCCAAGGAAAAGATGGACAATGCTTGCACCTACTGTTCGAAGATGTTCACCACAAACGGAGCTCTTAAGCGGCACATAATGTGCATACATGAGAATCTCAAACCCTTTATATGCGACTGCTGTGGTAAAGCCATGAAGTCTATCACGGCACTCAACGAGCACAAGCTGGTGCACACCGATGAGTGTCCTTTCGAGTGTCCGGTCTGTCAGCGACGCTTCAAAAACAAGGCCAGGCTGAAGGTTAGTGACTGTAACTTTATCTGTTTATTTATTTCCTGATCCTCTCGAGTTGCTTGCAGATACACTCAGACACGCATACAAGCAACAACTACGAGTGCAATATCTGCGGCTTGAAGCTAAATACGCGTCGCACACTCAACATGCATCGGCTGGTGCACACGGATGCAAAACAGTATAAATGTGATGTGTGTGATGCTGCTTTTAAACGTGGCAAGACTTTGAAGGCACATTTGATTCTACATACAGGTATACGGCCGTACAAATGCAATTTTTGTGGCAAGGACTTTTCAAATGGCTCTAATTGCCGCATGCACAAGCGCAAAACGCATCCCAATGAGCTGGCCGAGGAGGAGGCGAATGGTGTAATGCGCTCCACGCTGCTGCCCATGATAACAGAACTAACAGAAGCGTAAGTTGAATGCATACTGACTTTAATTACATAAAGTTAGGTTTATAAATATATATTTTTATGAAACAGTTCCAAACGTGTCAAGATACCGGCTAAAGCAGGGACGGCGATAGTGCGGCTAAAAGTTAAGGAGGAAACCACCGAGTCCACAAATGCCAACATAGTGGATGAGGACATGGAGGACGAAACTGATGATGGAATACTCTATGAGATTGTGGAGGAGTGCCCGTAATTGGCACACATTACACTCTATTTTTATTCCCTGTTCCCATTAAAAAGTGGGAAAAAGGGAGTTATAAAGTACTGCAAATGTATGTAACAGGCAGACGGAGGCATTTCCGAATATATAAACTATATATATTCTTGATCAGCATCAACAGCCGAGTCAATATAGCCATGTCCGTTTGTCTGTCTGTCTGTCCGCATAAACACGTCGATCTCAGAGACTATAAGAGCTAGAGACACTAAACTTGGTATGTAGGTTTCTGTATACCATACGCAGATCAAGTTTATTTCCCACGCAAATTGAACAATACTACAAAAGCCACCATTTATGTTTTATCAACGTTGATCAGCTGTGAAAATTTCATTAGGATCGGATAACAAACACCAAAGATATTGAAGAATTTATTTCCACCGTCTCAGCAGGCAGTAACAACAGTTTTACAGGCATTGGACAAGTTAAGTGCGCTGCTTGCATGTTGGGAGCAGGGAGTCTCGTAGTCGGGTACACTCGACTAGAGCATTCTTACTTGTTTTGTAATAAAATTAAGTTATTCAAAGAAAAAAGTTCGAGAGCAGCAATTTTACATTTCCATATATACAATACATTTTATTCACAAATTCAGCTTAGATGGTAAATATGAAAATTGGACAATTTTCCGAGTGGTTAAATGCTTGATAGGCAGCCATAAATGCATACTAAACAAGCAAAGACAAATAAATTGACATATAAATCACAAGATAATTAACGAATTTTTGGAAAAAAATAAATAACAAAGATTTTGTAGAAAATTATGTTACATACCACATATGCAATAACAAACAAAGTTGGAATAGTCACAATCAGCTCTATTAAATCTCTGGACATAATCTCAATATAACTCGGGTTGCGACTATTCTTTGAGTAAATAAAAGTTGCAATACTTTGGAATGTATAGATCAGCATAAGAAAAAAAATATAACTTAAGAGCTGTGCTTAAACATCCGTTCCTAATATAAAACTGCAAGCCATCGAATAGATCGAACTTAACATACTTGTTCTTACACACACAAATCTACAAAGGACGTTTAAGCATATGCTTAGTAAAGATCACATATCGGGATACAATACAATAAAACTAGCTACAAATAATATTAAAATTGGAGCATTACATTTACGGCTTACAGGTAGACAAATTGAGCTTTTGAGCACATTGTACAAATACAATTTACAAATTTTACTAAAACATACGAGTACTTAAAACTGTGCGTAGTTTGAGAGCTTAACTAGGTCTAGCATATCCCAGCACAGCTAAAAACAGCACAATGCTGATTATGGCCACAGAACGACGCTGTGATCCAGCGCCACACGCGAGATTATCACGTGGGTACTTATTGAGTGGATCGGGCTCCTCGCCCGGACGACATTGTTTGCCCAGAGCGGCAAAATGTGCGCCGCACAGTTCATGGCAAGGTGGACACATTATTGCGCCCTTATGCAGCCAATTATTGGCTGCAATGCGAATGGATAGCTTCTGGCCGGGAAACGAGCATTTGTAGCTATAGTTGCCAACCAAAATGTGCAGGCGGCCATCAAAGCAGCTATATTTATAGCATCCACTGCCCCAATGCTGCCATTCACGCGTCTGATGACAAGATCGCTCCTCCCACATGGATTCACTATGATCGAAGCACTTGGACCCATGACCGTAGCTTTCCAGTGCAAAGTTCTTCTCTGGCTCTGTTAATATAACAATTGATAAGTTGATTGCATCAAGTAGTATTCTATAGCTTACTTGGATTATTCTCCACAAAACGACAGTGGGAACCGCGTACAATGATATTCTTGCTGCGCCAGGTGAACTCCTGTATATAGGGACAGTGATCGGCTAGCGAAACAGAGCCGCCGTAGTAGCCCTCCTCGCCGTCTTTCACATTGGTAAGGCTGTCAAAGTTTTGATAGGCCTTGGGCAGCTCATAATCATGCTTGATGAGATTGCACAGAGCGACAGAGTTACGATCATCAGTACATTCGGTCTGTAATGGATCCTGTTTGACTTTGGAGCAGAATGGATGTATAGAGCGTCCCCTGTTGGTAGAGATGGAGTGTTTACTTTAGCAGAAACTTGACAAAAGTTTAAATAACTCACCTGTCATGATTCATTTGTATCCAATCCTTGCAGCTGCGCATCGCAAACATGCAGCCTAAGCCCTTGCCCCAAGTGAGCGGCGTAGCCATAGAATAGTTGGCACGATACCAGCCCGAGTCCTCCATCAATGCCAGGGTAATGCGCGAAAATACTGGCGATTGTGTGTGCGTGCCCGTCATTGCCTCATTCTCGAGTATGCGCTTCTCCCAGTGTGTTAAGGCGGTGCCCTCACCACCCTGATCCTCCAGCTCGGCGCCTTCTAAAATATCGCACTCAAAGTGCGAACGCACCTCGGCCACCACACGTGGAGTGACCAGCATGTCGACCACCTTCTTCACATGACCACCGCGCACAGTCCAATTGTTTCGTTCAACTTTGCGTATGGTCTCATTGCTCCACTGATGTATCTGCAATCTGACAAAGAGCGGGCATTAATTTGTAACTTGTTATTGAGTATTGTTGACAATTACTTCTCATTTAAATAGGGCTTGCCCGTGTCCGATTTGCGTGGCGTACGGGGTCGTCCCTCGTCGTCCCTGAAGAAGGCATAGAGGCTAACCGAGAAGCCAAGCGCATGTAGAATCTCATGCTTCACTGTCGATATCAATGTCTGCAACTCTTGGGGCTTGGTGCTGATGCTCTCGGGACACAGATTGGCATGACCCGCAATGGGACGATCCAGCAGAGCCTCCTGCTGACAGTGAGCCGCATAGGCCACCGTCAAACCCTTAAAACAGCGCTGCGTCTGCCGTGCCGAGACATAGAAAACAAAGTCAGCATTCTCAATGCCATCCCCGGGCTGTGTATTGATATCAACACGACAATTCTGTCCCGTGCTATTGCACACCCGACACACCTGCCAAATAAACCAAATTAAAGCAGTGAAAAAGCTAAGATTGGCTGCTTAGATTTGTTGACTCACATCCAGATGCTCATTAGGCACCATCACCTCGCCGCACATTGTTGTGGCCTTGCAGTGATCAATGCAGTGGGTGTGTCCATTCTTCACATACACCTGCGTGCTGTCACATTTCCTAAAATTGCAATAAAGTCTCAATAGTGCTTCTCAGCTACACAGCTACAAGTATTACGAGTACTCACCGGTTAAGCCGTATTACGCCCTTCGTCTCGCGCACCATCAGTGCCTGTTCCCAGAATTGAACCGCCTCTGGCAGCACCGTATCCTGTGAAGGTAATTCGAGTGTTAACAAAAACGTATACTTAAGCTAAATATAAGCTTACTTACATTTATCAAATTAAATTTCTCCTCCTCTAATCTGTAAGAGAAAATTGCAGAAATTGTACTTGTTTCGATAAGTTCTTGAAAATCTGTTAAGCAACTTAGCGACTCAAGTATTTGTGTTAACAACTTTTAAGTACTTCTTACAAAGAAGGAAAACATTGAAGGTCATATTTATATAGGATATCTTAATTTCAATTTTAAATCAAAGACGCTTCGTGAACAAAAATGTTGCTTGGAGTTTTTGTAGACAACACAAAAGTGATTAAGATTTTTTGTATGGCTGTCAATTAAATACAAATTATATTAATAATGCATTAGAATTGTTCAAACATCATTAAAGTGCGTGTTCTTGATGCCAAGGCTATTTCGTTCTAACAAAAGAATTTAAAGTAAGCAATGATATAAGAATTACAATGAAAATCTATTTTGCTTAAGTACATATACATAGGTATTCTAAGAAATATGATAATATGCAGAGTAACTCAAAGTCAATCCGAATCAACAATAGTTCCCGCTAAATACTCTTAGCTCACAGCACAAATTAAATAAATGTCTTCATTTCGAATGGAAGTTCACTTAAAATATTGAAATTATTTGAAAGAGCTAAATTTAAATTGGATTTGATGTGCCTATAACTTAAAAACTGACTTATTCATCAGAATATAATGTGTAAATTTTGTAATTTATTTCTAAGCCTCAAAACAAGAATATCAACATGTCACGCGAAATTGTATTTGCATTGCATTAACCAGAAAACAACAATGGAAATGTATCCGATGAAATTGCGTTTACTCTTCTATGCAAAGCAAAAAGGATAATGAAAGACGAGAATAAGTTTTCACTACTTATATTGAAAATGTAAATATTTTGAAATTGATTTTTTAAGCGATTGCGCACATTTACATAAGTACTATATGTCGCTATATCACATTTTTTTCAGAGTTAGCTCGTTTATCAAGCCTAAATTGATTTTTGGTTTAAGTTCAACTTTTCTTTGAATTTATACTTTACTTTTTGTGTATTTGTTGCTTTACAATAAAACACATAATTACAGCAGCTGTCATTTAAATATCTTTGCTTATAGAACTTAATGATGTGTAATGTGAGTTGCAGGTAGCCAAGTTAATGATAAGTCAAATATGCTTCGATTCGCAAAAAGTATACAATTTGTTGCCACGCAACCATTCCTGGAATTGACCTTGTCCGTTGGCATTGGTAATGGACGTTGTGCATAGTGTTGTGTTGTGTTGTGTTGTTTTGTTGTTTTGGCTGCGTAGCTCAAATGTTAAATTATAGCCAACTAGTGTCGCAATCAGAGTTAACCTTAAAGACCAACGCGGACAGCAGCGTTAAGTTTATTTTTCAAACAAATTGAACGGCATGCAGCAAAACCAATTTTGGTTTCAAGTGTTACTCAACGTCTCAACGGGGCAGTAAAGCAAACGCTTAACGGATTTCTTTCCAAAGTTGTTACTTGACATTCGGCCAAGTTATAAGTGTTATAAACTGTTGGCTTGACTGCTTGCCATTAAAGCCCAATTAAAGCTAATTTGTGGAGCTAACTACAGCTGTGTTTCTCTCTCTCCCTCACCTATAAACGGAATCATCATAGACGAGCAGTATGCGAAGCGGCTGATCAGCGACAATGCTTCGACGTCGGCGTTCGCTATGCACTGCTGGCTCCAAGTCGTCATTATCAGCAGCATTATCATCATCATTGGCCAGCTCGATGCGCACACCATGCACGACCTATAAAGAGAGCGGCAAAGAAGAAGAAATTTGTAGTTTTTTGGGGTTTTATTTAATTTTGTTAAATTTAAATGAAAGCGAAAATGTTGCTAGCCATTTGTAGATGACGACATGACACAAAAGACCACACAAAGCAACTGTAATTGGCTTTTGAAAATTGCACAGAAATTAAATTTAAATTACCCGCCAAAATGTCGAACGATTGAGACATCAAATGTCAATGATTTGGGCCTTTTCTGTGTTTCGCTTTTATTTTTGTTATTATGTTATTTTGGTATTTTGTCATTTGCCTTTGTTTTGGCCCATTGTGCAATGTGTGCCAATTATTGTGCATAAATTAGACCCTGTTGAATATGCATAGCTACTCATGCCCAGCTGCTATTTCGACTGCTTAGCTATTATCTAGTATCTAATATCTATTATAATTTATGGATGGCCAGACAATAAGACAAAACGAACAAAACGAGAGTATCTTACAGATACGCCTGAGTGCTGCTGATAGCTAAAAATACAATATAATTTATTTACATACATGTTTTATGTACATTAAATGCTTTTAAGCAAGCATAAACATTGCAGTTGCAAGCTTCCGACTGTCGTATACTCTGTTTCTATTTACTTAGTTGCAGCAAATACATAAATATGCATCATATCTTTGCCTTTGTGTTGCCAATGGAATTTACGAACATTCAAACTTAAATTTGATTGCTTTAGCTTCAGTAATAACTATAAACAAGTAAGAACGTTGCTGTCAGATGCACCCGACTGCGATATACTCTTTTTTCGCCTCTTTGCCATAAGTAGGTTTGTGGGGGATGGGGTGGGGGTGGGGGGGAGATATTGACACTTTGTCTGCCTATGGTATATACCAACATGTATACCAAGTTTGGTTGCTCTAGCTTCAAAACTGTGGAAAAAACCTGCGTTCATACGGACAGACGGACGGACATTACACAAAACACAAAAGAGTTTATATCTTTTTTCTTAAAAAAAAAAAATTAAAAAAAGAGTATAAAAATACGTTCTTGTGCATGTATCCAATATACACTTCTTCACCTTTTGGGAATAGAGTATAATTAGACTTAATTGAAAGCGCTGTACGTCCCTGAAAGCCAATTCACTTTCAGTTTAAGATAGAAAACGAAAGTGAGATGAAGCAAGTATTTTGCATATGGCATAATGTTCATCTTTATTCAAGAAGCATAAAACGAAAAGGAATAGAAACAAAAACAATAAGTGTGAATAAGAGATGAGCCATCTAGAAAATCTTGATGCACAAAGTTTAAAGCGCTCGAAATAGAAAAACCTTGTTATTTATTATTCTAAAAGCGTTATTGAAATCGGTTTTTTGTTCAACTTGGAGAACTTAAGAATCATTTACTTAACTCTTTCTGTTATAAATATGGATACTAATAACAAGACAAAGGCAGAATAGTAAACATTTCGCACTAACTACTTAGTAGAGATCGTTAAAATAAAAAAACAATTTACACTTTCGACGCGATCGTGAGAAGTTATTGAGCATAGTAAATGGATGCTAAAGTGTTGCTAAATGGCAATAACAAACACCTGCAGGTTGTTATAAACCATTTTGGACTTATATATGCATAACATATGTACATATGTACAACAATAGCAGCAATTTATCTATATTTGTCTATATAGCAAGAAAATAACAAAGATTACAAAAGGAACAGAGTCTCGCATTGAGGCAGTAGAAGTCAGTGGCGTAGCTAAAAGTCTAGAGACAAGGGGCAGAATAGTCATTAGCAGCATAGAAAATCCCCTCAAATTGTACAACAATTGTCGAACGTTTAAAACAAACCATTAATATAACAAAAGTAAATATGTATTAACAACAACAATGTAGCCGTAAGTTGCCGTTTAATTCGTGACGACCCTCAACAATGATCAGCATATTTTGCATGATCTTTAAGCGTCTGCCTCTGTCGCTGCGCTGCCGCTGTCTCTGCCCTGCCTTGCCATCACAAAAAAAAACTGAGTCTCTTTTTGTGGTTTGAATGCGAAAATATTGCATTGAAATCGGTTTGAAAAACCGCACAAATTACGTGCCATCTGTAAACCATTCACCAGGTGAAAGATGAGCCGAGCCACCTGACGCACAATGCCACTTTGACAGCAGACATTTCAAAGAGGAAACAGCTTAAGGACGGGCAGCGGCAGAGGAGAGGCGCGAGGGGCAGCCAACATGTGGCAAGTTTTAAGCGCCGGTATACCGGCTTTTTAAGGTGTCTTACAACCGCTGTGGTGGCTCGTCTTCTGTCTGCCTGAATGTTGCAACAATGTAAAACCAGTAGGCATTGCGTTGCATTGAACAATTCATTAAATTCAGCATTATTAAAATCTATTATCATTGCTGCCGTGGCTTTGAAAGCAATGAGAGCTAAATTCCACTTTGTAATCAATAAATAATGCATAGGAATCTTAAGTTTCGCAATTAAATACAATTATGTGCATATACTATATTTATATTTCCAAAACACAAGAATCAATATTTCCAGCTCTTATATTTTCCGAGTTCTTTTGAGTTCTTTTGCTCAAAAATATATATACTTGTATTTCTCTTTATAGAAGTTGTGGTAGTTATGGCATATTAAAACCAAACAATATTTCAATTTATTCAATCATTAAACGAGTATTTACGAGCCTACATTGATTATATTTTTGATTGCCTATGTTTATTATAATATGAATATTGATTTATTTACAATATTAAATTCAGTACTAATTGAATATTTGTGGAGAACAGTTCTTACAATAACTATGGTCAGTTTAAAACTAGAATTTGTGAGCAAAGTCAAACTTGTTTGATAAAAAAGAGAGGCTTTCAATATAAAGTTCACACTAGATCTGCCGAATAATGAAATGCAGAACTTTAAGTGCTTGGCTCTTGATATTACAGATTAATAAATATTGAAAATTGCAATGTCTGTAAATTCTTTAAACATCGATGAAGGTATCCTGTGCCTAAATTAAGATTTACATTCTAAATCATTCCTGCCTCTATTTGATAAGTTGAGCTTAAGTATCCGTAATTGATTGATTATTCAATGTTTTTCTTTTACATAACTGGCTTTTGTGGATTGGAAACCGAATGAAAAGAGTGTTTTTTCAATATTTCCTGTCGTATACTCATGAACCTTAACGGCTTCATGAACAACTAACACCTTTGTGTGCTGTACTTATATGTAGTACATTTATTATTGCCACGAGTGTAAACTGAACAACATTTTTCTTTTTTTTCTTTTATGCATTTTTTAACTGAGCTTATCACAATTTGGACATTGCTAATCTATTATGAAGTGATATAATAGATGGAAAATTGTGAAAATGTTTTGATATTTAAACATTTTACGTAAAATCCTTAGCGAAAGCTTAATTACATTAGAACAAATACTAATTACAAGCTTGAAAATTTTCGTATTCCGATTAGCAAAGTTATTATGAAACTGTTTGTAAAAAAAAAGTATGAAAGATGTATTGTATTTAATACAATAGCAGCTCAAATCGGCTGTAGATGATATTGAAAACTCTATATAGTACTAATCAGGATACAAGTTGCCTACTTTGAACAATTCTATATAAAATACATATGGAGACAAAAAATAAACTGTAAACTATTTTTAACAACCGCTAATATTTATTTATGCATTTAATGAGCTTTCACGAACATTAGCGAATATCTTTAATATTTGTGTATTGCTAATATTCGGCTCTATAAATATTGAGCTGGCTCAATTTAAAGTTCAGTTGAAATCAGAAATATGAAGAGCACTGTTCTACCAATAATTTTTTGCATTTTAAAACTGAAATTTGTGAGTAAAGCATTGACAACATTAATCTGGATAAAGCGATTTAATAAAATTGTTTTTAATTAAGGTCGACGGAACAGTTAAATTTCAGAGCTTAAAATGTGTTGTGCATGATGAAGAGTTTCTTGATTTTGAAAAGTGCCGCATTCGAGCCATTGATCGCACTCACAATTCGATAAACATAAGTGTTAAATTGAAGAAAAAAATATCAGAGGTAATTACATTCATACAAATGACAGAGCAATATTGTACAATCATAATTTTGAAATCAGTGTCAGGTCAACTTTAAAATTTTAAAACGTGAACGTGGAGGTTGGCATCCATTCTTATATGATGTGACATTCGATGGTTGTAAATTTCTGCAAAATCCTAATAAGTATTTTTTCACGAAACTAATGTTTGGTTATGTTAAAGAATTTACCAATTTGAATCATTCCTGCCCCTACTTGGTAAGTTAAGTGTAAGCTTATGTTTTATTTAGTGTTCAGTGTCTTGTTTTAGGCCAACACTAACGTGGATCTGGTGGAATGGCAACTTAATGAAAACGAATTCTTTTCAAGATTTCCTGTCGACAGTGGAGAATATGCATTACACACAACCTGGTACTTCCAAAAGCGTTTAATCATGAACCTTAATGGCTCTCTCAACTACTTGCAATAACAGTCTTTTGTTTTTGCACAGCTTTGAATGTTTTTCTTTAAGAATTGTAGTACTTGTACATTCATTTTAGCCACCAGTGTAAATTGAGTTAGAGGTTGCATCGTTTTCTTTCTTATTCTTCACATGGGATTATAACTGGATTGATAATTCAAATAAAGTTCAGTTGAAATTGCAAGTCGTAACAAAACTTGGATTAAACAATACTTATCTATTATAAAATGGCATTATGGATAGCGAATAAACTACAATACAAATTTCGACTGTATGCATAAATATTAAAAAAGAAAATACTCTTTTTTGATAAAAAACCTTTGCGAAAGTTAAGTTACCAAAACAAATACCAATTATCAGTCTTAACCATTCTGTTTACCGTTCTGCAAATTAATAACATTAATAAGACCTTGTCGAAAAGTTTATTCTGTATATTTTATTTTCGACCAATATCAGTACTTTCATCATTTAGGTCAATACTAACATGAATCTGTTGGAATGGCAACCGTATGAAAATTACACTTTTTCACGATTTCCTGTAGACTTGGGAGAATATGGAACAATACATACAAATTGTTACACGCAAAAGAAAATAATCGTGTGAATTTCTTTTAATAATAAACATCATATATATGTATACATACATAGCTATAAATTTGACAACACATTATGAATTACTATAATAAAGTATCATCAAATTACTACTAAGTTTATAAATATTTTGAGAAAAAGTAAATTTTCACAAAAGTACATACCACTACATTACATAATAGCTATTGGGGAAATAAAATTTAAATTTACTCAACAAACCAATAATAATTTTCCGATTGAACGGTTTTGCTTTCTACAGATATTTATAAAAATATGTGATATTTTTTTTAAATGTCGTTATATATATTTTTTGCCATTAAGTATTCAATAGACTGTGAAACTTGTACGAATCTGCTACGGGCTTTGATTGCGAAAAAATATCATTTTTTGAATACCCATAATTAAGTAAGTAATTATTTAAACTCATTTTTAACTACAAAAAACAAAATTTGTTAAAAATAGTACTTTAAGTCTTAAAGTTTAAGACGTAGTCGATAACAATATTTGTGTATATGTTTTACCGGGGCTTTTAAGTGTTTTAAATATGGAATTTAAAATGATTTTTCAATTCCTTAAGTTTGTCATAAGTTAAACGATTTGTGCTTTAGATTGATAATTGCTTTTTTAAAATTTATTTTTTAGTAAAATATGACCAAAAATGGATATACTTATACGCAAAGCAAGTATATTTCGAAATTTAGAACGAATATTTGAAATCAAGAGAAATCACAAGCGATGAGAAACGAGGTTTTTTGGATAATGGAATTGGTGAAGGAGCTGCCGCCACACTTTCTAAGCACAGCAATATGCTTATTCAATCTCCGATAAGACGTAATGCTCAACTAGCTTGAATACTAACATACTAATTCAAATAACTAATTTATGTAGGCCACATTCGAGCGTGTCCAGGTCTTTTAAATATGCGACTCACGTTAAATGCAATAGAAATAAAAGAAACGACAAGAAAAGAGAAGAGTGAAATGTGCCGTTTGCTACACTTGGCCGGTTTCAAGTCTGCGCCTACTCGATTACCTCCCGTATTTACTTTTTTAGCAAACGCAAGCAAACAAAAATAAACAAAACATAAAAAAAATTAAAAAAACAGCCATAAATGGCAAACATGATCCAAGACACGCATTGCCTCGGGCGCCAATCATCGAGCGCTGTTTGCTGCTGGTCACAGCGAACAGTTAACAGTTAACAGTTGCGCATGCTAATTTGAGAGCAAGTGAATCGATCAGAGAAGGCAGGCACGGGCGGGGGCGGAGGCGGTGCTGTCGACTGGCTGTTACATTGAGTAATTATTTACGTGCGTCGCGCAGTCAATCTGTCAATCGTTCACTAAGCCAAGCATGACAACATTTCTTCATCTGTCTTTATCTCTCTCTTTCCACTCTCACTCTTTTCACTTGCGCTCTTCCGCACTTTTTCATTGCCTGCCTGTCACCTGCGTTCAATGCTCGCCGGTCAGATCAATCAAAGTTTTCAAGCTTCAATGCTTTGGTTTGAGTAAATTATTGAGTGAGTGCTTTCTGCTTTTTGCTTTCACTTTCGTTTTGTTCGTTCGCTCTTGTTCTCTCGCAGTTAGTTGTAGGCCCTGAGCCGGCGTTCTTGTTATTAGCTTTGCATGCGTGCATATTCCGCGTTTCAAAGCAATCAGCTTTCAACATCTAGCTAAATCTTCAGAATGCATCGTCAGTTCACTCTGTCTCTCACTCTTTTCGTCTCTCAGCTCTTCCGCTTTGGTCACCTGCGTTCAATGCACGCCGGTCATATCAATCGAAGCTTTCAAGCTTGAGTGAATTATTGAGTGTTTTTTGCTTTCACTTTCGTTTGCTTTTTCAACGCTATCTCTCTCTCTCTCTGTCTTTTAGCTGTGGCTGGCGGCTGCTTTTTTTTTTTTTTTGCTTTTTAAATCTACGTTTTATTATGACGCAGCAGCTACTTTGCATGTCGCGTTACTTTACGCTTTATTGCTGCTTCTGCGCTCAAATCATATGTTACCTAAGTGTGTGACCGCAATGACGATGCCAATGGACATGTTATTTAATTAAAACTATGAATAGCATACAAATATGCATTCATAAATAAACCAGATAGCCTACAATACTAATTGCCACATGCTACACAAACGTTACGCTGTATTCTAGACGCAATATATTTTACAATAAGATTTGCCAATCAACACGACTAACTATTGTAACTTGGATGGATGGAACGGTCAGAGACTCTGACTGGATTATTACATTTGGTAGACGTAGTCACGTACAGATAGTGCAGAGCCATAAGATTCGCACATCGGCACGTTGCATTGCATCAGCACCGTTCTGAGATGAGACAGGCAATTGAGAATCAAACTCAAATTTAATTTTAAGCCCAAACGTTACAATGTTAGGCATGTTGGTGGGGTGGTGTGTAACTCTGAGCTAAACAATTAAACAGTGGGTGTTTGGGCGACTCAAGATAAGGGCAACAAGTAAGATACATACTTTGTATAAGAATACTCTACACGAGGTTGCACGACTACGAGATACCCTGTACTTGTCAATTTGAACTCAAATGTATGTATTAGAGATGGGATCGGGTCGAGAATTCAGAATAAAAAGATCAGAACTATGAAGGAAACCCTAAATAAATGTCTGTATGTAATAAGAAAACTTAATAAAGCGGTGTTTAGACTATGCAATTCTTGCATAAACTAATCTTACGTGCCAGATTTATCAAAATAATCGAAATGGAATCATAAATTTTGTATGCGGGATCGAATTTTCTTTTCCTTTCCCATCTCTATGCTGTAGTCACACTATGGCAATTAGTTTATTGTACTAAATAACTTTAAAGTTTAAACTAGCTAACACAGTAGATCAAAGAAGTTTTGAAGGCATCTGAGATCAACTTGGAAGAGTTGTTTGCTCATAAAAAAACTTATCACAACTTTATAGCCCATTTGTTTTATCAGTACGGGGTGAAAAAAGCGACTATTGAAAAGTCACCAAGTCATTAAGTCATCTCGCTATCGTGAATACCCTTACTTATAGTTTGCCATTTGTCATTTAGCAACTTGTTGCGTTATATATAATACAAACATAAAGCAACAATTTACAATATTGCGCTGGCGCGTGTTTCAAAATTAACCTCGAGCCATGTATCATAATCAAAAATCAAATATCTGACTTGCTGCGCTTGGCTTTTAACAAAACTTGTTTCACCTGGTTAAGCGGCACACGCGTTCGATGCATCATCAGCTGTAGATAAGTTGAATGATTTTATCTTTGCATTTGTTGTTTTGTTTGTTTCCATTTCTATGTACACAACGGCTTCAATGTGTGCTGTTGCACTGTTGCTTGTACACATACATACACACGTCCATCTTAATTGAAAACGCAAAAGTTAAATTAATAGCAACAATTACAATTTCAAATGTATCTTACACTTTCTAGTCACAAAACGAGATACATACTGTATCATAGATATGCTTGTATGCATGTCTGTATTTATGTACTTTAATCACAATTATATTCAGAAGACACTAACGGAAACTCAGGCATGTCAAAGAAACTAATTGCCAATTAGGACAATCGAAACTAAAGCTTAACGTTGCTTAGCAACTGATTAACATTTAATTAAGTTCAAGATATGTATCAAAGCACTTATATATAGTATGCATATAGAAAGAGTTGATAAAGCTAAAAATGTGGAGAAACAATTGAAAGGTATTTGAGCTTGACATTAAAGCTTAATACTTTGAAAGCTGCAGTGGCGTAGTTGCCTTTTTGTAATGGGGGGGTGAAGGGTTATATTTGAGAAATTTATTTTGCTTTTGCTTACTTTTTAGACTTAGAATTCAAGTTTTCAGCGGATATTGGTGGGGATTGATCCCCTTAATCAACCCCTTAACTACACCACTGGAAAAATGTGTTTATTGTATATATATATCAAAGACAACAGTACAATCAAATATTATACACTCTTTAAAATGCAGCTGTGGAAGATTTGTTTATAAAACAAAGTTTAAATGCTCTATTTTTGAGAATTAATTCCTTGTTTCAAAATCTGTACTATGCTTTTATAGCTGCACAAAACTTTCGATTATTTGATAGCTTTAAGTATAAACAGAGTTAAATGAAGTGTTTACATATTTTGTTACATATATTTTACGTAAATATTGCTTGTAAAATGAACAGCTGTAAGTTTCCAAGTGTTGTGTCATCAATTTTCAGCTTAAATATCTCATTTTATATTGCAGGTACCATTGGGTACATCATCATTGGCAGCATTTTCATCATTATGATGATTGTCAGTATCATGGCATGCATAAAGAAACATGACAAATGATTCAATTTGCTCAGTTTTTCCCTGCTTCAATTCATTTAAGTCTAATTAAAAATGAGTGCTGGCTGCTGTATTTGTGGTACGAGTATTGTTGTCCAGTTCTGAGGGGATCAAAGGGAGCTTCGACGCCAGGCCGCAGACAATGCCCGCATTTATTTTTTCCCATTTACATACTCGTATAAATAAATCCGAGAAATCTCCGTTCATTTCAGGATACTACAGTTGCAGTGAGGGCAGCGGAAGTAATGCAATCTGGCATGTTTTGCATTTTAAACAGTTTCTGTTCAAGTTATACAAAATTAATGTAATTGTACGCGGTTTAAGCCCTCAACTGCATTAATAATAAAAATTAATAATAAATAAGTAATATTGCAGTTGTGCGAAAAGGTCGACTAGAATATAGCCTACTTTGTTAAAATCGTTAAAACGATTTATCAATGTTTTCCGTAGATATGTTTTATTTTACGATTTATTGCTGTGTCAGATTTACATCACTAATACGTCATAATACGATATCAGCATGGAATATATCGATAGTTTTTAGTTCGCTTAACTATCAAAGTATTGCTCGATGCGACGTTTGTTTCGATAATAATTGTTTAACAAGCGAAAATTGAAACACACTTTTTTCTTATTTTTTTTTCTTCTACTACTATCGATCATATCGATGTTTGCGACTATCAATATCGATAATCGATGTTTTGTCAGCTCTAAATTTACACGTACTCTCACAGACACATACATTTGTTTCTGGATGTGCTTCGTTCACAGTCGCTTTCCGTTTGCCTCTTCCCTTTTCGCTCTTCTTGAAACACTTCCGTGTTTTTTAGCCGATCGTTATGAAAGTTTTATGATAGATTATAACAGTGCACAGTCATTGTCTATGCAACTATATATTCTTCTGCTTGTTAAAAAAAACATTTTCAAACTTTAATAAACCATCTATTTTATGGTTAACAGGGTATTAAAAACATTGCCAACAATTAGCAATTTTAATTACATTATTCCGTTCGCTTTTTTTTATTGACTTTTACTTAGATGCAGTTATTTATACTTCTACTATGATACATATATAAAGCCCGCATAATCGGAGACAAACTGTAATTATGTAAATTATTTGTTTTTGCGCAGCTGCAGTTGACCTTTTTATGACGAGAGCGCCAATTAAGTTGATGTCGATTGCAGTTAGAACGACAAGTGCTGCCTGTTGCCAGCTGGACTTGGACTTGGACCGTTGTTGTCACAAAACAAAGAAAAATCAAAAACAAAAACAAAACCAGACCACTACCAAAAGCAACAACATTTGTACATTTGTATCTACAGCCGGTTTCGACGCCCGCTGAAGGCGGTTGCCAACCTGACATAAATCCGTTACAATCGTAGCATGCGATTGCATTGAATTTGAATCGCAATGCACATATGATTAGCAAGTGGGATTAGTCAATATACATAGTATTATATATGCATGCACATATGGCTGAGGAATCAGGTGAGAACTTGATTCTGTTGTAGTTATATATAATTGTTTTAAAAAAAAACGCATAATAATACAATCTCTTTGTAACTTATTCAATCTTCACAAGGTCTTGTCTTATATTTCTGACAATTTGGCTGCAAGTTTGATTTGTTAAGTTTCGTTTATTAACTAAAATAAAGTAAAAAAATAAATCTATTGTATTTTTTTAAATAAGTTTTCTACAGTTTTTGTTTATGTTGAAATCAAACAAGAAATAAATGTTATATACCCATGCAGAAAAGTTTTGCATATGAGAGCTTATTTTTCAACTGATTGTTCCTATGGCAGCTATATGATATAGTCGTCCGATTTTGATGAAATTTTGTCAACATATGTAGATAGAGCTTAAATTAAGACAGTGAGTTTGGTCGAGTTATATGGAAAAACAAAAAAGTTATTCATACAAAAACTTATTTTTCAACCGATCGTTCCTATGGCAGCTATAAGATGTAGTCGTCTGATTTCAAATAAATTTTGTCATCATGTCTAAACTGTTATTAAACATAGGTAAAGTCAGTTTGGTTGAGTTATCTTGAAAAACAAAAAAGTTGTTCATACAAAAACTTATTTTCAACCGATCGTTCCTATGGCAGCTATAAGATGTAGTCGTCCGATTTTGATGAAATTTTGTCATCATGTCTAAACTGTCCTTAAACATGGGTAAAGTGAGTTTGATTGAGTTATCGTAAAAAATAAAAAAGTTTTTCATACATTAACCTATCTCTCAACCCATTGTTCCTATGGCAGCTATATGTAATAGTGGTCCGATCTGGCCTATTCAACTATAGGTACTACCTGCAGAAAGAAGAAGCCACTGTGCCAAGTTTCATCAAGATAGCTCTAGAACAAAGTCTTGAAAAACGCATATAAACAGACAGACAGACGGACATGACGGACATGACGGACATGACTCGGCTGTTGATGCTGATCACGAATATACAATTTTTTTTTGTCTGAAACGTCTCCTTCAATGCATTACACATTTCGTGACAAAATTATACTACCCTCTGCAAGGGTATAAAAATTGTCCAGAATATAGTACGTACATATATAGTAAGTCAAAAATGATTTCAATTTGATGAATCAAGATAGCTTTTAAACCTTATGCAGATCTGGCTGCAAATTTGTATCGAATTCTGTTTGAAGACATTAAATAGGTATATGTATGTATGATAAGTATCATGCGGCAACCTGTGGCTGCCTGAAGAGTCCTTTACGCAATTAAGGTAAAATTCGTAGAAACTCAAGCAATTGTGTCTACTCAAACAGTTTTTGGAATAATTAGCTCTAATGAGGCAGCTTAAAACACATAACATGTGTATAAAAACAACAATAAAGGTACATAATTTTGTTGGGTAGGATTTTCGAATGGGTGGTTGAGTATTTTGGTTTTCGGTTGTGTGTGTGTGTGTGGTGGGGGGGGGGGGGTTACCTCGTGCGCCTTGGGATGCTGATGCTGGCAGTTGTGCGCATTAGCCAGCATTAAGAGCCAGCAGCAGAAGCCACACACCACAAGGCTCAATTGGAGCAACTGACTCCGGCTCATCTTTATGATGATAATGGTTGACGATGATGATGATGATGATGATGTTTGTGGCGTGGGTGGGATGCAAATTCAAATCCAACTGCGACTGCGGATTGTTGTATTTCAGCTAGTTCTTCTTCTTCTGCTGCTGCTGTTTTGTTAACTATAGAACTAGGCGGTCTCACTTTATGTCCATGTTGTTGTTGCTTCAGTTCAAACCTGCTGCAAACAAACAAATAAACAAACAAACATACACACACACAAGCATTTGTTTGTAACGTTTCTTGATTGTTGCATGCTTTATATTATGCGATTTTTGCTTATTCGCTTTATGCTTCTTTCTTTCTTTATATTTTGTTTTTTATATTGTCAATAAACTCGCGCACTGAAACCGGCTGGGCAGCCCCTGCTACTCCTGTCCCTGTCTAGCCCATACACACACATGCTTACATACACATGCACAGACACAGACACATACACTCGCACCCAGTTACACAGCAAATTGTAATTGGGGTTTTTTTTGGAGCTGGGTGGGTGCGTCCGCGAATTTGGCCCACAAGCTGACAAAGAAGCCAACGCCAACGCTTTAAACGCCGCTGCAATGCCACAGTTTTTATTTATGTTGTTGTTGTTTTTTTTTAGCTTCAAGCCGCTAACCGCAACAACAACAAGCGACGTAATTTAAATGTCAAATTCTCATGAACCGCATTGAGAGGCGTTGGATTTGTTAATGCATTTGCCGTGTGTTCAATTATTAACTAACACTCTTACTCATTACTTTGCACTTAATCGAACATATTTTGTATTTATTAAATAGAAAAACAATCAACAATATGCGCGGAGGGAGTTGGAGAGGGTTGGCGGCAACAATGAAACACAGACGCGACGTTAGGCGTCCCACTTTGTTTGACGCTCGCTTCCGAATTGAATGAATGAATTGAACGATTGATGTTTTGTTGCTGTAAAATTACGAATGCTTACATTATATCGTTCAATCGATAGTTTTCGTTTCTGCATAACGATAACATTCGTGTGCAAATTCAATTTTAGCGGTCAAACAAACTAAGCTCAAAAGCATGATTCAACTAGTCCAAATACGTTTCAGATAAATCATAAAAATTTTAAAATTATACTTTTAGCTTCAATAACCAAATATTTAAATGCAATAATTAAAAAAACGTCCATTTTATATCCAACATATATCGAATATATTATCGCCACACCGATACATTGTTAACAGAAACTGCACATCGCGTCAACAGTTGGTTGAAAGCCTCATTTGTGCGTTGTTTTACTCATTTTGTGTAAGCGCGGGCAATCCTACTTTTCAAATATTGCCTGTTATCAGAATCAAAACAAAAAACAGCTGTTTCAAGCGCTTGAATATAAAACTTTTCGCTATTATGCCAAAATTGCTGCTTCAAATAAACTCGCTCTGTGTTTACATTTCTTGTTAATGATAGATTATAATTTAAATGTGCATATAAAAAAATATAAACAAATTGATTAAATATCTTTGTGTCTACTCGGTACGCTTCACTGCCAGTTGCTTGCGAAACCGCGCTTGCGCCTCAACTGGCCAAGAATTAAGTTCGGCGCTGCCACATGGCAGGCAATAAGTCTTTGTATAGTAGAAACTGCAGGTTGTATCCTTACAGACCACTTTGGAGCAGGTGGCACACTTCGCACCTAATGCCACGTAGAACTCTGGCTTAGATTGCCAGCGTGGCGGCGGTGCCTGGAATGGATCGCGCATCACAAAACTGTCCTCACGGAACTTGACGCCCAGCGCAAAAGGTGGCTCTTGTCCATAATAATGCACTAGCTCGTGCATATCGCAGGCGGTGCAATGGAACTCTATTTTGGCAATCCGTTCATCAACATCCTCCGGATCCAGTGGCATGGGCTGAGCTGGCAGCTGTAGGCGCGCAATGTCTGCCGCCTCGTTGTTGAGAGGCAGATCCTCGTCATCCTCTAGGATGCTGCTGCTGGGCATTTCATCAGCCATGGCGTTCACTGTAAAAGTAGAACCAATACAAAAGCTTGGCAGGTTGATAACAAGAGACATCTTTACTAAATAGACTAGAATTACAATATATATACGTCTAATTACATAATAAAAAATTATTAGTTTTCTGAAGGTCATTCGTTGGCTACAAGGCCGCGTTTGGTGTTCAAGTCAGTGGGCCACCACTGAGGACGATCCACATAGCAGCGCTCTCCGTCCAGCACCAACTGTTGCTGCCCACCGAGCACCGGTTCAATGCGCAGCAAGCCCACGCCATGATTGTGCACATGGCCAAAGACACGTCCCAGATTTGCACCCGCCACAGATTTGACAGTATAATTATTTGCACTGACTGGCGCCGTGAAGCGTATGGGCATATAACGTTTACGAATAACGCCCGAATGATGCACACGCGCCGTTAGCTCCTGGCCCACATAGCAGCCCTTGTTGAAGCTGACCCCATTGAGATAATCGGCATTGGCCTCCAGTGGAAAGCATTTGCCTGGTGGCAGCTCATCGCAGCCTTCGCCAATGCCTTGCTTATAACGCATCAACTTGTAGTTGGTATCGTTAGTGGATGCAACGGCGATAATATCATGATTGCGCCACAAATTCTTGGTCAGCTGGGCCAAGTTCATGTCAGTGGGCGCAAGAACGCGTGTGCCCAGCGACTCGATACGCGGATCAGATGAAATGAACAGATCCTGTTCCTTGTGAGTGCGTATTTTACCATTGCCGTTCTGTTCCTTAAACATGACATATGGCACATACTCATCATCGACCGTATCAATATCAATCTTCTTGCGTACGCGATATGTGCGCAGATGGCGACGAAAGTCCGAGGAAGCATCCCGATCACATTCCAGTAGAAATGTCTCCGGATTGTGCGTGCGATAAATAATCGTATCGTACAATAAACGACCACTTCGATTCAGAAACATGGCGTAAATGGAGGCAGGCCCGTTGGGCTCCTGCAGACGGGACACATCGTTGGTCACCAGGCCCTGCAGAAAGGGCACCACTTCCGCACCATGCACTCGTATCAATTCCCGCTTCTGGAGCGGCTCCAATGTGTATGCGCTGTTTGTGGTCCGCGACGCTGGCAACCTGACGCTATAGTTGCGTATACAGTTTTGCGCGATGCGTAGAAACTTGAAATTTTTACACACATTCATGCTGTGGAAATAATTGCGAAAGATGTGCACCGGCTTGCAGATAACTTGCATATTAACGCTTACCTCAATTTTAATAGTTGTTTGCTTTTATAATAATTGATAACAAAACAAGCAAGTAAATTTGATTCCGCTCAGTGAAATTTAGAAAAATTAAATTACATCACAATATAAAAATGAGTGGAATTTTAACTTGCTCCACACTGATACTGATACTGATTGATACTTCTAGTTCGGCCTACTAACTAACTAGTAAGACAGGGGACCTTTTTTGTCACTTCAAATTGAAAAATGAAAAACAAATCAAAGAAAGCGAAATTTGTTTTGTTGGATTTGGCGGAACAGCTGATTTATTTTGGAGGTTACAGAAAAATGTTAACTGAACAGAAAACGCAATTTTTTCAAAAAGTGCGGGCTTTTAACAGCAGACTTTTAAACCTCTATTAAAAATGTTAATAACAAAAATTGTTATTTTTGATGCAGTTCGATTCGATTAAATGGCATTAGAGTAAAAAAAGTTTTTCTAGAAGGCCGCTAGTTTACTGGCAAAATGCTAAAATCTAAAAATACATGCACCCACAAAACAGCAAAATTAAGGCATATGGAGGGACGCTTTCAAGTTTTGACAAAAATCAAAATTAGAAAATGAAATTTACTATTTATATCATTGTTTTTTATTCATAAACCATTCCCAAAATACCTTAAATTCTTAAAAATACATGAAATTTTGGCAAATCGTCAAAAAATGTTAACTGGGATCAGCTGTTCGGAAAAACTCAAAAAATAAAGTACTCGAAATTTATTTTCTGTGCTGAAAGAGCGAACAGCTGACTGACTGAGAATAGTAAAAGAAACGTTGCTGACATAAGCTAATTGCTATGACTAAATTGCTATGAATAAATAATAAATTGATTACAACAACAAAATACAATTATACAGGTTGTCAAATATCTCTCTTCTGCCTTTTTGTCTTTTGAGTTTCGCAGCTATGTACAAAGCGCTACGGGGCTCGTATCGGGCATCATTTGGAAGGTCTTGACCTACAAAACGACGCTATGCATGATTCAAATACTGCGTTCAAAAGTTATAGACGTGTAAGCATGGAGTTCACCAACCCCGAAATTCGCGCTATTTTGAAGTTTTCCTTCGTTAAAGCCAAATCTGCTAGAAAAACGTTCCGTGAGATTAATGGTGTTTTGGGGGATGGTACTCCATCACTTTAAAACGCAGAGGATTGGTTTCGACGATTCAGAGCCGGTGAAAACGACACCATGGATAAGCCAGCGGGCGGAAGACCTGTGACGACAACCGTTTGAAGCAGGCGTTCGACCAGAAGCGTCCAGAATTGGACAACAGGAAGGATGTAGTGTTCCACCAGGACAACGCCAGGCCACACACATCTTTGGTGACTCGTCAGAAGCTACGGGAGCTCGGATGGGAGGTTTTATCGCATCCGGGCTATAGCCCGGAGTTAGCGCCAAGTGATTACCACCTGTTCCTGTCCATGGTGAATATATAATATATGTATAAAGTAAAAGTTCTTGAAAATCCTTCGGGGCGGGCTATATTTACCTAAATATGGCTGCCACAATTGGTATAATGTACCAAAAGTGGTATGCTTTACTTTATTCGTGGGTGCGCTTTAACAACAAAATGGTACATTGTTGAATTCTAAAATTATAATTTTTTTTTTGTTTTGGTCAATGTATTTTTTTTAATGTACTCAGATAAACATCTATATCAAAAAAAACTAGGGTATAAAAAATGGATTTAACTTTAAACATTTTATATGTAGGAAGAACTTGCTTTTTATTAAACATTTTGTACTGCAATTGAATAAAATCTTTGAAAACCTTACAACACAAAAAGAAACTATTTGCTTATAGTTAATTTCTTGTTTTGTTTTTTAAATTATTTACATAAAAATGCTTAAGATATTACTATAACTCAATTTTTAGCCTTTGGTGCTATTTTCTTGGCCAGCGTGTTCATTTGATTATTAGTTTTTTTCTTCTGTGGCCTTTTCTGGTTCTTCTTGATGCCATCGACTTTAACGCCACGGTATTCCGATTTCTTTTTGTTAGCTGCGGATTTTGCGTGCTCAGCAGGTTTTCCATTTTCTTTGCGGTCTCGCTTATCCAGACGCTTCTTGGCACCTGTCGCATTTGGTTTCTTTTTAGATTTGGATTGAGGCGTCGCTGCGGCAGCACTAGAGTCGCGTGCCTGTTTAGCGCCCAGTTTCTTTACCGCATAGCGTTCTACGTGTATGGGTCTATCATCAAGCACTGTCTCGTTGAGCTCAAGTGCCAGACCGACGGCGTCCGGTTTCTGGAAACACACATAGGCCACACCTTTGCAGCCTTTCTCACCATCCTGCAGACAACGTATGTACTCAATTTCGCCACAGCTGGAGAAGATATCATGCAGCTTTTGCTCATTGGCCGCTGCAAGGAAAATAGTGTTAGTATAAACATCACTTAAAATATTTAGTTACGTACAATATTTCAGATTGCCGACGAATACAGTGCGTTTCACATCGGCATCATTGGGTGTTTGACCATTGCTGCCATCTGCTGCCGCTGTTGCCGGTCCGATGGCCTTTGCTGAGGAAGGCGTGATGCGCAAGTTATGTCCTTTGAACTGCGTGCCATTTAACGCCAGCGCCTTCTGCGCCACTTCTTTGCTATCGAGCACCACGTAGGCGTTTAAGGTGCCTGCTACTTTGCGCTGTTTGTGCTTAAACAGCTGCTTGCCACCCGCCGTGCGTAGACGTATGGAATGCACTGTGCTGTAGGGTTGGAACAGACGCACCAGTTGCACACGCTTCGTGTTAATGGGCAGATTACCAACGAACAGGGTGGCTGCTTCAGCTTCAGGAGTCCGCTGTCGCCTTAATGTCTCTGTAGTAGTATGAAATATGAGAGTTGGTAATATAAAGTCTACTTAAGTTCCTACCTCCGTCTTTTTCCTCGTCATTATTCCTTGCTGCCTTCGCCTTCTGTTTTTTGTCCTTTTTTGTGTTCGTTTCCTTCACAACGACTACCGCTGAACTTTTGTTTTCTTCGCTTGATTTCACGGCTACCTTAGCTACTGTCTTCGGGACCTTTTTTAATGTTTCCGTTACAGATTTCCTTTCCTGCTTCTTTGCCTTTTGTGCCTGTTTCTTGGCCTTCTTCTTCTCGATCTTGGCTATATCTATCGCAGTTAGATTCTTTGCGGTCTCTTTGACAACCTCTCCAACGGCCTTTTTCGAGCCATTCGTCTCTTTAGGTTTCTTTGATTTTTGCTTCTTCTTAATGGCCTTGCTTTCCTTTGCAACAACCACCAGCTTATCTGCTGCTTTTAAGTCACCATCTTGCTGTGATTTAGCTTTTGGCGATTTCATTTTGATTATTTATGGATTTTAAAAATAAAAATTTCAACTTCACGTGTCGTCGGCTTGCAAGTGTTGGAAAACTTTGAAGTCGCATTGTGGTACAGCACTTGTGCTCTGCTATACTTCTGTTATGCTGCTGGTAATCATTTGGATTCTGTTAACTTTTAAATTTGGCAACAATCGTAATGATTCGGTACCCTGCATAAAGAGCATTCTAAATTTGGTTTTGGACTCTACAAATAAGATCCATGTGGAGTAGATGTATTGAAACATTACCCAAAAAGTTAACAACAGATATCGAAGTCTCGTTGCAGTGTTGGTCAATGTAAAAATCGGATCACGCATCTAATATTTATCGACCATCGCTAAGCGGTCTTGTTATTGCCATCTCTATTTGGCTTGTTGTTTTGTATGTACAACTTTTTTTTTTGTTTATACAAAAATGAAAAGATATAAGCAAAAACTGCGAGATGTTTGGCTGCAAATGCCCGAATTCAGAGCGTGGCTACGACGGGATCCCGAGGACTCCTACAGAGCAAATTGTCGCTTCTGTAAATGTGGCGTAAATACGAAAATAAGTGATTTGCGTGCCCATGCTCTAACAAAAAAGCATATGCGAAAGAATAACGCAGTGCAAGGACAAGTCAGAAGAACTGACTCGGTGAGTTAGTTTAGTGAAGAGCGCGCTGCTAAAATCCATTAATAGCAATTATTTATATTGCAGAGCAACGATGATGACCTGGACCATGATGTGGACCATAGCCCAGATTACACGCCCAAACCAAAACCAGTAAGACGCGAGAAGCTCAACGCACAACATGATAGAAATAATTTCAAAGTGTCGCCAATCAAAATTGAAAATAGATCTAGCAATGGGCCTGATTACGAGTCTATTATTGAAGGTCTAGCACTATACGAACCGGAACAGGTTCTGTTTTCCAGCGGGTCCACTACGCAATCGGATCATCAACTGGATAGCTCCATACCGGCATTAAACGTAGATGAGGATATGATAACCAACGCTGTTACTGTTGCCGTGCGAAACCTTAAGGATAGTTCACAAATATTTGGCGATTTTGTTGCGGATAGACTACGGCAATTATCGGAAAAAACGTCTGAATACACCAAGGATAGAATAATGCAAGTTATTTTAGAAACTTCTGCGTTAGATAGAACAGACAACGGTAACTGAAACATAATAAAGCAATATACAATATGTTAAAATATTAAATTCTAATAAATCTCACAATCAGCCTTAAGTACAAAGAATTATTTGATCGTCGCTTGTAAAAATTCATTTCAAAATGCAAAATAGCAAAAAATGTAGGTGCTGATTATGCATTATTGATAAAAAAAAAAAATTCTTAAGTTAAGCGAAATTTAAATATTGCATATAATACAATTAATTACTATTAACTTAAATAGCTGGTTTTCATGCATATTAAAAAGGCGGCTGCTAAAATAAAGTGTATACTTTTAAAATACATACATATCTACAAACAATTTAATATTTTATTGAGTTTGATAAGTTAATGACATCCTGTAAATCCTAAACACTGTAAGTTCATTTATTTTTATAAACTATATACATACCTTCTGGCTTCCACTTTCGGTAAGAAAGTGAATTTCCCTAAGCTTATCAATTTTGACAGCACTTTGCGAATTGCATTGAACTTGCACTTTGTTAAGCATTGAATAAACTTGCCATTGTGAAAGGGCGAATTTGCCATTTTTGGGGAACATTGTTGCTAATCTTGTATTCATTTTTAATAATATTTATTATTAAAAACTTTATTTTTTTTTTAAGAAACGTAGAAATTGGCGCCTAATGATAAAAACAGCGATAGTTCAAGTATCGTAAACTAATATTTGGTTTCATATCGATAATTCTTGAGATCGCGTCATTTGCGTTGTGAAATAAAGCGGAGGTAAAATTTCATTCGTAATAAAGTTGTTTTGGTTTGTTTGTTTTGGCCAATATGGATGTTGATAAGAATGCTGAAGAAGTGGAACAACGGGAGGAACTGGTTGGCATACAAAATGAGCCAGAAACTCGATCACCTGGTAAAAGAAAGCTATCTGTTGAGAAGGATAACGCTGTTAACGCCGCTGAAACAAATAAACGTAGAAAATCAGAAGATAATGAAGCTACCACATCTGCTAACCATGTCGTTGTAAAAACGGAGACAGTGGATGCCGCAACCGCCAATGAGGCAGAACCTAGCAGCAGTAATATTCCAGTTAGTATTAAAACCGAGCCAGTCGATGAAAATGATGACACATCGGGCATCGATGGCAATGATGATGCATGCACTAGCTCCAACATTCCGCCTGTGGCCGTTGAAACGGAGCAAACTGACAATCCGCCTGTGGCCGTTAAGACGGAGCCAACAGACAATCCGCCTGTCGCAGCTAAGACGGAGTCATCTAACAATCCGCCGGCGACAGCCGACAGTGCAGCAGCTGTCGTAAAAACTGAATCAACCAAGAACAACAGCTGCCAATCGGCGGCGGCGGACAGCTCGGTCTCATCGAGCACCTTGCGAGCTTCATGTCGTTTTGGCATACGCTGCTACAGGTAATTGTTGGTACTAAGGATTATAGCACATATATATAAAAAAATTTTATACTTGTAGACAAAATCCAGCACATCGAAGTGCAGAAGCTCATCCCGGCGACAATGATTATCGTCGGCCCAGTTTCCCAGCACCCCCTCTTGGCACACCAGCCTGTCCTTTCGGAAACATATGCTATCGCCGCAATCCAGCTCATTTTCAACAGTTCTCCCATCCTTCAGATTGTAAGTAAGATGCAGTAGATCCAAACCGGCAGCAGCTAAAGCGCACTCTAGTCAATTCTGCGCAGAATATTCGGAATCGTTTACGTCAGCGAAGAAATGCACCAAGATATTCAGCTGAATGCACTGAATCTGACGAGGAGGATCCATTTCAGGATGACTCTGATAACGAGTATGAGCCTGGCGCAAATGTTGATGTTTCTGATGACGATGACGATGATCTGGAGTTCAATAGTGAGCGTCAGAATGGTGATGATGATTTTGATTAGATTGGTATTCCAAATTGGGAAACAATTCAAAATGTACAAATGTTATTGTGTTGTTAAATTACTGAATACATGTTTTATATTTTATAAATGTACTTATGCATTATGCATTTGCTTATGCATTATAATGTAATCAATTTTAAGAAATAAAAAATATTTTTTGCTTTCCATTCGGTAAAGTAATTACATATATAAATTAATTCAAGCACAAAATTAAACATTTTTAAATGCAGTATTGTAAAAAATGATACAAAATAATAATTGTTCCATTCAAGCAATTTTGTATAAGTATTTTGAGGATAGTTTTCGAGTTATAAGGTAATGAATCTAACTCCCACCAATTCCAAAGAAGATTGGTAGTTCGTCACTGAATCACGAAATGAACCAAATGTGGCTGATGGGCAGCACTTTTTGGCGCAACTCATATTTGAATTTTTCAAATCCACTTTTAATAAAATAAACAATTTCTTTAAATCTAAAAACCAACGTCGTTGGAGCTCAGTTGTATAATATATGAATTGAAACATTGCTGTGGAACAGAGACACAAGTTTTAAAACAAGTATTACATTATTTTCTGGTTTTATTAGCTTAAAGTTGCAGGACTATGTCGTGCATATTGAACTAGTGTCACAAAATTTTGTATTTTTCAGAAAACACGTTTGAAGATTTTTTAAACATTAAAAATATCATTTCCCTCAACGAATAATTTCACATACGCTTTCAGGAAGAGCCAAACTATATTGATTTGATTTTATTTTTAAAAACCGCAGTTTTCCGTTTAATTGTTTTCGACACTGATGTCGCTAAGGATTATATAAATAGGAAATGAATATGCTATTCAAATTCAAATTACTTGTAATTAAAGTCACACACACTTGAAGGAATCAAAGTTTTGGTTTTTTTCGCCGCTCGTTTCAGTAGAAATACAAAAGCCGACACAAAAAATTGTTGGCTATAAACATCGAAGAAATATGGTGTTTTTGGGCACATTTGGAATTCGGAATAGAGCTCTAAGTATATAAATTGTATAAAAAACATATTGCAGGCTTGTTTCTAAGCTAATTGGCTTTTTTGTTGCCTCATATTATCATTCAGATCCAGTCCATGTAGCCCTGCTCAAACGCATGCCGCATCACACTAAATATCTGTTGATTGGCCTCATCGCCAGCTATCTCCATCGATAACTGATGGAAAGCGGCGCCATGCATGTCCGTCTCAAAGAGCTTCGATAGCCGAGCACAGTCCGACTCGCTGCCCAAGAGCCAGGGCATTAAGTGCATGCAAATCATGACACCACAGAACGCATAGCGCTTAAAATGCGACTCAAATCGTCCAAAGCTATAGTCGGATAAGATCTGCTGCAGCTGCTCCTCGGAGAGCGTATCCCTATTACGCTGCAGCACCAGCTCCAGCATCTCAATCATATGCTTGTGATACTGACGCAATAAGGGTGCAAAGATTGTATGCCGCTCTGCAGCGGGCGTATTCATGTAGAGAAAGAAGCTAATGTCCAAAGCAGTGGTGCTGAAGCGAGTCTCCTGAAAATCGATCATCTTAATGTTGTCCACCTTTCCATCAGCGTTCTGATGGAACATCACATTGTTGCGATTGAAATCGCCATGCAGAAAGGTGCTAAAATGGCTATCCGGTTTCGTTTCATCACAGGATGTGTTGCGCATGTGCTCGAGGAGCAGCTCCGGCGCTGCAAAGTGTTTCTCACGCAGACGCTGCAGTGCATCCGCAAAGCCCACGTCCTGCGGCGACTGCAGTAGCTGATCGCGCCGCCGATCATAGAACTCATAAAAGCGATCAAAGGCCACACGAAAAAGCACAGCGTAGAGATTCGGTACACCCGCATCGCAGACAAACGGCAGCGGCACGATTCCGGCTTGAAGACGCGAATGAACCTGCGGCTGCAGTATGCGCGTGGCATAGCCAAGTGCATGATAAGGACCCAGCACGGCGCACATCGCCTCCAACTGATCCAAGCGAAGCGTCAGTCGAGGACCCATTTCATAGCCGGCGTGCTTGAGATGCTGCAACACCAGCACAGACTCACGATCAGCGCTTAAACCATCAATGATTCCAAATTGGGCGCGATAGACGCGTGGCACAAATTCATCGATGACATCAGTGTTGAGTTTGTTGCTTCTCAGCAGATTCTCATAGGCCGGCAATATTTTGGAATAGATATATACCTCATTGGCAAATTGGGTGTAAGATTTGCTTGACTCGCGAAACTCCGCGCTACCCTTCATAAATTTGACCAGCACAAGCTCTTTCTTATCATAGCCAGAGATCTTCATGTCCAAATGGATGGTGTAGAGGGCGGACATGAAGCCATCGAGGCCAGTGGAGCACTCAATGCGATGGGAGATGAGGGCTGCATCCTTGCCAAAGTATTTATAGATGTCATTGACAAGATATCGCTCTATGTAATTCAGTTGCTGTTGTTGCGTAGACATTATATGACCAAATGTTCTATTCTGTTCTGCGTTCAAACAATAACTGTTCGTTCTCACCAGATAAGAACAGATTGCTGTCTTTCGTATATTTTCCTATTTACTCCACACAATCGTGAAATGCTTAATTGACTTTAATTATCTTAAGTACACGTGTGTGTTTAAGTGTACACACAAACCACAATCACGTGTTTGTGAATCGCGATGGGGAAATTCTCTTTTCGTTGTTGTTTCTTTGAAACTTGGAAGTTTTGTTCGTGCTGCACTACGATTGCATATCAGCATCTCTTCTCAATATTTTATTTATTTTATAATAGTGTTTAGTTTTTATTTCATTAATAATATGCATAAGACCTGTTTTTCACGTTGTCTTAAAGCCATGGCGTTTTTTTTTTATTTTGTTTTGTAAGCTGCTACGCAATGCAGCTAGCGTTATCACGTAGGCTGAGTATATTGGGTTTGTGAAATGTCCGTCTATCCGTCCGTCTGTCTGTCCGTCTTTATGAACGCAGGTTTTTTCCACAATATTGAAGCTAGAGCAACCAAACTTGGTATACATGTTGGTATATACCATAGGCAGACAAAGTGTCAAGATGAAGTTATTGTTTCAATACATTATTCATTTGCATTGCTAATATTAATTGGTTTTCAGTTTACATACATACATATATAGAAATATGACTACATAAATGGAAATATAAGCAGTTCCGTTAGTCAAAAATTATATTATTCTTCAGAGACCGGCAGCGGTGCACCGCAACTACTATTGCACCGGACACACACACATGGTATGTTATGCTAAGCCAACAGTTGGTCTTGCCTGAGCTTATGTTTTAGGCAGCTTTATAATTAATCCAATCAAGCTTATAGTCTTGGAGTTTACTGCAGATTTCACTTGAAAGTCCAAAAAAATGCAGTGCACAATTTCTTGCGTTTCTTATCACTAATCGTTAAAATCTATGGTAGAATAGCAAAGCTATAGCCATAGCTATAAGAAATGTATGCAACATTCTGCCTGTCTAAGCAAAAAAGATATACATATGTATAGAATAGAGTCGAAGTATCCATGTCCGTCTGTCTATCCGTCTTTCTGTACGAACGTGTCGATATCAGAGAATATAAGAGCTAGAGACACCAAACTTGGCATGTAGTATGTAAGTTCCTGTATAGTATATACAGACTAAGTTTATGGCCACGTTCATTAGCATGATATGCTCCCTGAAAATATTTATGATTTTTTATGTTCTAGAACGCCACTGATACCGTATCATGATACCAAATTTCGTGTGTCATGATACGTGAGCATGGATCATAGAAAAAGTGCGCTATCAAATGTAATTCCGGTACTATCCGCTTTTTTGATCGAAAGCTTTTTAAATTAATAACAGCATATTCTGTGTAATCAATTTTTTGGTTGATTTTTGGTACTTATTCTTCCTTCCCATCGAAAAATAAAGATAAAATGTATTGAAAAATTTATTTCCCGTCTTAGTAGGCATTTGCAGCCGATTTTCAGGCACTGCAAACGTTTGCTTTCTTATTTTAGTTTAGTAAAAATATTCTGTTTAACTACACGTACATTTGTACAGCTTTCCGAAAACATTAAATTTTAGTTTTGTGTTTTTATATCCTTTTTTTTATTTATTTTTATTAACACATCCTTGTTCTTCGGGGTCATGTAAGAGAAACTTCAGCTTCTTCGTCAATGCTTCAGTGACCCTTGCCCCGGCTATACCGTGCGACGTTTACCAGTCGATGGATGTGGATGTGAAGCTTGAAAAACATGGGATTTTCTAGTTGTTTGTAGAAGGAACCTCTATGCAGATGATAGCGCCTTTCCATATTCTTCGTGACAATCTTCAACAAAGGTGATGCATTTATCAACTCCTGTTTCAATTTTCTTCTGCTTATGCAATATATCGCCCAACAGGCCATTTTTGCATTTGAAATCTTTTTCTTTAATGTCAAGTTGTAAACATTCTTGGCTACTCTCTGTTCGCCCATCTCAATCATTCGACTCATGGCTTTTATGGTGGGCAAAACTCGTGTGCCAGTGGACAAGGGTGTCCTTGGAAATATTATCTTGCATGGCAATGTTGACAACCATTCTGACTTATCTTCGTGTTATTGGACATCAAGAATTGTACACTGCTGGTAAGTTTGCTGAATCCTAATATTTGATATATTGCTGATTATTAATTGCAGGGTCTTTACCATTGGTCTTGTTATCAATGTCCTGGACTTTCAATATTTATTTATTTTCCCAAATGTCATCAGCTGTTTTTGAGGTTTCAAAATGCTATAGGAACGCTTTTGGAAAAGCACTTAGTAATGTTTAACCGGGAACCTCCAAAAGTTGTCGAGCTGGGCATATATATATCGACATTGGATTAAATAGCTTTGATCTTGGACATTGTTTTCAGCAAGCCTAGGATCGGTTGAATCCATTGTCGACAGCGGCTGAAAGCTGCCATGATATTCATTTTGATGCGATGCGAAGTTTCTTATCAAGCTATTGCCCCGAATTTGAAAATTCAATGTGGAAAGTCTTTAATAATTTTGAAAAATGATAACAAAATGATTTGTATTTTGTTTGATACTCATGTAATTTTCGCTGAAACGTTTAATAATTCACAAGGTGGACACTTATGTATGTAACGAATGTCTCAAACTATTCACTATCACTGCTGGAGGAAATCTCTTGAACATCTTGCTCTAAAGTAGCTTCCTTGTGACCATTTTCATCATCCGAATCGTCACCATCTAACTCTTCTATTGGTGCAGTCTTAATGCGTGCTATTAGTTCCTTGGCAGGGTTGAATATACCATTTGTTTGCTGCGAGCAAATTATGCATCTTTGCGATTTCTTGTACTGCGCCAGCGCACATTTCTCACAGAAGTAATGCTTGCACCTAAAATAGTCTTCTAAGAATAATTCTAAATAACTGTTAGACACACTTACTTGGTCACCACAGGGTTTACATAGCTTTGCCTGCATATGTGACACTTAAATGGCAGGGATTCCTCGTCCGAATGAATCTCGTATTTGTGCTCATCGCCATCCGAGTCAGCGTCTCCACGCCGTTGCGTCTCATGATCCATTTCCAGCTGCCAGCCGGCCTTGTAATCACTGCGATCATGCAGAAACTTGCAACTGTCTCCGAAGCCGCAGTAGCCCGTCTCTTTGTAATCCTTGCATATGTCCGGCTGATAATCCCAGCGCACAGTAGCACGCAGATGAGCAGGCGCACGTATAGGTCCACTACGCACCATACCCGAGCTGGCATTGCCCGCCGCCGTGTCCTTCTTCTTGTAGTATTGTGCATAGTTATTAATGCCCCTATAGATCTTGTCGTCCGCTTTGCCCTCCAACTCCTCATTGATTTTCAAAGAACGTGCGTGTATTGCTTGCGCATCGCGATCTAGTTCCGTGTCCATTTCATTGACTGCAGTGGCGCCCTGATCTTGTGGCCCGCTGGGAAGCGACTCACGTTTTGATTTGTATGCCACGCCCACATCATTACTGTCGCCACCGGAATCCGCATCGCTGCCGGATGAATCTACACAAGCGGCGTCAGCACCTCCTTTTCGCTTTGAAAGCGTTTTGGTGCTCTGGAAGTTGGGATTGGTGCGCTTTCGTCGGTTTTGTGCACGAGCCAAGGCACTGGTTTTATTATGCAGCTCCTCATCATTGCTGTTTGCTGTAATATAGCTTTATCATTAGAAAGGTTTTTTTCGCGCCAACTTGATGCATACATACCTGACTCGTTGCTGCTGCTGTCTTTCTTGCGGCGCATGGCGGCACCTCTGTTGATATTACGCTTCTTAAAGCTAAAAGCCGAAGTACTTGGTGCGTCCTCTGACATTGTTAATATATATTCTTAGTAAACAGTAAAGTTGTTGACGGTTTATTTTCTAATCATCTGTTTAACAATTTGGTGTAGTAAAAAAAAATAATTTCGCAACACTGCAAAACAATTTCAGGGATGCAGACAAAGTTGGAACTGGTTCAAAGTTCATTTGTTATGTATGTATTATGTATTTAAGATGTTATAGTTATAAATTGGTCAAAATCGATACTCAAATATTTAGAATAGATAAAAATGATGTCAACTTAAATTGTACCATGTAAAAACAATTAGGTCCTGTCTTATTTGCAAGAAGTTCGAATGACCGGGTCTTTGAATTGAACTATTGAAAAACATCATAGTTCCTTTAGTTCGTTTAGTCACTTTTCTTTTCCGTTCTTAGCTCAGCACTGTCAATTTTTTATTTCAAATCAACGATTAGTTGCTGTGTCCGGAAGCAAACTAAAATAAAGATTTGTTTCTTCATACGACGGAACTACAAACATATAACCGCAAAAGGAACTAGAAGCCCCAACTATACCCATAAGTATGTTTGCATGTAATAAATAAGAGATCGATTAAAAACTATCGATAAAGCATCCTTAATACAATCGATAACATTATCGTCAACCTTGTAGCACACTTGTTACAAACAATACTATTTAAAAAACAAAAAAAAAAAAACAAGCTGCGTACGTAAATATTGCGTTTTAATCATTTTTCCCAGCAATTGTAACTGTTTTGGTTGTAGAACATGCAACTGGAACTGGTGTCAACAACAAAATGCTTTGAAGGCGAGCAGCGTGTCTATAAACATCGCTCCAAAACATTAGATTGCGACATGACCTTTGGTGTGTACCTGCCCCCGGCAGCTATCGAAGATAAAACCGATTGTCCAGTGCTTTACTTTCTGAGCGGTTTAACTTGCACGCACGAAAACTTTATACAGAAAAGTGGTTTCCAAGCAAACGCAGCCAAACACGAGCTTATTGTGGTTAATCCCGACACTTCACCGCGTGGAGTGGAGCTGCCCGGCCAAGATGATGCTTATGATTTTGGCAGCGGTGCCGGCTTTTATGTAGATGCTACTGAAGCACCATGGTCAAAGCACTATAAGATGTTCAGCTACGTTACGCAGGAGTTGCCTGAACTGGTCAATGCCAATTTCCCTGTGCTGTCCAACAAAAGGGGCATTTTTGGGCATAGCATGGGCGGACATGGTGCATTGATTTGCGCATTAAAGTGTCCCGGTCTTTATCAATCCGTTTCGGCATTTGCACCAATTGCGAATCCATCGGAGTGTCCATGGGGCCAAAAAGCGCTTGCTGGCTACCTGGGCGCCAACACTGCGGAATGGCAGAATTGGGATGCTACCAGCTTGGTCTCCAAATATGCGAGCACACCGCAGGAATTGTTTATCGACCAGGGATCAGCGGACAATTTTCTTATCGGTAAACAACTGCTGCCAGAGAAATTGTTGGAGGCAGCTGCTCCTAACGATCACATTCAGACTATATATAAACAACGCGAGGGATATGATCATGGCTATTTCTATATAGCTACTTTTGTGGCCGAGCATATTGCCTATCATGCCAAGTTGCTGAAGCCCTAGTCAAGGAAATATCGGTGATTGTTTGTAAAACATAATTACCTAAATATGAATATTCACGAATAAATTTTACACATTGCGCAATAATTGCAAGATTCTAATTTCTTAAATATTTTCAAGATTTATCAAAGTTTATTGAAAACTAGCATCAATAAACAAGTCGATCTGCATGGCTGTCTTGTTTTTGGAGACTGAGCGCTACGTAGATTCTCCTTACACTTAATCCATAAACCAAATCAATAATAAAAACCAAACCAATATTTTGTAGTCACAAATGTTGTGTAATTAAACGTTTATTTAGGATAAATAACAAATATTTATATTGAAATTGTATCGATTATTCTTTCCAAGTTCGACAAAATGTAATTTAATATACGAGATGCCTTTTAGGAGTTATGATAGAAGTACATACCGTTGTTCGAAGCCTTACTGTCCACTAACTCAATGTAATCTTACATCGATTGTGCGAATCAAAAATATCTGAAACATGTCAGAATCCAAAAAATTAGTATGCTTTTTTTTTAGTTTTTTCAATGAAACAATGAAAAGCCTCAATTTGTAATAAATTTACTTAACGCCTGCAACTCATCTCCTTCCATGAGGGCACTCCCATGAAACAATATATATTGGAAATCCGTTGGATTTCAGGTTTCGTCTTAAATGCTGGCCGCAACTGAAAAAGTGGGACAACAAGATGATCATAGACTCATTTGGAACCTTTACAACTTCGATCCTGTTTAAACAACCCACCTTTCAATTTGTATGATAAAAACCATTTTGCGTGCTGGAAATAAAGAATCCAACGCGCCTCCAAACAGGCCTGAAATTATGAAACAAATTTTAAACATCGAAAGCAAAGATGTGCTTCAGTAGGTAGGCTGGCGTTCTATCATAAGCTCCATGGGCTGATTCTATCTTCATTTGTCATAATGGAAAGAATTATATCGATTCACAGAATAATAATCGCGTAAGTTTAACTTAATATTACAATGCCTAAAACTTCTTAAAGAGTACTTAACAAAAAAAACATTAATCTATAGACTTGCAATGCGTTCGCCGACTGTAAAATCCAAAAAATCATCATCTTGTAGCAATTGAGTAGGCGGCGTGCGACTTGCGCTCCAATCACAATCCGGAATTGGACTGGAACCAACTTCTGCAAATTTATTGAAGTAGCTGTGCTCGTCCACAATGCCTAGTGGCTTTAGGGGCAACTGTCCCTCTGGCAAATCGAAGCTGCTCTCGTCCAAGAACCGGTTGAGGTTCCCATTCTCATACGCTGGCGTTGGCTGATAATCTGTTAATAAATCATCGATAAAATCATTCCAAGAACCTGATTGCGCATCATTTATAAATTGCTGTTCAGCTACACTACCATTGTCCACATTCAGCAGTCCTGTTAAGGAGTTCGTGTCCATGGGCTGCTCATAACTGCTGCTTGAATATGTTGATATTAAGGAGCCATCAGGTGAAACGGCCCGGTTGTCCGGCGATACACAATTCGTATTCGCATTTAATGATGTGGCGAAATTGGTTGTGGTACTTTTGTAGTTACCTAGCATGTTCTTCAAATGTTGGCATTCCTTTTCGAGCTTTTGTGTTAACTTAAATTGTTTCTTAAGTGCTTTCAACAACGATCTGTTTGTGTTGCGTGTTTCATGGAGCTCCTTTTCGACTGCTTCCATATGCGCCTTCTTTTTGCGACGATTTTCGCGCGCAAGCAAAGCATTTCGATTGTAAACGTTTGGATCAGGGCGTCTTGTTGGCAAACGCACTGTTGTTCCACTGTTCTTACGTTTTCCGCTCTCCACATCTGCATCTTTAGTTGCTTTGTTTAGTTTAGTTTGTTCCGATATTCCAGAGGTTATGTCTGAGTCACAGTCGCTTTCCGAGCTGCTTACATCGACATTCGTATTGCATTGGTATTGAGCGACCAATTTCATAAATTCCTCCATTTTGAGAATTTTGCAAGCAGTTAAAATGTTTACTATTATGTGCTCTATTTCTCGATAGATCCTTTTCTTGTACTTTACCTTTTATATGTATATATAAACTATGTATATTAAATTACGATTGAAAATACTTTCTTTTCCCTTTTGTGAAATTCTACAAACGTTTAGAAAGAAGAAGAAAATGATGACGCATCATCAGTGTGACCAAGTATGGAAATTTAAATATACTTTACTATTAAAATACCATTTATAGTATACTGTCAGTAAATTCAAATACTGCAAAAGAAATAAATATGTATACACTGTTTTGGTCGACATTTATCTAGAAACAGATTTCAAAAACTGATTCTGATTTAATTTTGTTTACATTTAAGCGAATTAAAATTAGTTTAAGGAACAAATCTTTCTTTGTTCATTTACGGATAATACTCGATTATCTTTAGTTTCCGAGTTTTAGCATTTCCACAAAATCCACCGACTATATTATAGTTTTTAATCTGCCATCGGAACAATCGGTTGTAAAATAAGTTGCTTAAGAATTCTTTCTTCTTTAAACTATCTGAACCACACTCAGCTAATTCAAGTTCTAGAATATTTTTTCCATACTGATCAGATTTGATAAAAAAAAAAGTGATAATAAAAATCGGGTGACTATATGTTATAGCTGTCATTGGAACAAGGCAGTCGAAAATTAAGTTAATGCAAAAAACTTATTTGCTTGGATATTAAGCCGGAGATATCTAGTATTTCTAACTTTTATTAATATTTGAAAAAGAGTTTCAGCCTGTTTAGATGAAAAATTAATTTTTTTACACACTTCTAGCTAAAATTTTCCAAAATCCTTTTTAAGTGGTCACTTTTGAAATAAGATAAAAGTTCTGTGAATAATACAGATTCTTACCCCTTATAAAAAATTTAAAATTATATTTGATATTAGCGATTTTAGGGTTTCAATATGTATCGCTACTAGACTTTCACCTCGCGAGGAGGTGTTTTTATTTGATTGTAAACACACCATATGTTTAATGACTGACGTGACATCACTTGATCAAAACTGTTTTTAATGGTAATCGTAGGTTCTTTGATAAACAAATCCATTAAATGTATGAGGAGGAAAAAAACACAGTGCGTAAATAATGTCACGTGAACTGGATTAGAGAGGCACATTCCCGTTTATTGCACACGATTCGCATGCAAATTGGTTTAATTCAAAGTTGCAAAGCATAATAATATTTCAATCGATTGAGCTGATACCCTGCAAAAGTATTTTGATCAAAACGATAGGCTAAGCTAACAATTTTTACAAGAAATCAACCAAATGCGCAAATAGTCAGTTCAAAATCATTTAAAAATCTAGTTTTCACAGACCGTTTCTATGACAGACATATAGTAGTATATAAAAGAAATAAATTTTAGAAATTTTCAATAATTTGTAGCATTATTATAGTCTATTAAATATAGTTATACAGTTACAGTTATATCACAAGAACAGTAATCGCCCACATCAAACGTCCACATGTGGGTAGTGGGTATGTGCACATCAGTCCCAATAAAGAGGGTTAATGTAGCTATAACCGCCTCAAACGCCCATTCGAACCTACTATTATCTGACAAAGTGCCACTCAGCATCATAACATAGGTCGCTATCATTGTTCCCGTCATTGCCATTTGGCCTACCAATACAAATGAAATGCACTTCATGATTGTCTACTTTTTTAATACACACCAATTTAAGTGTGGGATGAGCAATTCCCATCGGCACAATATAGTCTAAATCATACAAGTGAGTATGTATAAAAATATATATATTCATGTGAATTTCAATATATACATTCGTATGTATCATCTGTATCTGTATCTGTGTGCCACCGGCTATTGTTCATAAGCTACGTTGCGAGCTTGACACGTTTGTATATAAAGGTGATAAATCCCTCAGTTTAGAATTCAGTTCAATACTAACTCGACTCAAAGCCGGTTTGTGTCGAATTTCGTTTTTTGTTCACGGTTTTGCGGAATATATCAATTGCAAAATGCGTTTTGCTCTATTTACTATTCTGGGTAAATTATTCTACATTAAATTATGGTTTTATATGAAAAAAGACGGGCAAAATTGTGTGTTCTTTATGGTTATTTAAAAGTGAGAAAAGGTTTATATGTCATGAAAATAAAATTAGCAATGCGTGTTTTCGTAGGTAACAAAATTCTATGTACGAATGTACATACAATTTAAAATCACTAGATAACCAAATTATTTGGCATTTAATAAGCACAATTTCTAAATGCTCAAATTGTTCGTTATAAGACCCAAAATAAGGCATAAAACACGATACATATATTTGAAAGTGTAACTAATAAAACCGATATAAAGATGGGATCGGGATAGAAATTCTTTCCCAGTTCCCGGAAACATTTTTTCTTTTCCGATCTCGTCCGTACCGGCATTTTAGAAAATATTAACATAAACAATTTGAATGAATTATCTGGACCCAGCGGGATTTCACTCCCGATCCCAATGGATTGTTTAAAAATAAGTTCAGTTAGCTACCATGTTTAGTATCTAAATGTTTTGTGCTTTCATTACTTAGCTCTTTGCCTGTTGACATTCGTCATTGCTAATCCTGCAAAGGATTCTAAGGTGCAGGCCAACAGCTGTGTGCGCTCCTGCGGAGATGACTACGAGCCCGTGTGCGCCAAGGCCAAGAACAGCAGCAAGGAGCGACTTTTAACATTTGGCAGCCAATGCGTCATGTCCAATTACAATTGCCAACACGCTGACGATCGTAAGAATTGTTTTTAATATATATAATCTAAATACTACATAAATTTATTGCATTTCAGCATTTGAGATGAAGACAAAGGGCGAGTGCGGCGGTGGAGTTAGCGTGCGTCTATCCTAAAAGCTGTTTATAAATAAAGAAATCGAATATAATATGTAATGACTTATTGTGCACTAAAATAATACAATATTCGTAATTAAATCGAGAAACATTTTATTTATTCTTCATACATACTACATGCTATAAGCTATAAATTTTATAACGCATAATTTGAAAGGCATTTTATACTGCCCATATTAATTGTAAGTAGTTCAAAATTTCGCTCGTCCTTTATATCCTACACACACATCAACACACTAACATTCATACGTCGCTTAGATAAGTTCAGTTCCAGTTATCCTTCCTTGTACGTATTCAATACACACACTGGTCAGATATCATACGATTAATCTGTAAAACGAGACAAATAGATTATATGGCCAACCAACTTCAAGTGCTTTAACCACTTAGAAAGCCTACGCACACTATAACATACTAAAATCCAAAGCAAATAATATATGTACGAGTAATATTTAACTTATTGTGGTTATCGTAGTTATTTGCATTAGCATATATACGATATATTATTCCTCTATTGGACATCCTTCTTTTGCTGCTTGACCTTATAATCGGCTAGCGCAGCTTTAATGGCATCCTCAGCCAGCATTGAGCAGTGCAGCTTTACGGGCGGCAGGCGCAGCTCCTTGGCAATATCCGTATTCTTCAACTGGCCAGCCTCATCAATAGACTTGCCCTTGACCCATTCGGTGGCCAGAGAGCTGCTGGCAATTGCCGAGCCGCAACCAAATGTTTTAAATTTGGCATCAATGATTTTGCCATTCGCGTCCACTTTGATTTGCAATTTCATAACATCGCCGCAGGCAGGTGCACCCACCAAACCAGTGCCAACGCTCACATCCTTCTTGTCCAGCGAGCCCACGTTGCGCGGGTTTTCGTAGTGTTCAACTACCTGTAAAAGCAAAAAGAAATCAATTGTCTCTTGTCAGCACGTAATTGTTATCTTTGTGAGTGGCACGAGCCATCTATTCAAAACAAATATCGATGAAATACATAGTATATACAAATGTAAAATGTTATGAAAGAACTTTCCGTGCGGCAACAAATTTCAATTTAAACTTTACTTACATTTTCATGGTACAGTGCAACTGGCACGCTCTGAACTCGACGAATCTGAGACTGTAGAAGTCGGGTAGATGTCCTCATCAAAGACATGTTTAATTCGAATTTTTTATTTCACACAAATCTCAATAATAATAAATCTGAACTGTTGTGAAATAACAACACGAGACGAGTAAAAAACGAAAACACACAGGCTACTGCGTAGTTCTTATCGAACCAGTTCTATTTGGTTCAATGATTTAGCTCTTCTGAACTGAACTTCCAATTGAACAAAGAGCACTAGCTTTTTACACAGTATGCATGTACAGTACTTTATACTCGCCAGTATGCATGTATTTATTTATTTAGTTGTGTTTTACAGCAAGAAGAAAATTTTTCAATTTTCTATTTCGGCTAAGATGTTATCTCACACTATAAAATGCCGTTCGTGTCACGAAAATAAATAGCTGAATATCACAATAGCCAAAGCCGCTGCGTAGTTTTTATCGAACCAGTTCTACTTGGTGCAGCGAACCAGAATTCCTGAACAGAGCTTTCGATTGAACGAAGAGAACCAGCTTTTTGCTCTGTATGTACAGTACATTATACATTCATATGATTAGCATTTCATATTTCATGTATGCATGCATTTAGTAACATTTTACTATATTTGTATAGTATAGCTTTATTTTCTATTTGCGTTAAGATGTTATCCCACACCAAATAATGCCGTTCGTGTCACGAAACGAAAAGCTTAAAATGACAATAACCAAAGTTGCTTATAAAGTTTATCGAAAAACATGTTTTTTTTATACTAAACTTAACTGAATGCAACGCTTTCAATTATTAGTAAAATGAAATTCAATAATTTAAGTAGTTATGTTTTAATTTGTTTATTTTAGCATTATCATTATATCTTTATTATTATCGCCATCTCTATATCCTCGACATGAACTTATTTAAATATACAAAAAATTGTGTATTATAAAAAATTGATTTTTTTCGCGTTTTTGTTGTTGGTTGCTTTGCATGTGGAAATAATGGCAAATCCCTCACCCCAAATAAGAAATTGGATGTTGCGCCTTTCTTTCTACAGGCAGCTACCTTATGAGGAGATTTTAGAGCATGTGCCGGGATACGCTTCAGTCTTCGACAGCATATTTCTGGGTCCATTCGCGTGCATTGCGTATGGCCTCCGCCTCGTTGACCTTCCATAGCTCAGCCACATCGTTGGCTAATGGATCATCGGGATTGGGCGCGCTTAAGAGCGCCTGAATGGATAGAAGAATGGTGCGAATTTGCAATGCCGGACTCCACTTGTCCTTTAACACATCTAGACAAATACGGCCAAGCCGATCGATATTAGGGTGATAGATCTTTGTGATGAAGCGTACTTTGGGCGCCGACATCGGATAGTCTTCTGGCAGGAACAACTCCAGCTTGAAGACGCCGCCCTCAAAGGGCGAATCATTTGGGCCGGCAACAACTACATGAAAATAGCGTGCATTGTTCTCATCGGGAATAGCATTAATGCCAGGTACTGGCTCCTGCATTAGACGCTGCGTCTCCTTGATAATGCGACGTGGCAGACTGGACATGTTTTTTAGTTTTTCTTGCCAAGTTGTTGTTGCTGCAGCTGCTTCTGTTGTTGCGTTCACGCAATTTATAAAGTTATAAAAAAGTAACCTATTCGGCCTGTTCGGCAACAAATTTACTTTTTTCTTCAACTGTCTAGATGCGTACAGTTGAAATCGACATAGGAATATTACGAATTAAGTTTTAATAAATATTCTTTGTAGTTTTTGAGCGTTTTACTAAAGCAAACTAGCCTGTGTCCCTTAAACTTGAACAAAAAAACTAGTTCACCTTAGTGAACCAAATTGCACAACAGCTGGCCGAGCAGTGTTGGAAAGTGCATGATAACTTTAGAGTGGTGCTTGGACGTTTCGACTTGATTGATTGGCTTGAACGTGTATTGTGGGATAGTGTCATATTGCCAGCAAGAATAGCAACAAAAGGCGACTCCTTAAAGTTATCAGTCCTTATCACAAACAGTTTTCCAAGTTGACTCAAACGGCAAGAACATGACGTCACGCAAGCGTAGCGGCAGCGGCTCGACCAAACGTCCCAAGGAAAAGGTTTAAAATGCACAACAGTTCAACTTACAATTCCAGCAACTTTCATCTTTCTAAATTGCAGGTTGTTTACATATATGAACTACTGTGTCGTGGCGAGGATCCCAGCGCCGATAGCCCAGAGTTCTGGAATGAGTTCTTTTTGCTGCAACCCAATTTTGAATCACTGGAGGACCAAATCAGTAAACTGAACAGTGAACAGCTGCAAGTGGTGAAGCCGAACTTGAATACGCTTTTTCAAAAATGCATTGAAATGCTGGACACCGTCAAGGGTAAGAAGTGCTCGACTTGATATTGTTCTTCATTGCAGCTCAATATTCTTGTTTGCCTTACAGAGGACCATCCAAAACGTTTGTGCAACAGCCTGCAAACATTATGCTCGCTGTTTTATGGCATATTCAAAAAGTGCAATACAGAATCGAGTTTAAACATATTGAACGAGATTTTTGGCCATGAGACCATGGACGAATGGCTAAAGCTATTAATGCAATATTGTAATCGCATACTCCTTGGAGATGTGACGGAAAACGCACGGTTCATGTGCCTGAAACTGCTGCTGGTGCTGGTCACGGGCACGGATGTATGCCAGAATGTGCTCTTTGAATATCTAATGATGCACAGCCTATTTGATGCGTTTGTGCGGCTGCTGAGCGATCCCACATTTCGCACGCAGCATGGACACGATATTGTAATACTGTTGACTATACTGGTGAACTATCGCAAGCATGAGGCGACCAATCCATATGTTGTGCAACTTTCCATATTGGCAGATGAGTTGGCATTGAATGGGTAACTTCAATCATTATTTATCTTGCTTGACACGGAGCATATAAATTGCTTTTATCGCTTTACAGATATGGCCAAATGATCTCGCAATCACTTATTGATTTCTGCCGCCAGTACATGCAAAGTTTAAACAATGTGCAATCCTCCTCGTGGTTCTCGTCACTCTCCAATATGGTTGGCAACATGTTCGTCTCCGACGAGGGTTGCGAGCGTGTGCAACAAATCAAGGCCAACAATGGCCTATTGCTGGCCCTCTATGAGGCAGTGCATCTGAATCGCAATTTTATAACAACTCTAGCGCACACACAGGCGGAATCAAGTGCGCCGCCATCCCCCAGCAACACATTGAGTTTGACACAGCCGGCACCTGATTTGGCCAATGCACCTATCATAGATATGACACAGTATCCCACAAATCTGCTGGTGGCCGTTTTTCAATATTGGTAAATCTAAAGAGTTAATGAGTTTGCTTGTGCTCAATTACTGTTTTTATCTTTTAGCTCGATTGTTATGCAGGACAATAAGAACGAGTCGAGCATTGCTAATTTGAAGCTTTGCTTTCTTATACTGACTTGCATATCTGAGGATCAGTATGCCAATTCCATGATGCACGACAGCAATTTGACATTCAAAGTGATGCTACACCGCGCCCAAATGCGTCATCGTAAACTCAATGTGGATCGTGTTGGCAAATCGCAGCCTTTGGCGGCCACTCTGCTGGATTTGCTTGTGGAGTTCATTGTATCGCATTTAATGAAAAAATTTCCCATGGAATTGTATTTGCTGTGCATTGGCGTCATACATCGCATTCTTTGTTATCAAAAGCGCTGTCGTGTTCGCCTTAATTATCCCTGGAAAGAGCTTTGGTCGGCGTTGATTGGTCTGTTGCGTTTTCTGGTCAATCAGGAGCAGACGCTGGTCAAGAAGTGCAATATATTTCATTTGTCGCTGCAAGTGGTCAACATTTTCAATCTTTTCATCACGTATGGCGATACATTCTTGGCAACAACAAATAGCTACGATGAGCTGTATTACGAGTTGAATCGCGAGGAAAAAGTTTTTACCGAAATACATGCTATGGGTGAGCAGAGAAAGTTTATTAAGCCAAAATGTTTTCTAATAAATTATTCTTTAGTTTTGCGATACACAACGATGCCGGAGTGCGAATATAAGGACGACGTTATTAAACTACTGAATGCTCTTGTCAATATACTTGCTATTGTGAAACACTTTCAAAACAAAATCAAGGAGTGGCTGGCTGAGCAGGGCTTGTCCACGCCCACGGAGGATCAAATACTTGATGTTGTACGCAAGAACTATGACCTCACACTAAAACTGCAAGACTCGTTGGATCAGTACGAGCGCTATGCTGAGGCGCCGCTTCACAGTAGCTTTTTTCAGACCATGGTACGCGATGTAGTCAATGACACTCGGAAACATATTTATGGCTATGTAAAGGAGGCTGTCTCTGTTATACCGGAACAGGAAGTGCTGTTAGCAACAGTAACTACCTCTACGGCAACGAATGCACCATCCACGTAGGAGCTAACAAGCTCCAAGACTGTTCAAATTGTTTCCTGGAGTTTAGCTATGTAATTGTATTTTTAGTTATTCAATCTCTGGAAGCATACACTCGACGTAATCTATAAGATTTAATGTGCTTGTGCGAACTTTTTTTACTCTTCATTGTCAATCGTGCACTTATATACATACATATAATATACTAGTTTAAGCCCGCAACTTTGCTCAGCCGGACTGACCACCACTTCCCGACGGTGGGTGATTATACCCGCGGCTTTGCTTGCTCCTTGTTCCTGTAAAATGATTTTTCGTATATATGGAGCAGATTGGATGAAAAACAAAAGAGTTTTCTATCTACTATTAGCAGAAGATGAAACTACTGTGAAAAATTGAGCTTTTTATCTCTTATAGTTTGGGCTTTGCGGTGGTTACCAATGACTGAGTAAGTCGGCTTGATCAGTTTTATATGTGTACATATATAGATGAATAATACTTACGTATATGCCTACCGATACTATTTATCATTATAAATGTATTTAAATATATTTCACATATTTGTCTACATTTCGTTAACTTTGCTATTTTTGCAAGTTTTTTTTGTTTGACGGATTTTTTTTTAAATAATCAATTGGTGCAGCCTTTGATGATATTTGTACATGCAACTTTAAAAGGATTAAAGCTGTTGGTTGTGTGTGGCAACACTATGCAACATGATTCTGGGGTAGGGCTGACTTTAAAGTCTCCGAAACTTTTTACTTACTGTACAACATATAAAGGACTCATTTTTATTATTCTGTTAATCGCTTTTATATTGTTAATTTCATACGAAAGTTATGTTGCAATTTGTAAGCTAATGGAAATGTATTTTTGTCATTAGGAGCTTGCAAACGAATTTTCAATGTCAGCCTTACAAAAATATTGATTTTGTTGCATAGTGTAATTGATAAATTCAAGATAATTTACCCATAGTATGCTTGCTGACCTTTTCAACATTTTGTACAGTAAAAGATAAGTAAATGTAGATAAAATGATATAGTTGTAAAATTTGTTTATTGCAATTAAAGTTTCCTTATGTATGTTTGTTTATCGGCTGAAAAGTTTACAATAAAATGAATTAATAATAATAAAATAATAGTTATTTTAATATTTGCCATTGCTTCTTTATTTTATCCCAAGCTTTCTAAGTTTATTCTTTCTTTTTTAATACAAAAAGTGTATATATATATATAATAATAATAATAATAAAATAATACCTAATAATAATAATTTTGTTGGCTATGTAGGCGCTTTTACACTCTAAGCGGTTTATATGTATATATAAGTATTTTATATGTTTAACTTTTGTTTACATTTGCACAAGATAAACATTTTCAATGCAATATTTATTGAGTGATAAATCAAAGCAAATCAAATCAAATATTTAAAATTGGATTACAATTATGTGAATTTATAAAAAACATACGAAAATATACAATTTGTGGTGAAACTAAATGCTAAACTTTTTATACAGTTCATTTTTTGTTGCTCTCGATTTATATAGTATTTTAGCTTGATATATTTATATATATATAGTATATTATATATTTTATTTTTACTACAATTGTTTCAGAAGCAAATATATCACTTAAAGGCACAATTAACAAACAATATTAAATTAAATGAATATTTTATAAGCAATGCCTAAGTTTAATATATATTTTCATTTCGTTCTTGTCGTGGAATTGTGGCTTATTAGTATTCATTTTCATGATGTTATTTACATTTGTATGATTATATTTCGAGGGTTCGCATGTGTGTGTGGGTGTATGAGAATGAGTAACGCTTTATAACTATGTAACTGTAGTGCTGACTGCTTAGAAGTGATCCACCTTGACGGATACTGTATGCGCAGCTGCATTGCTGGGTAAATCAATGTTGTCCCATTCCGTGTGCAGGTTCTTCTCACTATCGGTGGCCTTAAGGGCCAGACCCAATGAAGCAGTGCGTCCGGCACAATGTGGTATGTTGAGTGTAACGGGAACCAGAAACTCAAGACCTTGAGGACCGCACATGACAAGTGGTGAGAGCATTGTTTCACCTGAGATTGAAATTATGATAGATTGATTAGAATTCATTTCTTTCGAGAGAGAAGTGCTAATTGCAGATAGATTCTGGTGTTTGTTGGTGTGTGTGTGTAATTGTGTTAGAAATAGCAAAAGTAAAGCAATTTTGGTGCTGCTCAAGTGTTTAGGGTAGTTGAGTAAATGTATAATATGCCGTAGATAACATTAATGAATATACAAATAAATAACAGAAAATATAAAATCATGCGGAAATTAAATTAAATGATATATTTGATGAACGTTGAACGTATGTACATTATTGATATAAAATCATCGACGTTTTGTTCTGAAACATCGATTTAACTGCGACGTTTTGTCCTGAAACATCGATGTTTATACATCATAATAATTTTGGCTATTCATGTGTAAATTAGTAGGAAATAAAGCTCAAAACTAGAATATAATTAATCTAATGTAAAGGAAAATAATGATGTAAAGTGAGTTCCAGAAATCTTCATTAGTTCGAAAACATAAAAGTTATATTTAAAAATATGTCAGTTGTAATTAAAATCTTTAAATTCCAATTAGTAAATCAGCTAAGACTAAAAACATGCATTACTACAAGAACTAACTACAGAGTTAAAGTTTTTATAAGTGCATATAAATACATAAATATAAAGTGATATAAAGATATAGAAAAGGTAAAATACAGGCTCATTCCGGATCTCATTTTAATGTTGCATCAAAAGTTTGTTAACAGGTTTAAGTTTATGTGAAATATTCAGCGTATATAGAAATTAAAGTGAGTACCGGAGTTGATCTAAATATTTATACATACTACTTATAAAAATATATCACAAATATATGAAAGGATTTGCATTCAAAATATCGCAATAATCAAAAATCAAAAAATAGGAACATGTGAATTTTGCTTTAGTAGTGGTTGTTGTTGTTTGGTTGTTGTTGTAGTTTGTTGCAAAAGGAGGTGGTAGTGGAGATACAACACAATACGAGCAATACGAGAGACTAGAAAGTTAGTTAGACCAACCATTTTCCATATCAAGCGGTGGTCCGCCAACGGCCTGTCCCATGCGGGGATCGCTGACCGTAAAGTAGATCTCCTGACGCACACCAGCCGGAATGGCACCCGGCGGTATCTGCAGCGATACGTGCCACAGCTTGTCTGCCAGCGTGCCACCGCTGGAGTCAAAGAAGCCGCGTGATGTGCTGGGCTCACGTGGCAAGCTAGGAAACGGAGCAGCACCAGCATTGGCGGCCACTGGACCCGCAATGGGTAGCGACATGCTGCTGCTAAATGGCGTGCTGGTTGCATTAGGTGGTCCCACCGGCAAGCTGACCTGTGAGGTGTACTGCGTTTCAATGGAGGTGCAGCTATCGCCTATGGGCGAACTGGGTGGTGGTCCCGTGCGTTTCAATATGTTGGAAATGTGAAAGGGTGCTCGTTGGGCGCGTGGCGACAGCGGCTGCTGGGCGGAGGAGCAGCTGATGACTTGCTCAGTGGACTGGGGCAGCGGGCTGACCAAATCGGTGGCCTCGAAAACATCATCCGATATATTTTGGGTCTCACTGGCCAACATGGCTACATTGTGCCTGTTGTTCTCAATAACTGTAGGCTGCTCGGCTGGCTCTGATGGCTCAGCTGTGCAATCCGCCTCATTGTGTTCATCCTCATCCTCATCATCCTCAATTTCGCTTTGCACCAGTGGCGCTTGGCCTGCTGCGGCCGTATTCTCAATGACCGTATCTGAGGACTTTTGCAAGTCGGAGCGACTTAGGGTGTTGTCCAGTGCATCTTCTGGTTGAACATTGATCTCGACCTGAACCTGCTCTGTTTTGCATTCCTTTTCCTTCTTCTCGTCCGTTTCATTCTCGCGCGATTGAAGTATGCTCTCCTCTCGTGTTTCATATATGGGCGCCGGTCTGCCCATATCCCGCTTGGTTACATATATGGGTTCTGCCATGCTATCCAAAGCCTCTCGTCGCGTCTGATAGATTTGATCGCGTAGTTGTGTGCGAGTCGCCTCGCGTCGCGTCTGGTAGATGCCATCAGAGCCGGAGCGTTCCGAGCGATCGTCGCTGCGTTCGGATTGGCTGCTGCTCTGTGCGCTAAGTTCGCGTTCCATGTCCCGTTTGCCTTGGATAATGCGCTCCTGCATCTCACGCTTGGACTGATACAAATGATTGCGTTGCATTTCGCGCTGCATCTCGCGACGCGACTGATACAATGGCTCACCCTCCTCACACTGCTCATTGGCAGCACCGGGATAGAAGCGACGTCGCGTCATCACCTCCGAGCTAGGCGCACGTCTCTGCTCTGGCATCATATAGGCGGCCTGTCGGCTCTGGTAAATATCCTGGGGCTGTTGCTGTTCGTAGCCTGCATGGGCATGAGGCATGGGGCGTCTGCCAGCTGGTGCTGCACCACCACCACGATCCGCCGTTGTGGTGCTATGACGGCGCACAATGCGTCGTCCACTGCGTCCGCCGCCAGCTGCTTCTGCTTGGCGACGTTCCAGATCAATGCAGGCACGATTCGCATATAGATCATATTGCTCATAGTTGCCATTGTAGCCATTGTCTGGTGGGCGTGGCATACGTGGCACTGTGCCACCAATATTGCCATAAATATCTTCACTCTCCAGATTCTGATAGGTGCTGTTCATCAGCTCCTGCTGCGGATATTGTCCACGATAATACTGTTCCTCCGGTGGCGGCAGCGATGCGCGTTCATCAAAACCAGCTGGATAAGTGGGATACTCATCCGGATAGTAGGGTCGTTGCACGCCACGCTCCAGCATCGACTGCTGACGTCGCAGACCTTTCGGCTTGCGTTCCGGCTCCACCATGCTATTCATGCGACGCAGCGGCCGTGTCGATTTGATCAGTGCATTCTTAAGTGCTATCAGCGGGCTCTTTAACACCGATTTCTTCTTCTTATGCGGGGGCAACGGGGGTGGTGCCATCTCCATGCCATGCTCATCGTAATACTGTTCATGTGGCTGCTCCTGGCCTCTATAGCCTCTGTTGTTGGTGCCATAGTGGCTGTAGTAGTTGGGATCTTGAGCATGCGGTGGACGCTCATTGGGATAGCGCGGAGCGGATCGTGATCGTTGCATCTGATGCGGGTAGGGGTGAGGTTGAGATTGAGAATGTGGTTGAGGATGAGGATGCTGGTGTGGATGTTGCTGCTGCTGTTGGATCGGTGCTGCTGGCGGCGGCATGGCATAAAAATCGTCGTAACGCGCATCGTATGGCTCCATTTCGCTAGAGTTTTTTTTTTTGAATTTGTGGGTTAACAAAAAGTTGTTTTGGTATTGAAATTGGTGCGTTGGGAAATACCAGAAATACAATCCTCAAATGGGGCTCAAGAAAGCGTACAAATTGGGTTCAAGAAGCATACTTCGGTGTCAGATTTGACAAAATATTTGCAACAATTAGATGGTAATAGAAAATTCAATCGAATTCGAAGCGCAAACTAATGTAACAAATGTTTGAAAAAAAAAACAAGTACAGTATAACTAAGTACTTGCTGGATTTTAAAATAAATTGCCGAATCAATGTATATAAATAGCATGTTTTGAAATCGTGTTTTGAAAGTTCCTTTCATTTTGTTTGGCGATTTTCAGCAAATCTTTCGCAAAAACACACATAGCGCATATCGAAATTTTCTTAAATACTTATTATATTTTGCAAAATAACCAAATTGTAGATAATTTAAAAAATACCATGTACCAAGTTTAAGTATTTTAATTCAAGCTAGAAGTCAATTAGTTGTTTTTGGGTGTTAGTTGTAAGCGTAAACATAATTATCGTATTGTTTTAACCCAAAACCTTAAATTCAAATACAACAAAAGTATTGAACTCTAATTGAAAGGAAATAGTTCAGAAATAGAAAATGCTTGAAGCACGATTATAAAAGTATATGTAGAGATATTCTAGAATAAGAAGGTATAAATTGAAACTCGTTTTGTAAGAAGTTGACCCGAAAAATGTTTTATTTTCGTTATTTTTTCCAGTTTTTTTTTTTTAAATTTATTTATTAACAAATGTACGTGAAGCGCAACAGTATTTAAAAATGTATTTTTAGCTTGCAAACTTGTTAAGCATTTTGGTTAATAATTTTGGTTATTGCAAATACAATAATTATTTAATGTGCGTCTCTAATTTTAAATCAAAAACAAGAAGTTCTGTTTTCGGTATTATGCATTTACATATATGTAATAAGTATATGCGATTTTTGTGCGTTTTGTGAAAATTTTGAGTCAAATGAAATTGCTTTCCAATTGTATTTATGTATTTCAACATTATAATGACCAGCAACCGCATGATTATGAATATATTGTCAATATGAGCATTGATTGATCGACTGATTGATTGACTGATTGATTGATTGACTGATTGTTGTAAATTAAAAAATGGCATATAACAAAAATAAAAACATTTTTCGTTAACACAAATGTGGAGCTTGGACAGAGTACAGAGTATATAAGTTGTGTAGAGATTTCTATTGCCCCAGGTCTCCAAAAAAAAACCTTTTAGGCACGCAACCACACAGCTGGCAAAACTGTACACATTTCTGAATCAAAGTAAGTATTTGTGGTTTGGTTTCTTTTGGGAATATGGTTGGGAACGTTCAGTGTACGTGGCATACAGTTAGCCAGAATTCTAAATGCACACTTACCTCATATTGTGATGGTGCCCGACAGCGGCGCCGATTTGCGGCTTACGATACAATTCAAAGGCGGAGCCACGTTGCTCCCGACTTCCAGCCAAATCGAGTGCATGACGTTCAGGTGTGTGAGGTGGTAGATTACCTGCGGGATTACAAATTAATTAGCTCTTGCTTAACACACATACTAAGTTATTCTACAACACCGAAAAAAACTCCTACAGAATCTATTACCCCAGTCTCAGCAGGCAGAAACAACAATTTGACATGCACTGGCCAAGTTAACTGCGCTGATTGCTTGTATTGCCGCTGAACTGCAGTCGGGCATACTCGACTAGAGCATTCTTACTTGTTTAACATGCAAAAGGAACACCAAGTGAAACATAATTTTTGATTATAGCCTAATGTACGAAAAAAAAGCCTAATTTTGTTGTATAGTGTTATTGAATGGTGAAATTAGTCAATTAATAGAATTGACAAACATTTTCGTAGTGTAGTTCTTTTTAAATAAGTTCGACTGAAAGTGGAAATGATGATGATTTGGACTTACCTATTGGCGGTGGCATGCCCCGATGTGGCGCTATATAGGGTCCGGTACCGCTACCCCCATTATAGTGATGACTGTTGCCATTGTAGCCATTGGCAGACGGATACTGCTGCTGCTGCTGGGGTGGCGCTTGGCCATAGTTGCCATTGGTGGCGCCGTAGGTGGGCTGCTGCATATGGCCATTGCTGGGCTGGCCCTGATGCGGGGAGCCGGGTGCGGGCGTCTGCTGTGCATAATGATGATGCGAAGGTGTCGGCGGATAGTAGAAGCCATTGGGTGAACGTGGCGAGCCGGATTCCTGCAAGACGACAAATAATTTAAATGAAAAACTACAACTTAAATGTGTAATTTGCAAAGTAACTTACGCCATTTTCCCAGGGTGTGGTGCCACCGCTGCCACTGCTGCCGCCGCTTTGTACGGGCGGTCGATAGTTTTTGGGCTTCGGTGGCGGCACGGGCTTGAAGGGACCGCTGCCATTGCTGCTGGGTGTGGCACTGCCGTTCATCTGGCCGCCATTGACATTGGGTGGCTGCACCACGACGCCGTGCGGAGTCTTCGGCAGTTTGCTGTAGTCGGCTTGCGAAACGGAGTTGTTGCGGCTGCGGTGGATGTGAAGTGGTTGTGTTGGGACGTGATGGAACAATTGTGGTTGCACATTCAATTAAGGATGTTGTGGTTGTGTTTTGTGTTTAAATGGTTTGTGTAATAGCCAAAAAACAAATGATATGGAACGTGTTGATGGTCACAAAAACAAAAAGCAAGAAAGAGAAAAAAATTTGATATAATTATAGGACATGTGTGATAAACAATGAGTAATTATGATAAATATTCAATGAAACTGACAAAACACAACACAATTATATTAATTTAATACAAATATTGTTTTTATTGCACAGTAGACATTGGGACTTTGGGTTGGCTATTTACACACTTGAACAATATATAAATGAAAGGGATTTGATATTTTGATAAACTATACAAAGTAGCTTGAAAATAAAGCATTTTTGTAATATAAGTTGGAAATTAATTTTAATTTTTTTTTCTATTAAAATGAGCAGTTATGATATACTAACATTTATACAAAAACTTTATCAAATTTGATTATTTTGAAACTGATTTGAAGAGGTTTAGGAATATATTGAAGAGTAAGGTAAATGCAGGTTATTTAGTAGCTTTACAGTCCTTATCCGAATTCAACTTTTATATACAATCCACAGAAATGGGCTGAGAATACTTTTGTCTTAGAAGATTTTTGACTTTATTATTGCTCTAAAAAGTATGCTACACTTTTTTGTGGAATTCAATGTAAAGTTCAATTCGGAACAGGTCAAATTAAACCATATCATTCATCAGATTTGGATTATGATTATGAATATACTACATCTCAATAAAAAAATCAATGAATTTTCGTGCAATGTCATAATATTTTCGTTAAATATGCAATTAAGATATTTCGCTTGGGTCTCTTTAAACGAGCGTATCGTAGGCTGAGACAGTTGGCAACATGGGCGACATTTGCAGACGTGGAGCAGCGATGGGTCTACGACTCCAGAGGCCCAAGTTCTTAGCAGATGCATCCATGACGCTTAAACGCGCTAGGCTGTTGAGCTGCAGTGGGGCAAAGGGCAGCTGTGAGCGATGTGTAAAATTTAAAGGCAAATGGTGGGCGTGGGGATTATGCAAATGGTAGCGTCTATATGGACGGCAAACAGTTAAGCGAAAATATAAAAGATATAACATATTTGTATATTTACGAAACGTTCGAAAATGCATGCGATTTATATAAAATGACGGTTTATATAAAAGAAAGAGAGAGTAAAAGTTTGTTTTTATGGTTTCACACACGATTATGCAGCATACTTGTATATTCTTTTGTAAAGTAGTCTTTTTTCATAATATTCATACCTATATTTGCCGTAATCGGTTTTGGTTTCTACAACGGGCTTGCGTGGACTGCTATCTAGTCCCAGATTCGAGGGACGCTGTGGTGTGCCATTTCGTGGATCTGCAAAAGTGGGAAAGTTGAGCCGATTTGAGATATGATATAAATGACATTCAAACTTACCAATATTACGGGACGCATTCATATCGTGATAAAGTGGCCTGCCGGGACTACTTTGGCGATTCAGATCATTGGCTGCCACAAAGGCGCGATGATCATGCGGAGCAGAGCGACCATAGTCATGAGACTGACCCACGGGCGGCAAAGGACGACTACTGAAAACGATGAGTTAGTTAGTGTTTGAATTGTGTTTGAATTTTGCATATCAAATTGATATTATCAATATCTTACCTTGCATTTGGCACTGATTTGAGATCATCGGGCGCATTGGGCCCCAGTCGGCCCAGATTCTGCATGGCCAGTTGTGTATTGTTATACGAGTCGTAGCTGGAGACGCTGTCGTATGTGGAGGCAGCAGCTCCATTACCGTTAGTCTTATGCTGCGCTGGGCTACCCATAGCCGCATTCATGCGTGCCTGTCGGTCCAGGGAGGCCTGCTGCTGCTGCTGCTGTTGTTGCTGCTGACGTTCAATAGTATCACCACCAGCACCGACTAATGCATTCCGAGTCACATACTCGGCCTGAACGTCATCCTGCAAGATGGCCTTGCCAAATAGACGCTCCTGTGCGCTGCGGCCTAGTGTGCCGCCCGAGCTGCCATTACGCGAGGACGTGCCCGAGCTATTGAGTGGAAGATCACCCGGCTTCGACTGACGATCAATGCGTGGCGGTAAATCCGGCGCATTGATGCCGTACAGCGATTGGGGGCGGGTGGAGCCAGTTGAAGGATCAGCGGACTGCTGCGGCTGCTGCTGCTGTTGTGGTTGGGGCACATTTGTGCCATAGATGCTGTACTTGCTGGAGTCGAGGGTTTGGCGTCGATTCGGGGGTGGCTGCACACCATGATCGTAGGGTACCTGTGCAGTGCATAGCGGGTTTGTGGAGTGAAGGGTAGCGAAATAGATTAGCACAGTTTGTGATCATAATGATATGAGGGCCTGAGCGGGGCGCTTTGTATTACTTTGGAGTGGTGTTTTTAGTAAGGCGCATGCTCTTGAGTAGAAATGATTGTTTGGACCTCTTACCGTATATGGAGGTGGTAGTCCTTCACCAATTATGTCTCTATCCCTATCCAAGTTATCCTGGTTAGTGGCAATCGATGGATCTGAGCTCGCTTTAACCAATTGCGGCAAGTTGCCAAGCGACAATGATGCGGATGGCCCCGGACTTAGCTCCAAGTCAGATTCGGGACTTGATGCGTACGATAAACGGGATGTGGTCATGGGGAATAGGAAATCATCGGAGAGGGACTCGACGGGCTGGGGTTTTGTTATAGGTTTCGTTAGGAGCAAAGGCAAGTTAATTTTATTTACGTGTTATTAGCGATAGATATTCGAGTTTTGCAAATTTAGCGCGCGAGCAATTTTCAAAATTATTATCGGATTTTTTGGGAAATAGCAACGAACGGATTTTTGTAATTGAAAATTAATGTTTTTTTTTGTTCAATAAACGTTAAACAGCAACAAGAAACGTAGATAAAACATAACAAATTATATGATTGATTGTTTGATTGATACGTTCGATTGAAATTCATTTTGATTGCCAAGCATAATGTTTACATAATATATATGTGGACAAACACAAGATATTTTTATTATTTTTTTAGTTTTTCATTATTAGTTTTGGACGAGGACATTTTTGTTGAGTATTTTTGTTGGTTGATCATTTTATTGATGTTTGGGTTTTGTATTTTTTTGATTAATATGCATCGAGTTTACGGGATGATTAAGCAGGAAATGACCATGATGATGTATTGGTTTATATTGTTGTGTATATGTTTTTTTTTGTTGTTGTATGTAAATAAAAGAAACAAATGAACACGATAAACATTTAGTTAGCAACTTGATATCAAATATTTGGTATAATGGTATAGCAAAATAAACTACTTGATCAGTTTTCTTTTGCATAGACTTAAACTAGCTATGAAGATATGTGAGTTTTTCATTTTTATAATATTAGTACATTGATGTAGGTTGGATTGTGAGGACCACTCGTTGTCGTTGTCGTTAAGTAAAATAACGAGTAAAAACAACGAGTGGCGAGTTGTGTTTTGGGTATTCTACATGCTTTAACTACATACAAAATATATTTACAGACATATATTGTTTCAAAATAGATTTTTTTTAGTAAGAACAGCTACATGCAATATTACAAGCTTGATTCCAACTAAATTAACACTGATTCTCATGCAATGCATTCGCTGCTTTGGCCCACATTGTTGTTGGAATCAGCATTGTTGTTATGGTTGTTGTTGCTGTTGTTGTTGTTGCTATTGCTGCCACTACTCAAGTTATTCAAATTGGCAATCTGATTGGATAGATTATTAAAGGCCAGGTTCAAAGATCTAGCAGCACTCGTGCCCCTAAAACCCGCCTCCTCTGCCCCATCATCGACCAAAGTGCCAGCGCTGCTGCTGTTGCCATTGCTCAGCAGATCGCTCGTCGATGCAAAGCCGCTGCTGTAGGCAGCTGCCAACTTGGCGCTGCTGCTGCTGCTGCTGCCGCCGGGCAGTCGCTGCTGTGGCTTGGCAATGGGTGCTGCTTGCTTGACCATAGCGGCGTTGCTGGAGGAGCAGGAGCCGGCCGCCTCTAGTTTCAAATTGCTATTCTTATCTTTATCCTGCAACAGATTCAGGCTCGAATCAAAGACATTCTTTTGCAACAGCTCGTGATAGTAGTAGGGCGTTGTGCGACGCTCTATGGAGACGGCGCGACGTCCCATGCAGGGAGCAGCTGCCGGCGTGCGATAGTCCCGCTCATTTTTGATGGCAGCAGTGCGCGGCGCATAGAGATAGCTGCTGCTGCTGCTCAACAAATTGGGCTGCGAGCTGTGGTATTGCGAGTTGGCGTCCTCATCGACAGCGACGCTATCAATGGCGCCACCATCCAGCAGATGAGCATTGCTGCCTGGCATGGAGGAGGCCGGTTTCAAAATGGGCACCATGGTATACGACTTGCGACTGCGCGGCTGCTGCTGCAGCTGCTGCTGTTGCAACTGTTGCAATTGCTGCTGTTGTTGCTGCTGTTGCAACTGTTGCTGTTTATTATTGCTAATGTGCATAAATGAACCCATTTCGTAGCCCATGGGCGGTGGGCGTGGCGGCGGTGTTAGCGTGCAATCGTTTAAAGGCAATAGCGAAAAGGAATTGCGCCGCAAACGTGTTGCATTATAGCGTGGCACAGAGATCGATGTGGGACGGCAGCAGGCAAATTTGCAGGGCTGCGCAATGTAAGGTGGGAATATCATTTCGGTTGGGGATTCGGGAAGCTGCTCCCAAGTGTATAGTTATTTATGTGCGTGTGTGTGTATCAGGGTAGGTGGCATGTGTATGTGTATGTGTGGTTTTTAAGGGGAAAAAAAGGTTAGAAAATAAAATTAGAATATTGACCATAACCAGTTGTAGAATAAGAATTAAAAAGAGTTAACATTTAAATTAAAATTAGTTTAAGTAATGTTTAAGTTTGGTGAGTTAATGTGGAGGCATCTTCTTCTTCAACTTAGTACTCAAATTTTGAGTTCTACCCGCTCAAGTAATGTAAGCTCACTTGAAAATTAAATAAGCTGTTGTTCATAGGTTTCTTTTGGAAATAATAAGAATTTGTAAGGAATCCTTTATCGTTTAACTTCAACTATCATTTCAACTTTCCAGCATGGTTTTGTGAAATGTAGGTCTACCATAACTAATCTTTTTGAATTTTCTTTCCTTGTGATCAAAGTATTTCAGAGAAAAATGCAAGCTGATGGAAATTATACAGACTTGAGTAAGGCCTTTGATTCTATTTACCACTGTCTCTTACTTAACAAACTCAACCTTTAAGGATTTCCTTTTAAACTTCTTACTTTGATTTCTGAGTATCTGAAAAAAGTACTTTTTAAAATTTCACAATCTTGTCCCATGTTGTCACCTCCGGTGTTCCCTGGAAGAGTCCTTGCTCCTTTGCTTTTTAAACTTTTTACTAATGACCTTAGATTCGTACAGTTGAAGTAATTTATAATTTATACAATTTTTATACTTTATATTGTGCAATATTAGACGATTTCAGCTCATAGTAAATTAAAAATTGTCCCATTTTCTAGTATTTTTTGATCTTTCATACAACTTGAAGTTTATCAAAAGCATTAAAAAGTAATTTAAGACCATCGGATGAACAAATTCGAAGTACTTCATACAACTTAGTCTTCGGCAGCTGACATATATACAACTCGACATATATTTCTAAGCTGATTCACAGCAAGAGTTTGAAGTTCTTAGCAAAGCAGTTGATCTTTTGAAAAGCCCCATCACCAGCGACAAGTTAACACATCTAGAACGCACAAAGTTCAGTTATCATGTTACGTATACGTATGGATTATTATTAGAGAGAGTCACGATAACGACATCGAAACTATAAAAGCTACTGAAATGCTTGCAGACTTAGGACTAACTACGTGTACAAGACACTAGACAACAACAGGCTGTACCTGTACAAAGTGATTATGTAAATATGAATGGGTAATAGATAGATATTTTGAAAATGGATAGTCATCACTCACCTTGGACTCGGACATCCAGACGGCACCGCTTTGCTGCAGATCAATAGAGTCACGCAATTTGCGATACCAGGACTCCTCATCGTTCAGCACAATCTGTGTGCTAAAGATGTGCGACCAGACACGCTCCAGTTTCTGGCACTGCTCTAGCAGTTTCTTGGAGCTCTTGTGTGCTGCCTTGGGCAGGCCATGGCGTAGCTGTTTGATCACGTGTTTGCTGTCGGTCTTTAGAAATATGACAATGGGATAGAACTGTGCGTAGTTGAGTCGATCCACAGCATTGGGTGTTATGTCCAGCAATGCATGCTTTCCACTGTCCATGATGTCGCGTATGTGGGAGAGGCGTACAATGCGGCATTTGCCGCTGGCGGTGCCGTTGGCATTGCTGGTCTTGTCGTCATCCTGTAGGGGAGTGCAGAACTTGTCGGGATAGTCTTTGGCGAGTTTGTCTCTTGCGAGGTCAGAGACGGGACCAAAGAGCACAAGGGGACGCACGAAGCCGGGATGGCGTAGCACGACGCGCTCGTACGCAGGAAACTTGGAAATGCTATCGGAGAAGACGACATCGTCCCAGTTCTCACGCGAGAGGCTCTTGGAGCGACGATGCGTTGAGCTATAAACAAAATGTCGGATTAGATAAGATCAGTGTCTATTATTTATAATTTTGAAGACTCACCGGCGACGTCTGAAGAAATTACCGCGTGATTCATTGGCATTCATTTCCTTTTTGGTGGCATTAAACTGAGCTGTGGCCAGCTCCTCGGCGCGCGATTTGTTTGGAATGACACCACGCTGCATCTCCTGGTGGCCACGTCCAATCTTCAGCACCTGCCAGGAGCCAACAACGCCATTGTGCAGCGTATCGATTACACGAAAAACATCACCTGCTTTAAAGGCCATCTCGCCCTTGGAGGGATTGTCGCAGTGGAAGTGTGTCTTGATGTGGAACGAGTCGCCACGCTGATTGGTGACCACCTCGTCGTACTCCTCCTTGCAGTACTGCACAATGAGATCGATGCGATCCTGCAGGCTTAGCAAAAACAGCACTGCCTCCTCCCGTGTCACCCCATGCATATCCATGTCATTCACTTTGAGTATCTTGTCGCCGGGCATGAGACCCTGCAGTGAGGCCGGTGAACCAGGCTGCACGGCGGTTACAAAGATGCCGGACTCGTTGCCACCCGTCAGCCGGATGCCTACGCTGCCCTCCTTTTGGAATGAGATGAAACGCGGCTCGGCGCTCTGGCGTTCCTCGTACAGCTGTCGTCGCGAACTGTAAAAGTCCTCCTGGGCGGCGCGTGGTGGCGGCGGCCTGGGCGGCTCCTCTACACGTCCGCGCCCTCCATTTGTGGGCGTGACGGGTCTGTCCAGCTGCTGCAGTGAGACACCATCCATGAGCGGACCGCGTGAGCGTCCACGTGGTGTCAGATTGCTCTTCTCCTCGTTGAGGCCATTGCCATTGATGCTGGGCCCGTTGGATGTGCGCGTGGGTGGCTGCACGTAGAGATTCTGTGAGGAATAGCTTGCGCCACCGGGCAGATACGCATCTTCCAGATTATTGCTGCAGCTGGACACCTGTGCCTGATGCGTGGCATATATATTTGTGTTCGCCTGCTGCAGCCCCGAGTTGTTCAGCTGACTAACTGCCGCTTGGTTGGTAATATCGCGCAGCACCACAAGATTAAGACGCTCCTTGCAGCCATCGATGATCTTCTTGGCCTCCTTCAGACTCATTGTGTCGGCACAGTTTGTGTTATGAATGCGTGTAACGATATCGCCCTCTTGCATCGAATAGCCATTGGCTGTCAGCTGCTCACGCGCCTTCGTCGAGATCTCCTTGACATACAGTCGACAGCCCAGCACAATGCCATAGTCGTCCTTCTTGCTGCCTTTGGTCAGCGTCACCTTGATGGGTGGACCACCACTACCCACGCTCTGCACCAGCGAAGAGTTCAATGAGTTCGGCTGACTCATGCTGGACATGGCGGCACTTTGTGGCTGGCTGCTGGCCAGGCCAGCTCCATTGGTCAGTCCCAATCCCACGGAGCTCATGCTGTGTGAGTGCTGATGCTGTGCGGGATTTGCTATTGCCATATTCAGTGGTACTCGACGCTTTACAACGAGTGTGACCGTATTTCCGCTATCACGCAACACCTGAACAGCAGTGGCATATTCCACATTCTCCAGCGAGACGCCATTGACAGAAATGATGCGATCGTTTACTCTGCAAAACAGAAGGGTACATCAATAAGTTAAAGTTGCAAGCTTCAATAAGTTCATAAAGCTAATAACATAACTAAACTAAAGACGAAGCTGATATGTCTCATTGACATGATATGTAGGATACAAGAGGTTTCTCTGGCAAAACTCTTAGATTCTTTTGATTTTTCTAATGACCAAAAATCAAACAATTCTTTATGTAATTTCGTCAATCTATTTTTTTCTGTTTAGCGACTATCATATATCGAATAGCAATATTTATAGAAATAATGGAAGATTTATACGTCAGTCCAATAGGTAGCTAAGCGCAGGAATGTTTGTACTACCACTGTTCTGATATACCGCTAGTTTAGCGGGAAAACGCCAAAAAAACGCTAAAATTAACACCTCTACAGTTTCCAAACCAAAGAAGCTACAGATGCGTTCTACATATCGTTAGAAAGGTATTGCTAAGAGCTGTTAGGCTTAGCTCTTCTAAGTAAAAAGTCATAGATGTAATAAAGGTTTTTGTTGATTTAAAAAAAAATGGCGCCTACGATTGTATGCGTTATTTCGTGTTTGTCATTTATTCCTTGTTAACTGTTTTATATTTAGATTAGTTGATAGTTATCTATATAATATAGAGATAGCTTTTGAACATGCATCGTCCCATGAGAAACTGAGAATTCAACTCAAAGAAAATAAAGGAAAATACTATATTTTCTGAATTGTAAGAAGAGTGAGCAACTGTAAATAAAGTCTTTTACAGGTATATTACGAACTTAAACTAATATTACTCAAGTATATATATATACTCAAGAATTTGTCCAGCAGTTTAATAAGCTGTGACCTTGTTCCAGAAATTGGACAATCAATGCAATCAATCATTAGAAGCTATAATTAACGAAATGCACAGTAGTTAAAACACTTCAAAGTCAAAATAAGATGCTGGCCAAGTGCGCAACGATTGCTGCAATCGTCAATGATAAATACTGCTATCTATAGTAGTTACAACTTAGCTATAGAGAAATCAGGTTATGCTTGGATCAGAGTCATACGCTAATAAACCGAACAATTGTCTCTGTGCTTAAAATGACTAGACATATACAGTTTATGCATGGATAGAGTAGCGTCAAATGATTCGATGCGACGCTGCGTAACGAGAACAAGATTGAGTCCAAGACTATGACAGAGACAGAGACATATTGAGAGACAGAGACAGACGGCAGCTAAGCGGCTTTCATATTTCAATGGAATAATGCTTACAATAGAGCATACCTGTAGTTATATTCTGTTTACCTGTACATTACGAGTACTAGCAATTATGAACCATTCTTGGAACGGAACATAAGAGACTCTCTGTGTGTGTGCTTGGGGATGACGCGGAAAAGTAAAAATGAAATAAATAGCACATGACGAATATTATACGCATTTTGCTGCTGCCTATAGATAGAAATGATAATGATAATGATGAAAATTGCATGTCTGCGCCGTCATAATTAACATGTCTAAGAGCGCATGAAGAGTCGGAGGATCTGTGCCACGTTTTACTTTCAGTTGACAAGCGAAAGAAGATAGAAGACTTCAACAAAGCAATTAAGCTGGTCAAAAATGCGGCACAGAAAGAAAAAAAAAGCAACTAATATAATATATAAGGTTGAAAAAATGTAGTTGTAAGCACATAATGGAGCGCAGTTAAAGTACTTGTAACTGCTGGGCAAACATTCCAACTGAAATAACAGTGAAGCTTCCAGTTTTTAGCTTTCATCTGCCGGCCGGCAAAATCGTCTATGGCCTTTTATGTGCTGCTAATTTACACTTGTCGTCGCACAGATATGTTTTTCAGATGTACTATTCTTGGGATTCTCCTTTTGAAATTGCTGTAATCCAGCTGGCTGGAAACGCGGCACAGGTAAACAAACTCAAAATTGTTCTCTCGTGTGTCTGCAGTGTAAATAGTTTCTTTGGAAAAAAGATTATGACAAGTTTTTAATCAGTCCGCCCGCCAACTCCGACTGCCTTCGCGTCTATTGAAAAACGTTTTGGAATTTTTATTATCAACACATGGCCAATAGGCAGAAGGGAGGAGGGGGTGCTGTAGCCAAACAACAGAACCAAACGCAACTCAGGCGTTGCTTTAATTATACAAAGGCTCTGCTACGTGAGCTGAACTTTTGATATGTACGTTTTTCTTTTTGGGTTTTTAATTTTGGAAGTGGGTTTCATTTCACGTTCTAAGCACAAGATTAACGATGTCAGTTGTAATGCTCTGTCAATGGCTGGTCTTTTGAACTCTTTAGCTGCCCTGCCATGGCGTGTACTTAATTTGTGATGAGATATTTCAATATCTGATTTGACAAGGGAATAACAGCAAATAATAAAAAAGCGGATTTAAACTGGGAAGATTATACTTTTTACTCCAACAGCCGAGTCGAACTAGCCATGCCATCTGTCTGTCTGTCCGTCCGTACGTCCGTCCGTCTGTATGAACGCGTCGATCTCAGGGACTGTAAGAGCTAGAGACACCAAACTTGGCATGCAGGTTCCTGTATACCATACGCAGATCAAGTTTAATTCAAATTTCGGATACAGCCCCCGCACCCCCGAAAATCGAAAAAAACTCCCACAGCCACAATTTTAAATATACAGCTTTGATTTGTTGTATACATGTGTCTTTTATCAATGTTTATTAGTTGTGTAAATTTCTTTGCGATCGGATTATAAACATCAAAGTTATTGACGAATTTATTTCCCCCCGTCTCAGAAGTCAGGAACTACAGTTTAACAGACACTGCACACATGAAGTGTTGGGAGCAGGGAGTCTCGTAGTCGGCACAACCAACTAAGGTCAAGTTTTCACTACAACAAACTTACAACAGCTTAACTTTCGTGAACGTATCCTACTGAGCTGATATGCTTCTTAATAAAAAGCATTCAAAAGAAAGAACATTTATGAATAAGTAGAAAAGGCACAGTTTGCATATATATTGTTTAGGCTACAATTGACTTAAGAGCGACAATCAGATGAAAGCACATTAAAACCACAGAAACAGCATGTTAAAAACATTTCAAACATAACAATTAATTTCCTGCTCTGACACATCAGAAACATACTTATGTATGCATAAATAATAATTATAATTATCAGCAGCTGCTGGGTCTAAGTTCATGCTACTATGCGACATTTGTCAAGTCATTAGGTCTAAAGAGGGGTGTTAGTTTTAAAGATAGATAGATATATACTTACTGCAAACGATCCTCGGCTGGTCCACCTTTGAGCACATCGCTGACTGCAATCGAGGGATCTCCATTGGCAAAATGGGGATTATCACGTCCACCGGAAACGGCAATGCCAAACCCATAGCCGGGCACACGAGTCACCGAAACTGTATGATACTCCCATGTGGTGCGATCGCCCTGCAAAAGCATTAAAAAAATATATACAAAATAACATAAATAGGCAGTTGAAAAGGTACTATTGTAATAAAAAATTTGTGTGAATGCAAAAGAGAAATGAGGAATACAGCGATTTATTTGTACCTTCGCATAGCTCACTCTGACTCCCTATCTTTCCTTCAATTTATTTCAATATATTTTAATTGAAATTTGTTAAGGATGGGCGCCCAACCAAGCGACAAAAAAATGTTTACGAGGCGGAAGCGCACATGTGACTTCCGTTTTTACAATTTACATGCAATTGTCTTGCTATAGCTTCAAGTTAAACAAATATACAATTGAACCTTATGACCGACATGTTTTGGATTTAGTAGGAAAAATGATAAAATACAAAATTAAAGGGTTGATGTTTTAATGGGAAATGCGTTTTATGTGTTAGTATGCAACAGAAAAACCCAATTTTATTTGTATTTTTTTTTTTTTTTTTTGAATTTTTTTGAAAAAAAAATAAGAAAAATGAGTATATTGGGCTTGTGAAATTCTCCGTCCGATCGTCCGTCCGTCTGTCTGTCTGTATGACCGCAGTTTTTTCCACAGTTTTGAAGCCAGAGCAACCAAACTTGTTATACATGTTGATATATACCACCACTCCCACCCCTTCCCCCACAAGCCGCAAAAACCTATATCTTCCACAGTTTTACAGCTAGAGTAACGAAATTTGGCACAAGGACTACTAATCATATTCTTGATTGATCAGACTAAAAGAAAATGGCCACGCCCACCCACGCCCCCACAAATGAGCAAAGTCTGTATCTCCCATACCCCTTTAGCTAGAATCACCAAATTTTGCAAGCTGAATTCTGTTGCCCTATTAAATAGATTGACTCTGGAAAGAGGATAAAAAAAGAGTATATCGCAGTCGAGTGCATCCGACTGCAACGTTCTTACTTGCTTAAATATAACTCTTAAGAGCAACACATTTTAGATGAGGCGTATACATTTTTTGCTCATAAACGATTAATATTATTAATGAAATTCTTAAGAAAATAGTTCCAGACTTTCTCTGCATAGAAAATTGACTGTGCATTCATGTTGGCCTGTAATACACTTTCATATCAGCTTTGTTTCCCACCACACCTGTCATTAGAAATTAATTGATTTCACTGTGCAACTCGTAATATTGATTAGTTCATTTACACTAACAGCGGGTGGCATTTCTTTCAATTCAAAATGCAGACCTAACCCCTAAAACTCGACGCGGGTGATTTTGCTCAATTAGATCTCAATCAGTATATAAATCCAATAATACGATAATAAATCATTTAAAAACAAATCCCAAAGAGTTGTTACTCAATGCATTCACTATGATTCACTGCAATTCATTTCAAGTCCATCTCATTCAGACTGCCAATCCCCCAATTCCAAAAACTTTGAGGTGGGCGCCAAGAAAATAAATGGCGTTACGAGTAGTCGCGACGCATCCAATTTCGAAACCATTTGCTCAGAAACAGAAACGGAAAAACTAAAAAATTATAATTTTGACGTGGGTTGTGCGCGTCGTCTATATAAATAAAAATAATAAAAACTCAAAAATTAGCTAAGAAAACAAAAAAACTTTGTTAGGCTCAGTCATGTGGTCGCGTGGGCAACTGCAAAAGTTATAAATATTTATAATTATTTTTATATTTATTTAGTTAGCAGGTTGCGTTGCCAATGCAGGTGTAGAAATAAGATGCAATTCTTCAACGGGTTCGCTTCTCAAATTAGCATAAGACGCATTTGTTTTTTCTGGCTATTGTGTTTAGTTATTTAGTTAATTTTTTTTAGCTGCTTTGTTTGATCATTATTCTGCATTAAAATGTTATGCTTGGCTTGCATGATAAACACCAAAAACAAAAAAAAAAAAAAATAAAGAAAAAGATTTATGTATATGAGGCAGGTACTCATATGGTGACCGAGTTCCGTTACAAGCGAAGCGGGCGATAAAATTATAATTAACTTAATTGCAAGTGAAATTAGCTTGAAGTTTAATGATCTGCTCGAAAATGAATGCGTGCGGAAAACTCCACGGGAGGCAGGGTTGCGGTGCAATACTGTCTTTGTAGTTTTGTTTATATTTGTATCTTATGAGAGGGGGGCAACCATACAAGTATTTTGAATGTAATTTATTATTCAGATGGCATGCGTGTTGACTGAAATACACATCTCTAATGAGACGGCTAAGACTTATGATTTATCACGTATGCATACAACTGTATTGAACAGATGGTTAAGCCGTGAATATAAAATGTAATGCACAAAACAAATTCAAAATATTTGAATATTTACATAAGTGAAACAACTTCAATGTTGAATTTTAATCTCTAAAAAGCTTTGAATTTCGTGATATACATTTCAACTTTCAAAATAATCGATTTTATAACTACAGTAGAGTACCTAGTCGAAATCGATGTTTTTTTTTTTTGGATTGCTACGATTATCGATCATCGATTATTTCACAAAACATCGCACAACAAATTCCTCATCTAGTTTTTGCGTGTATCTGACTTGATCAGTTTTGAATACTCTGAATATTTTGATAGACTTAATTCTGATCAAGAAAACTCCATTTTGATTTACATAAAACTTTATATAAATCATTTGTTTTTTATCCTCTTTTTTTTTTAAATTTTTTTTGAAAAAAAAGAAGAAAAAATATTATATTGGGTTTGTGAAATGTCCGTCCGTATAAACGCAATTTCTTTCCACAGTTTTGAAGCTAGATATTGATATATACCATAGACAGACAAAGTGTCAAAACCTCAATCTCAATTAATAGAAAAAAAGGTTTGAATTTGCTTTAATCATAAGTGATTACTTCAATCGATTTTCGATCGAAACTTCATCGATTTTATCTTTTTTAAATCGAACTAATTTTTTATTTCATAACTGTTTGCATCCCTCTTCCTAACTGCAATCAAAAATATTTACAAAAAAAATTCTGAAACAATGATTTTATTATTCCTTTTTCTATATAAAGAAAGTTTGTTTGCTTATCTAATTATATCTACTATTAAATTTATCACTAACAACATTCTGCCTGTTTATACATTGCTTTAATAATAAACTAAACTTATAAACTCACTTCCAAACCACTTAAAACTTCCCATCAAATAATTTACTTAATTTTTTGGTCTTTTCGTGTAACTTAACCTTGAAGAGATAATGCGTGGCAACCATCTAAGATGGTCTATACAAGTTTAGCTTGGATTTATGCATAATTCAAGTCACAACACCTTGATTTATAGAGCGTTTAACACTGCTTAACGACTTCAATTATAAGGAAAAAAAAGCAACACTACAGCATAAATTTTAATGAGGGTTTTATTTGCTTACCAACATGTTGTTTGGCACATAATCCGGAAATTTCATTTTTGGTTATGTATATTCTTATGTTGTTACTTTTTTGGAAATGAAAATATTTTTCATACAACGAGCGCACTTTGAGCCAGTCAAAGCAATTAACTTTAGCATTTAATTCAGTTGTATGACAAATTTATTTTATCTTTGTTTTCATAATCTTTTATGCATTTGTATTTCACTTGTTTACATTGCGCAGATATGAATACACGCAATTAGGCACTTCAATATGCGAAATAAAAATGTATAAATATAAATATATAAATATATTCATAAGTAATGAACAAATTGTGCCAGACGCGCGACATTTTAAAATTTAAATAAATAATAAACCAAATTCCAAACGAAATTGAAAATTCACGCCGAGAGAGTTGTTGCTGAAGCTGGGAGCTAAAGCTGATGTCATTTTTCAATTGTTATTTACATGATAGATAGGTAAATATTGTATACGATTCAACAACAATTGCACTTTGGCACTGAGCTAATGATTTATAAATAAATGTTAGTTTGGCTGCAGCTCGGCTCGTATTTCAAACAAAAACTTGATTGTCAAAAAAAACACAAATTTTTTAAGGAATTTCAGCAGCTTAGGCTATTGAAATGGGAGTTGACAATCGACAACGTGGATTTGCATATTATTTTATGGCAAATAACTGAGCACGCGTCATCAAATAGCGCACGGATACAAAATATGTTTAGATACTTTTATTTATATTTTGTTTTTTTTTTTAACACATCTAATTTTTTATGGTTTTTTTTTTTTAAAGGTTTTAGCTTTGGTTAGTCAATGTGGCTTTAATTAACACACACGCACGAATTTACATGCTAATTGCTTGACACACGCACTACAAGATACTTTTGACAAAAGTATCTACGATCGAATTGAGTGCATTGGGCGACAAACACATTGAATGAAAGCAATTGCATTGTCTTCTAAGGTATTGGGAAATAGCAACAAAGTCCAATGACCGACCAGCTGCAAATTTGGAGCGCTGTTGTATCTGTTGGATGCACCGAAAGTGAAATGATCGCGCCTTGCAGCTGCGCTTCACTGGACACTGAACATGCGCTGCATTGTGCAAGTGACTAATCACTATTCGTTCACTTTAGTTTTCGATTAAGTATTTGTGTTTATAACAATTGTTGCTGTGCTATTTGGGCAGCTGTCCAACTAATTAACATTTGCATTTACATTTGCACAGAGGTACTAGCTAAGTATCTGTAATTGTATTCGTACGTGTATCTCAAAGATACTTCGCGTCGTTGTCGCTTGCGCCGTCGCAGTCCGCTCACAGCAACCGTTGACGTTGACGGCTTGAAACACGCTTTCAAACTATTTTACAATTGTGGATGGCAGTCGACGACGTCCACACCAGTCACAAGATCCAAACACCAAAGAGAGAGCGCGAAGCGAAGGCACAGCGCAAAACAAACAAGCGAATAAAGCAGGCAGAGGCAGGCGGCCAGATAAACGACGAGAGGACAAAGCAAACGGCGCGGAGTGCAGTAGCTGCTGCTGCTGCTGCTGCTTCACGTAGTATCTGTTACTGTGAAGTTGCTGCCCTATCTGTAGTTGCATTTGTATCTGTGTGTGGAAGCTATTGTATTGTATGTGTGCGGTAGGCCCGCCTTGTGTGCTCATTGAGGCCGGAAAGCGGCAGAGAAGACCAAAATGTAAACAAACCGTCAAAAGTAAGCAGCAATATTTGATAAAAGTAAGCATGAAAGAGATTTTCAGATTGTGTTTGCATGACGACGAGCAGTGGAACGTATCGCTGTGGAGCCTATGTATACACATAGATACATACATACATACATATACTTCTTTGTGTTTGATATTTGTGAAGTTTCTTTTGCAAGATTCCCTGTATATTCGAAATATGTGCATATATCCCTAGCAGCTGATGGAGTTGCTATATTGCATTTCATCATAAACTGAAATATTGAAAACAATTTAAGAAAAAGTATAAGCTTAGTATCCACTTAAATGAAAAAACGCATGAATTATCTAAATTACACTTTCTTAAAAAGAATATATTTGAAGTTTTAATAAATTGAGTTAACATGTAGTTAAAATTCTCAATCTTTCAAATCTTTAACAATTCATGACGTATCTACATTTATAAAACTCTTAAGATACATTGATCTCTGACAACGAATGTATCTCAACAATAGTATCTACTGAGATTACAAGTTACCATATGCATTGCACTTGAAGCTAAAGTTGAAAAGTTCACAATTTGTAGCAACTTCAATTGAATTAAAAGCCCGCAACGATCCGAACCCGGATCAACGAACAATGGCAACATCTTGACATATTAATTCAATCAAGCGAGTGCTTATTAAACGTTTTAAGTGACAAACAAACGGAGAACGCCCAGCAAAAGATCTCTCCATTACAAAGCAACAGAACAACAATTGCAATTGCAGTTGCTGTTGTTTTTCTATATGTATCTATCTACATATAAACTTATGTGTGAAGTATGAAGAAAAATTCCGTGAATTAAATTGTATACGGCAAGTGAAAATGTGCAAGCTGTGCACAACTTTCATGAATTAAAGACAAAGCTTTAAAGAGTGTCATGGATGAGTTTGTGTGTATATGTAAGTGGTATATGTATTCATATGAGCTATACAAGTAGTATGCAGAAATATTCATTTACATAGATTTACTTGGCAGTCGTCACCGCATCATCAATGGAGCTCGCTGACAGCGACAACGACTTCGACAGCAGCATCGACAGCGACAGCGACAGCGACTGCAACTGACAAACGCGCATATTTATGCAAAACTAAAAAGCAAATCGTGAAGGCAGTTGCCACTCCTAGCTACCAAATGGTGCTACTCCATCAACACAGCAAACCGATGTCGACCACTTTTAATGTTAAATGTAAGCAACTCCGTTCTCAATGCCGATTTCCTATACCAATATACCAACTATTATGCCAACAATGGTGAATATACCGAGACTGTCTGGAATTTCTATAAAGTAAAATTCTGTTGTGGTGTAAAGTGCCTGCAAAGAGAGACTGGTTGGCTATTGAAAAAGCGTTTGTTTTTATGCCAAAAAAATAAAAAACAATGCCTAGATATACAAACACAGTGGCATGAAAAAGACAAAGAGAAATATTGTTGGGCTTTGGATATTGAATTGCATTAATGGATGTTGAATTTGTTGCTTGAATAAGTAAACGATTCATTCACAACAAAATCAGTTCAGAGAACTTTCAATATAAACTCTGAATTACCCTAGACTTTTAATTTGTATTCAAATATTAAAAGCACTATTTATACAGTTTTACTCAATTTTTATAAGATATAAGAAAGCATCCAGACATAGGTAAAACTTCAAATCATACTGAATAAATATTTGAACAATTTTATTTACAAGTTTTGGTGTAATTTGTTGCATTAGTTTTTACACCCTAATTCCATTTTAAATGGGTAAAAGCTAAAAGTAGACACAAGCAACCCTCCAAAGTTCACATTATTGTCTTGATCAACATGCACAAACAAGCCGATTTAGACATATCCGTCCATTTGCGTGTTTGAGTTCAATTTCTATATACAATTTCCAATCAAAGGTAGCTAGAAACGTTCTAAATGATCTCTTTAATTTGCTCAACACCTCCCGAAGTGATTTAACCTTTTCGTTCTTTCTATGCCTCGAGCAATACAATTTATCAACGTTTTAATGATTTTTTAATCTATTTCGTTTTGGTTTGGGTGCTGTACGCATTTCCCAGCAATTTTCAAGGAGACGCCTTAGGTAGCTGGGAATGCAGCAATCCAGAAAAAGGTCTTTGAGCATTGGAACTACCCAGAGCTACCCTTGCAGGTAGCAACATAACATAGAACATGTCTAGACAGGCACAGCAGTGGATTACAATCTGTGCAACACGTTCCACATGATTTTCAAAGCCCTCGAGGGAAGTGGTTGTTACTATGCAGACCTATTGATAAACAATTGACTTTAGTGCACAACATATAAATGCAATCAAGCGTTAAAATGTTGTGTGTAAATGTTATCCACTCAAGGGTTGCTGAATCTGTATCTGAATCTGACGTTTATAAAACAAAAAGTTGGCAAGGATTGCGAGTATATCCTGCCAAAAGTTCTGCCATGTTTATTTATTGTCAAAGTGAATCGGTAAACAACTATTGAAAAATTGTGAGTTTTTACTCCCTGTTCTCATTAAAAATGGGAAAAAGGGAGTTATAAAGTACTGCAAATGTGTGTAACAGGCAGAAGGAGGCATTTCCGACTATAAAAACTATATATGTTCTTGATCAGCATCAACAGCCGAGCAACAGTTTAACGGGCACTGGACTAGTTAAGTGCGCTGCTTGCTTACGTTGCCGCTGAACTGCTTGAAGTGCAAGTTGGGAGCAGGGAGTCTCGTAGTCGGGAACACTCGACTAGGGCATTCTTACTTGTTGTAAATTTGGAACATGGACATTTGGAATTGCAAAGAAAAGAAATCTTGAATTTCAAAGCTCCATCTAGTCTGTTTCTATCTCTCTTTTAAGCTGGTCTTGAAAAGGGAACTCAAAATGAAAACTTATCAAAGCAATCAAGTACTACAAAGTTATTTTACTTAGGTATGTATTCATTTTTTGTAGTATTGATTGAATCAAACTAGTGTCAGTTTGAAAAACGCATTCACTAGATTTTGTACTCTTAGTTTGCTTGCAACTGAGTCTGGAACAACCAAAAGTTTTTACGTGTGTCGGTCTGCTTGATGACATTGACAACAGCAGCAACAAGGACACAGCTGTGGTGACAGCAATGGGGAGGATAATAACAACAGGTTCTAGCACAAATAGGATGAGTTTTCGGTGTCCTGTCGCTCACGTATGACACACGAGCTGTCTGCAACGATTAACAGGTTGGAAGGAGCAGCATACACGAGAGGGATACGGAAGCTGTGTGGCTAAACTGGTTTTGGGGCCACTGAGACCATTTGAGTAGCATTTCAATAACAGCATTTGCATATTGTCGATTGGCACGTCCTTTGGCAGCCATAGGTTTTGGGGCGTGGCAAGTGTCGCTATATTGTCACCAAATGATGCGTCTGAGTGGCTGAACACATTTGGGAACATTTAACGAGCTTTATGCCGGCGCGACGTGTTAATATTGCAGTCAACTTAAAGTGTCTGGCAATATGCACAAATCGAAAAGCTTTAGTTGTCAAATACGAATACAATGAGTTTATGTATCTAGCAGATACAGTAGGTCGACAACTCTTTGGTCATTTGTTGGCATACGAAAAGAATTTGTGTGTCGAGTGTTTTGTTTTGATTCGTGCGTGGTACGTGCTTGAACTACAAAAATCTAGATTTCTATATTTTATAAATTAGGCAAAGAGGAAGGCATAGAAAAAGAAAAACACTGAACGCTAAGGCATGCGTCGAGAGGCCAACGACTGCGACGCCGACGGCGCTGGGTCACATTTCCAAATGCACTCGAGTAAAATAATGAAAAAAACTGAAATCCGTCCGGGTTCACATGTTTGAGTTATGGTGCGCATGCGTGCAGCGGCACGGCAAAGTACCTTAAGAGTACTTAGTGTATCTACGCAGTTCTTTTTTTAGGGTTTGCTATGGCAAGCAGCGAGAAGAGCGACAATGGATTGTCCTCAAGTGCGAGTAGGTAACATCTTTCTAGTTATCATTCTTTAGGGTCAATGTGGCAATGGTTAAGTTAGGATTTGATGTGCATGCCAGAGATTGTGTCTTTTTGAAATATGATGTGTAATTAAAATCTTTGAATGATGAAAATATAAGAGGAAGTGATATAATTAGATACGAGAATATTAAAAAAAATTTAATTTTTAGTTAAAGTTATGTTTTTTTCAGACTCTGTACTAAAAGTAACAAACCACAGTTGTTTTGTTCATTAAGTACTTTAAAAAGTACAAGTAGATACTTTTAGGGTGACGAATTTGAATGAAATTCATCTTAACAAAACGACTAATTAGCTGAATTTGACTAACCTTAATGAAATCTTTACAGCAGTTTAGTTTAAGGAAGAATAATCTCAAACTGCTACCAGATAGTCAACTTTAAATCAGTTTAATGTTAGATTGAAGAAAACCTATTGAACTTAAGCGATTATTTTAATTTCAAGTTTTCTTATAAGACATGTAACATTTTACAGCTTATTAGCTTGTTCATGCCTGCAAATATACCCAAGTAAGTACTTGTACTAACTAACTTGTAAAAAGACATCAACGCAAGCAGTTTTTAACAACTTTATGCCTATGTCAATAACTTTCTCAGCCATTGCCCTTTAAAAAACAACAACCATCCGAGTGGCTTTCTTGAAAATAGTCAAGCAAAATGAGAAACACACAAGTGTACAGAGATCCTTTCACTTGTCACACCATGTTATACAATGCCCTTATCGCCCAAAGCAAATACTCCATTTTGTACAACGTTTTTTTTTTTTAGAAATGGAAAAGAGGACGCAATGTAAACAGGAAACGGGATGCGGAACACGTTTGTAGTACGCACTCGTATGCAAAAAGTAAACATTTTGAAAATGAGTGTGTAATTTTCTAAGGCAAACAGCAGCAGCAGCAAAAGGCATAAAGGAAGCAAAAGTAGGAAACATGACAAGCCGCATGTGAAGTGCACAGAAACATGCAAAACGATGTGCGACGTGTCTGCATTCAAATATTTTTCTTCCTTTTTTTTTCTTCTAATCCTTGACTGCTTAGTGTTATTTTTGCTCTGATTTGTGTTGCCTTTGGGAAAGTGGAGCATAGTTAAATCATGTTTGCTAAGCTTAACAACTCATGGAGTAGTTGAAAATATTCCAAAAATGAATAAAAGCAATGTTGATTGACATTTGTATTGGTTTTCTTTATCGAATTAAATAAATATTTAAAGTGAAATGATATGAAGTACAACTTTATTTGAAGTGCGTATTAGCTAAAGAAAATTGTTGCATATGTCTTAGAAATTGAAACCTCGATTGTATATTTATTTATTTATTTTCTATCAGTTATCAAAGCAACATTGTTTGCAATTTAACCATTGAATTAATAAGCAATTTGTCAAAGAATTTAACTGGGTGCCACTTAATTTGATGTTATTTATTATACAAATAATTTCTTTTAACGACTCATTTAATTACAGAGCTATTCAAACAAGAAAACAAAGTGGTCTGCTATATTGGAGAAACCCACGCTTAAAGCACGATTATCTTTGTGGCACTTGATCAATAATAATAATACAAAAATATGGTATTATTTTCTGCATTGTAATTGATGCAAACAAACAACAACATCGACTCTATTAAAAGCCAACACATTGACTTGAGCGCAATTTACATGACTGCCGTGTCACTTGGGCAAAACAAATAATTGATATCATTTGGTATAATGTTTTTTGCAAATATTTTACAAACATAATATCAAAGTCTTAGTTGCTGTTAGTTTGGGGAACCTGCATAGTTGTCATCATACTTAAATGCATTACCTTGGGCCCTGGAGTAACAAATAACAACGTGTTGATGGCAATGTAACTGTCATTATATGATTGGTTTGAAAAAAAAAGAGAAGACAACTTGTTGTTGTGCGACGCTTGAATGATTCTTTGTGTACAAGGCACATAACATATGCAATTAAGTGCCATGTTACATAAAAGTTGCCATCCATTCGACTGGAAAATGAAAAAACTACCATAAAAAGTGAACACAGTGTGGGCTCAAATATAGATAGTTAGGTTACATAGATACAACAGATAGAGTACTCGCTTATGAAGCTCTAGTTGAGCTGTTGCTGTCAGTTTTGATACAGCAGCGAACACTTGAATATACTTTTGCTATTATGGCACTTAATGGGGCACATGTCCAAGCTACATGGCTATCGTAGTTGGGGCCAGGCCAATTAGACGCTGGTCTGCTCGAACGAAAATTTTATACTCACGAAAATGCCCGAGGGGCATGCGATTTGTTAAAAGGAACGTTTAACTCACCTGAAACGAAACAGAAGCAGAAATTTAAATAATTACATTATTATGGTCAAGCAATAACAAAATATTTATAATAATAATAATAATAAACATTAAAATTCCCAAGATCATAAAAAAAATGCTAAAGAATACGGTCGCGGCTTATAATATTGTTCTTGGCTTAATTCATAACAAATAAAAACTAAGTAGAGTGTACCCGACTACGAGATACCCAGGATTAATGCCACCTACTACAAAGTCTTATTGGCAGTACATATTATAAATGGAATACAGTTTCTTAAATAACTTTTGTGTTTTTTATTACAAATGTTTTATATAAAGCAGTAAAAAACCTTTAAAATTGTGTTTGTAAACAGCAAAAGGAAATTTTGATCTTTCATTGCATTTAACTTATTAACAGCCAGTATCGATGCCTCCACTATAACTTTCAAAATCTATCAATTTATGTCATATTGAAATTTTACAATCTTTACAACATCTCAAAACTGGTGTCTGTATGTCTTGAAGTTTTTCAGCTCGATTCCAAAAGACAGACAGCTTGATATCGATATTGACTCGGCATTTGATGTGAATCAAGAATGAATATATATTCTATATTAGGCCGGATATTCTTTTTTTTACATACATTTCCACAATTTCAAAATCCCCAGCTTGACCATTTTGAATGTATACAGGGTATGAAAATATTTATATTACAAGTTTTCTCTATTTAATATTTATTCTTGTTTGTTTTTTTTTAGCTCAAAACTCAGCTTGAGCACATTGTTGAATGTCAAGTTGTTGTTTTTGGTTTCTTTTAGCCTGACGCAGATGAATCATAAGCCGCTTAAGCATTCAATCTTTTTATTCAAATGCTGATCTAGAAGAAAACAACATAAAACAAGTAAGAGCCTACTAGTTGGAAGTTCCACGCTACAATATACTCTATGCCCGTTCGCGGAGGTGGAAGTTGTTTTTTAAAACAAACTTTTACCACTTAGATCTCAAATATACGATTATCTGATTATCTATATCAAATTTATGCTGTAGCATTAACACTTAGATTAGCAAAAACTTGCAAGCATAAAAACAGACATTGCACAAAACCAATACACCCCTTTTTCATTTAAAGAACAGAGTTTACTCATACGCAAAAATCCACAAACAGCCGCGATTAGTATGCGGGAATAAAAAACCTAAAATAAATAAAGGAACATAAATTTAAAATTCGCAGAAAAGAGCCCAACGAATGAATCTTCCCAGTCATTTTTGGAATAAATAGCTTTAAAGGTCTGTTCTGCCAGATGACTGGCTGATGTTTTATTCAGGCTTTCTTTGATTTGCATATCAAATTGCTTGTTAGCTTCTTTCGATTTGGGGCTGACGGATTAAATGGATACCCCAAAAACTTTCACGTGCGTTTCTCCGGCGTTCTTTGCTGCTGCGGCGAGAGTGAAAGGTTATCGCCATTAGACAAATGTTAAGCTATATTTATGTAATTTTATTTTCGATATATAACAATATACAAAATTCTCATTAAATGTATGCCGTATTGTATTATGTTTGCGTATGATATTTGGTCATAAACTTTGACATTTGAGTGGATAGCTGTGTCACAAAATGTATCGAAGGAGGTCAACAACCCACGCAAACACATAAAATTATTTCCATATGAAGGTAAAGGTGTGAATAATCAGTTTGCTTAATGATGCGTTGGAAAAACAAAGGCGTCTAATTGACATGTTTTTTGCTTGTTGCTAAGAAAACAGATTAAATATTATTTTTCAGCATACATAGTATGTTTTTTAGTCTAAATATGTTATTGAAAAAATATGCAATTTAGAAAAATTGAGTTATTTTAAATATTTAGATTATCATAAAGAACATTGTTAGAATTTCTTTACGTAAGTTAACAAGAGTTACTAGAAATACAAGAGAATTGAAACAAGTTATTGAAAAAATAGCAATTAATCAATTTATATTGCACAGTAATCCATTTCGACAAAGACAATACAAAATTCAAAGTTTATTCAAGTCCGACAGTGAACTGAATACAATTCAATTTCAATAAATAAATATAATGAAAAACGAAGCAGCGAATACAATTTCAATTAAATAAGAAATGTCATCAAAGAATAAAGTACCACACAGCTTAAAAAAATAGCAAAAAGAAAACTGTATTTGATTGCACATATTGTGAATCATGGCAGAGACCATATGAAGCATCCATTGTTTCGAAAGCCCGAACGAAGAGTGCATAAAATGAATGCAAATGAATAGTCAAAGAAAGAGACTCGGAAACCGCAGTTGGTCACAAATGCCACTCAAATGAGTTGGCAGGTGTTGAATACTGCAACAAATGAATATATTAAAAATATAAAAAAACAAAAAACAGAACTTAAATGAATGATTGGAATGTGCAGATGGTTCTGCTTGATTTGATGTGAACGAATCGATATTGCAAACAAAAAAAAGTAAGAAGTTATATTGTTAAGTAAATATTTGTTGAGCAAACTGGTTTTGTTATGAATCAATTTTGTGGAATTTGCGTTTATTAACTGGGTGCAGCATGCACATACATATAACAGTTTGAAGTTGTGTATCTCAAAGATACACAGATACATGTGTGAATGCACATATGAGTTGAAAATGCTGCAGTTCATTTCCTAATCGATTGCATACAAAATGTTGTGGCTACTTAAAAGCGCGTTGTTTACTGTTGTTGTTATTGTTGTTGTGGTTGTAGTTTTCTGTCTGTTGTGCCACTAACTTGGTTTAGTCCGGTAGTTTGTCCGGTGGTTTGTCCGGTGGTTTTGTCGGCGGTTTCGTAAGCAAACGAGTCTTGCTTAGCGGCCACAAAAATGCGGTCACATTTCATCGACTACATTTTTTGCTGAACAGCAGAAGTAAAACTAATAAACGGCAACCAAATGCAGCTCAAACGCATTTTACACGTTTTTGTATCTTGTATCTTTGTAAATTAAGCTAAAACATGCACCGCAATTGAAAACTGGCTGAATGGAACTCACAATCAGCTTTTGTTTCAGTGGCTTTGCAGCACCAGTTTCTAATTCAGTTTCAGTTTCTATTTGCTACAGTTCCAGTTTCAGTTTGAATTGAGTTGATCAAGATTGTCGCTTTAGATTTTCATTTCCATTTGAAAATGCTAATAAATCGTTGTTAATAAGCTCGTTTCAGTAAATACTTATTGTGTGAACTTTATGAATGGCGGCAAGTTGGTTAATGTCTTTTAGGCCTGAGAAGTGGCTCAAGTCGAACGACATTTTTCTTTGAAGGTGAAATCTAGAGTTTATTGCTAGCATTGTAACATATTGAAAGTGTCTTGAGATAATTACTAGATTATAATAATATTGAGTTTGTGAGTAGATTTGAAATTCAATTGTTTTCTGTTTAACAGGATATGCCCAAATATTCTATATCCAAATATATGGAAATGCAAATTTAAAACAAGTAAGAATACTCTAGTCGAGTGTGCCCGACTAGGAGACTCCCTGCTTCCAACTTGCACTTCAAGCAGTTCAGCGGCAACACAAGCAAGCAGCGCACTTAACTTGTCCAGTGCCTGTCAAACTGTTGCTTCTGCCTGCTGAGACGGGGGGAATAGATTCTTCAATATCTTTGGTGTTTGTTATCTGATCGTTATGAAATTTACGCAGCTGATCAACATAGATAAAACGTAGAGTATATGTGTGTACCAAAAATCAAAGCTATGTCTTTAAAATTGTGGCTGTGGGAGTGTTTTCGAATTGCGGGGGTGGAAGGGGGTCTATCCCAAACTTGAAATAAACTTGATCTGCGTATGGTATACAGGAACCTGCTTGTCAAGTTTGGTGTCCCTTATAGTCTCTGAAATCGACGCGTTCATACAGACAGACAGACGGACGGACGGACGGACAGACAGACAGACATAGCTAGATCGCCACGGCTGTTGATACTGATCAAAATATATCGGAAATGCCTCCTTCTGCCAGTTACGGCTAATATTCAAGGTATTTTTAATGTATTTTAACTTTAGTTGAAAAGACTCTTGTGGGTAGTCAAGGATAAAATAATGTTAATTAAAGTTGATTGTTTATTTTCTAAAAAAACACTATTAAATTTGTTATAGACTTAATTGCTTGACGAGAGAATTACAAACAAACAAAACATGCTTCCATTAACGTCAGAGGCCAGCATAGTAAAAAAAAAAACAATTTAAGTTCACGTGACTAACACAATACAGTAGCTAAATGAACAAATTTTACAGCTCAATCGAGCAATGCGCCCCCAAACAAGCCAATGAACATGCCAACATTTACAAGTTTGTGGCAAAAGGGTTTCAATGCATGCCAAAACAATTATGAAGATTAACATGGCAACCATGGCAAGCGTGTGGAACGGCAGCTCGGGTCGAGCTCCCTTTCATGGCCAGGTCTGGCAGGTCTGGCAGGTCCAGGTCTAGACCCAGACCTAGCTTGATTGCCTGAACATGGATACCGCACCCAAGCCATGCTGTTGTCTTTGGCTCTGGCCATGTGCCTATCTCTATTTGAGTCGATAGCAAAGCATTCAATTGTTTGATCGTTGCAGTACACGGCCTCTTAGATAACTTTTAAATTGAGAGTTGGCCCAGCTGCAAAATAATGGCGTTAAATTACCAATATAAATCAATGTGCTAAACGAAGTTGTAAGCCACAGAATGGCAAACACACAATTTTGAGCCCAACACCCGCATCAGAGAGCCTCAGAGCTATGTGCTTAGCTCTGGCGAGGGGCAAGTCTCCAAGGAGAGGGGGTAGTTTCGGCCATAGGGCGAGCCGTCAGTGAACCAAACCCAGGGCTGGTTTACAACTCGACTCCGCTCTGATCCGTGGCGCATTGGAAAACCAGTTGAACAACTTGACTTGATTCTAAAGACTTTTTCTTTCTTTCAAAGTGAGTTGATTTTTTTTTTCCTTTCGACTCCCGCTCTTTTGCTCAAATTTTGAGTGCAACTCAAAGTTTTTGCCCCTTGGCACAGACGAGCTCTCCCGCTGAAGAGAGTGCGCTCTGTCTCTGAAGTTTTTTATTTAGTTTTTTTTTAGGGCGACATTAAGGCACACAATTCGTGTTTGTGTGTTATTTTCTTGTTGCTTTGTTGTTCCTCGACCAGATCGAACCTTTTTTTTTTTTTATGGCTTGTATGTGAAACCAGTTTCTTGATGTGTAGAGATTCTTTATGGTGACTTTGCTTGTATTTGCTTTAAATTGTTGCTTTACTTCTTTTCATCTCTGCCAGAAATCAGCTTAAAGGATTTGAGTTGCGTATTTGTGTGCATAAATTGCGGTTTAAGGTACTTTAAGATGTCTTCATATATTTGGGATCTTGTCAAATTGTGAACTTCTTAATGATGCTTATAATATAGATGACACAAACTAGTATGTTATAACTAGTATTAAAACTTTATATTCCTAAAGTTAATCGATATTATATAATCGATACTATATTTCTAAAGAAACTATAAAAACGTAAAGTTAGTGCTCATAAAATGCTTTAATGCGTGGAATGTAAAGATCAGCATAGAATTTATAACCATTTTATTAGCCATATGAAATATTTCAAATATGACATACAGATTGACGCCGTTTTTTATCGATTAACTGGCGCTGAATAAAAAGTGAATGCCAACAGGCAGCTCCAAGTTTGGTCAAGCAATGTCAAGTTTCTCTAGCTAATAGTAGTATGGGAGGTTGGGAGGTGAGGTGTTGCACTGAACAAACCAGCTTTTTCTTCTACTCTACAGTTATGATGTATATGAAGGTGTGGGCTATTTTCTTGTATTTAATAAAGAATCTGGTTATATTGCCATGTTTACAGATACGTTGAAAAAATAAGCATTTGTAAATTGTTTAGTTTTTATTAATAATAGTTGCATTAAAGTAATAGCTTAATAAAACTAACTGAAAGTGGTACATTGTTAAGTATTGGGTTGTTCTTCTATAATGGCTAAATAATTTCATAATTACTGCAGCTTTTAGCTTTAAGTGATAATAATTTATTTTTAATCTCACTTTAAGATTTCATTTGAAGCAATATTATTATTAAAATAAAAAGTGAAAATAGTTTAGAATTGTAAATATTGTAGAATCTGAAGTTAATACTTTAAAAACATTTTCAGATAGAGTTTAGTAAACTTTAATTTTTAGCAATTGTTATCAATTTATGATAAATATGATTTAAAAAAGAATAAAGTTCATGTACATACAAACTCAGCCGTGTTTTGGTTTTCGAAATCGAATATTTTTTACAATTTGCTCTTCAAATCGAAGAAAATTACGCTTTGGAAATGGCAAATCACAAAATCGAATTGAAAGGAAAATTCCATATAAATAAGCTACAGAAAACAACAAAATTGAATATAATTATTCTTTTCCGCAAGGTTTTACTTTTTAAAACAAAAAAGTTTACGATTTCCGAAGCGCTTCAAATCGAAATAATCTTTTGAAATCGTTAATCGATAAAAATTTCTTGCTATAAATCGACATACTAGTACACTTTTGATATTTGAAAGTCTTTTGACTGATTCAAACATTTTTATAATTGCTCAACATAATAGACTTTACTTGAACACACGCTCGTAATTTGAAAAAAAAATAGCTACTCTTATTATGAGCCATTCATTTTGGAAACGTCAGCGCTAAAAAGTTTCACTTTCAAAACTTTATACATTTTATGAGTACAAGTTTTTGTTACTTGATGCCAACTTTTACACATAATTTGCACATGTTGATTACTCAGCAGCAACAGGTAAAGAGATAGTGGAATAAAAGGGGTACGCCTTGCAGTAGTTGTGGCAGTAGCAGGTCCAACTTGCAGGTAATCCTCAAGACGTAACGCCAAAAATTTTTGAAAATTTTAATGACCGAGTCCAGCTGCACATGCGCCTAGTTGCAATGGCTTTTTATGTAATTTTAGTTGCTTGATTTTTGTTTTTGTTGATTCGCCGTTCGTTGCATTTTTGTATTTTGTTGTTGTTGATTACTTTCCAGCTGGCATATTTGTTAAATTATACACTTTATGTTAATTGGCAGCAAACCAAATATGCTGCTTTTCATTTTTATGGTATTTCGTGCTTGTTTACGATCTTATCAATAAAATTGTGATTGATGCTTGGCTGCAGAGCGAGCAAAAAGCGCAATAATTTAGCAGGTTATCAAACCTTCAGCATCAGGCATCAGGTTTAATTTAAGAAATTCATATTGATTTGAGTGCTGCACTCTCTTCAGAGCCTCTACATTTGTCCAAAATTTGTCAAATTAAACTCAATTAGTAGCTAATTAAGTTTTCTTTTTATTAAATTTGTAGCTTTATGGCTTCATAAAAGTCTCAATGCGTTTTTATTCAAGTGCAAACAGCTGCAGAAAAAATGCTACTTGACATTTTTGCTATGCAACGCGTGTCGTTGTTGCTATTTAATAGTTTTTTTTATTTTTTTATATTTTTTTGTTTTGTTTTGTTTCTTTTATTTGTCAGCTAAGCCTTGCCTAATGTTAAACATTTGCTTGCACTTGAGAGTTTTGCAATTGCAATAACATACAAAGCTTATTAGCAAAGAAACAAGCTTTGTTAATGAAGTTATAGAGTTGAGAAAACTAATTATTTTAATAATTTTTTAATTTTTCACAATTTTAAGGGCATTTTTGCAGAAAAGTCTACGTTAAAAAAAAAATGTATATTTTGATATACTAAAGCTTTGCTAACTTATCTTCGTTAACACCTTGAGAAAAGTGGTTACAAAGTTGAACTTTTGCTTTTCGAGATATAGATATATGTATAAATGCTGAATCGATATTTTTGTAGATTGGTTTAGACTCTACTTCAAACTTTTGTTTATAGTTCATAATCGAATATCCAAAATTATGTAAGCTAGCTACCAACGCTTCCAAGCTCTAGAGTATAAACACAATGGTTCTAGCTTTCATCAAAAACTAACATGACAGATGAATTAATTATAATTATTGCAGCTTGGATTAATAATTTTTGATCAAGCGTCAAGATTCAGCATAGTTTTATACTAAAGGTGTTATTTTTTTGATAACTATGAGTTAAATTCCAAGATAGAATCAATAGTACGAGTAGAAAGCTATAGCCAACAGCAAAAGTTTCTGTTGTGCTAATGATTTTACTTAAACTCTTTTTAAAAAAATTAAAAATAAAAGAGTTTATTGGATTTTTGATATGTCTGTCTGTTTGTCCGTAGCAATTTCGCAGACAAATTAATAATTAAATCAAATTAATAATGAAATTCTGTAGGCAGCAATAATGTTGTTTTATAAAGGCAAATCAAATTTTTGTCAATCTACAGAAACTAAAAATAAGTTCAAGTAGAACCAAATCGAATGATTATATGAAAGTAACATACATACAATGGGGAAACTTGAGTTCAAACTTAAATATAAACTTTCTATAAACAGCAATCGACACTCTCTATGCAATAATTATGATGTTTATGTTTTACCTGTTGCAGCAATGATTCATGACGATAATGATTATTTGGCAGAACGTGCTGATTGCCCGTTGCCGTTCCGACGATATCCATGTTCGAGCCCAAAAAATAATATGTGAGTGGTTGTTTTTTTTTGTTGCTGGCTAACTGAGTTGGGTTATGGCTTTTTGTTTTTTCCTTTTAGTGCGACAGATTTGTGGGCTGTGGCTGTTGCAACAACATGTTGCACAAACTAAATGCAGGCGTCGCGCATGCGTCGTTCAATTTTTAGCACAAAATTTTCTCTTTAATTTCGTTAGCCTAATTGTATGTTATACAAACATTTGTTGTGTTTTATATGCAATTATTTAAACATTTTCGAAATGCATTTTCTTTGAACAACGTACACTGCACTTTAAATAAAAATGATGTATTTTTAATGTTGCACTTTAAACACGCAGGGAGGCGGGCAGCCGGGCGGACGGGCGACGGTGACAAATGTCGCGAGACACGCGCGTGACAAACAATTTGGGCACGAAAAAACAACAACTGCAAAACGGGGCACGTTCAACAAAATTGGCCCACTGCGACGCAAGTAAGTAACAAATATCGTGGTATCGTTTCAATTCTTTTTTCAACACCGAGCCGCAAGAGAGCGAAAAGTACAGGCGCCCCCGAACTGCAGCAACAAAATCCAAGCGCACGACTAGAGATCTAACAAAAGACTCAACCTTAAACCAAAAACCAGCTAAAACGGGCAGCGAATTTCATCCGTTAATCGCGTCCATTCGCTAGCAAACGTTGTCGACTTTTGAAATGGACGCCGTGTGCTCAAGAAAGCAAAAGCCGCAGTACGTGGAAAACGTAAAAATATGCTCAAAAATGCCCAACGCATACAGGTAAGCAGCGCGCACCTTTCACACAGATACTAACACACACATACACACACACACACATGTATCAGGTAGTCGGCAAACTTGTTGCTGGCAACATGCGCGCGTTGCTGGCAAATATGTTGCCGAGCAACTTTTTGAAACATGGGGAGACGTAGACCCGGTTTGGCAGACAACTATATATACAAACAAACACATATATACATAAATAAACTCATATATATATATGTTTATATGTTTATATATTTAGACATTTGTAGAGTTGGGCAAGCAACAAAGCGACAAAGCAACAAAATGGGCAGCACTACCAACGGGTTTTTCATTTGATTTAACATTTTAACTTTGGCTTGGACTTGGACTCTGGCTTGGGATCTGGCTCTGGCTCCTTCTTGGCAGGAGTTGAAGGAGTGTTTTTTGTTGTTGTTGTCGACTCTGTTTCTTGTGGCGTGTTCAAGTTTGCAATCAAAGATAAAAGAAAAACTTGCCAACGTTGGCAGCCAGTGTGAAGTGGTATTTATAGGAATGTGGCTCCCTTTGTTGCTGCTGTGCATTTTCAATGAGTGACTTGACTTGACTCGACTGACTGACTGAATGCACTGTGCAAAACGGCCAAACTATGTTCGGGTTGCTAGCCAACTTTGCCTTTGCAATGCAATTGTCATGACTCAGACACAATCGCAGAGGCGTTGAGTGGTCAACGATTGCGACGAGAACATAACCTATCACAATTCAATTGGACGTTACTTTAGATAAAGCCAAAGAATTTGTTAAAACTTCAGAATCATTTTAATTACAGAATATATGCTATGAAACTTAAGAAAAACGGATTGAAACACGAACTTGTGTTTTCAATTTCGATGGCTTTGTGCATTTGCAGCCTGCTCGAGTGCATGACTAGACACAAAATCAAGTACACAATGCATTTTCCAAAGTTTGCTGCCTCTAGTTGATTGGGGTGCTCAATGTATTTACTATTAACCCAGGTTATATTGCCGCTGCTATATTTTAGTTTGCTCGTTTGGTATGTGTGTGCGGGCAGCTGCTGCATTTTCAATTAAAAACTTAGATGCTATCACATACTACTTGGATTAAAAGTAAACTAAACTTGTCTGATATTCAATTATACTCAAACAAATCCGTAAAGTGATGCTTATCTCTGCTTGGGCATTTAAAAGGCTGCCTACGCAAGCCTAATGCACTTTTTTTGTACCAATGTAATGGATACAACAAAAATTGTATCTTTCGTGCTTTTTTATGATTGCGCACAACAACAAAAACACGAACCACAACAACAGCAATGAGCACGTGCAGCATTTTAAACTGGTGTCATTTCGCTTTTGACTTTTTGACACAATTATTGCTTCATAAGGGGAGTCTTGAGGGGTTTACGATATGACAAACAACAAAATTCAACTGGCTGCTGGTCATTAGCACTCAGTTTTTAGGTCTTTTGGCTTGCTTGGGTAATTTGATTTCTACACAAACATTGCAGTCATAAAACTTTTATAAACGTAATTGGTTACCAGAGGCGACAACGATTTCAAATAGTGTTAATAGTTGAAATATAATTCTAGTTTTTTGAAAAAATAGAAAAAAGATTATGTTCGGTTTGTAAAATGTCCGTCCGTCTGCCCGTCCGTCTGTATGAACGCAGTTTTTTCCACAGTTTTAGAGCTAGAGCAACCAAACTTGGTATATATAGGCAGACAAAGTGTCAAGATCTCCCTCCCAACCTACACCCCTTCCCCCACAAACCGCAAAAACCTATATCTTCCACAGTTTTATAGCTAGAGTAACCAAATTTAGCACAAGGGCTACTTTTCACATCGTTGATTGATCTGACTCTAAAAAATTTGGCCACGCCCACCCCCTCCCCCACAAATAAGCAAAGTCTGTATATCCCACACCCCTTCAGCTAGAATCACCAAATTTTGCAGGTTGAATTCTGTTGCACTATTAAATAGATTGGATAAAAATAATTTTGCCACGCCCACCCCCGCCCTTGCAATCAAGTAAAGTTTGTTTCTCCCAAATCTGTAGATCTAGCATAACCAACTTTAAATTGATGGTGAAACTTGAAAGATTTATCCAAAAATAAAATTGCCACGACCACTTCTGACTCTGCATATTTATATTTTATTACATTTATGTTATTGCAACTTATAAATATTATACTATTGCAAATTTTGAAATAAATATGATCAGAAAATTGTATATACTATTGCGGTTATTCTCTATATGCCTCACTTCTTTTAAAGCCTTCACCGTTTTTGCTCTGAATCAAATCAAATTCAACACTCCAATTATGTTGAACAAAAAGTTTAGTTCGTTGATTGATCTAAAAACTTGAGTTCCTGCGCTGCATTCACAATAAGCTGCTGCAAAAACTTAAAACGTATTTTGTATTTTGTATCTTTAGAGATAAAAACCACTGCAGATTTTTGTTTGGCACGTGACTGCTTACAAGTACAGCTAAAAAGCAAAAGAAAAGCGCTGTGCAATTTTACTTAACAACTTTCTTCTTTCTCTGGGTGTCTTCAAGCGAAACCCTAACAAAATGCCATAACACATGCCAGCGTCGAGCTATGCGTGCTTATTCAATTTACGAGCAACTGCAGCAAGGTATGCAGTTCTCCCAACAAAACCCAACGCTGGACTCAGCCCAACTGCATAACCAATTTGCATATGGTAAAAGTGTCGTTGTCAACACACTCCCCTTCCCCAACTAACGCTAACTCCCACCCTGCCTAAGCCGGGCAGGCATTTCATCTATGTTGCGCTTTGCGTGCTGCCAAGAAATTCATTTCGCATGTTGGCTCAAATTCCAACACATTGCTCGTATTTCAAGGGTTTTACTTTTGGCCCAAAGTCTGCTGGTTAGAATTTAATGAGATAGCAAGTTTTCTTCATTCGTTTTCATTTATTTGATTCCGAGTTGATACAAATGGAATTTTGCACAGCGGAAGTTGACTTCTTCGCACAGTGGTGTTATGAGAGTCAAATTTGATGAGAAACGTGTTGGTGTTTGATTTTTTGAAATGTGCATGTGTATGTAACAGGCAGAAGGAATATATAAACTATATATATTCTTGATCAGCATCAACAATCGAGTCGATCTAGCCATGTCCGTTTGTCTGTCCGTATGAACACACAGATCTCAGAGACTAGAAGAGCTAGAGACACCAAACTTGGCATGCAGGTGCCTGTGTAGCATACGCAGATCAAGTTTATTTCAAATTTCGGATGCACCCCCCCGCAACCGTGCAAATCGAAATGAACTCCCACAGCCACAATTTTAAAGATAAAGCTTTGAGTTTTGGTACAAATATATGTTTTATCAATGTTGATCGGTTGCGTAAATTTCGTTGCGATCGGATAACAAACACCAAAGATATTGAAGAATTTATTTCCCCCGCCTGAGCAGGCAGAAACAGCAGTTTGACATGCATTAGACAAGTTGAGTGCGCTGCTTGCTTGCGTTGCCGCTGAACTGCTTGAAATGCAAGTTGGAAGCAGGGAGTCTCCTAGTCGAGCACACACGACTATAGCATTTTTACTTGTTTCAAATTTGTTTCATGTTTACTCCCTGTTCCCATTAAAAATGGGAAAAAGGGAGTTATAAAGTACTGCAAATGTGTGTAACAGACAGAAGGAGGCATTTCCGACTATATAAACTATATATAGTTTCTTGATCAGGATCAACAGCCGAGACGAACTAGCCATGTCCGTCTGTCTGTCCGTATGAACACACGGATCTCAGAGACTATAAGAGCTAGAGACACCAAACTTGGCATACAGGTTCTTGTATACCATACGCAGATCAAGTTTATTTCAAATTTCGGATGCACCCCCCGCACCCCCGCAAATCGCAAAAGACTTCCACAGCCACAATTTTAAAGATAAAGCTTTAATTTTTGGTACAGATGTATGTATAATCAATGTATTTCGGATGTGTAAATTTCAACACGATCGGATAAATAGCACCAAAGTTATAGCAGAATCTATTAAGCCCGTCTCAGCTGGCAGCAACAACAGTTTGACAAGCAGTTTACGAGTTAAGTGCACTGCTTGCTTGTGTTGCCGCTGAACTGCTTGAAATGCAAGTTGGGAGCAGGGAGTCTCGTAGTCGGGCACACTCGACTAGAGTATTCTTACTTGTTTTATTTTCAGGACGTGATTGGAACCTTCTATATCAGCACTAAGAGGAATAGTGTTATTTACCAAGTTAATTGTGGTTTTTTTGATTTTAGACGTTTGCAATTGTTTTCTCTAAGTTGTCAGTTTCACATAGTTCAAATATTTAATAAAAGAAATCAGAAAATACAGCACAAGTAATTATGTTCCATTAATATACTATGTTTACCACTGTACCTAAAAAAAACAATCAACGAAACCAATTTCTCAAACTTAAATGCTCTTCAGAATCAGAAACAGAAGCGCATAAATTTTGCCCGTAGCATATTAAAGTGGTGCAAAATAAAAATAAAAACGATTTCTTGTATTACTAATGATGCTACGAATGCTTCAAAGTCACAGGCCAAATGGATGATAATCCAACAGGCCATTCTGGCCACAGTCGGCTGCACAAATATATATATACACATATATAACATATATATATATATATATCCAAAAAGGGCTTGCTGTGATTTTGGGAGCTGTGGAAACCGCAGTGGCAGCCGTCGAAGCGCACAAAGGAACCACAGCAAACAGTGGGCAGATAGAAACATTGGATAGGCTTAAAAAGTGGAAGCAGAGCAAGGAGTTCACTTGCCACCAAATTAGCTGCTACTGTCTGTCCAGGTGAGCGTCTTTGCGTTTATTTTCCATTTGCTGACTAGGCCCGCGAGCAACATTTTGAACATCATTAATTTTAATTTTTGCGCAGACGCACCCTAGGGGCTCCAATGAGGGTTTCTATAAGGGGTTTGGGGCACAAAACAGTCCAAGCTTCGTTGCGTTCTGAACATGTGTGGGATGAGTGATGGGCAGGAATTGAAATTTGGCGGTAGTGCGAGCGTGACAACATTGTTGAGTCGCAATTAAGGTAAATGGAAATGTTGCAATGCTGCATGCTTTGACAAATTCCACAGCCGCCTGATTGATCACTTGAGCAAACTTACCTTTTTGAAGCGCCGCCGTTGCTGTGATGAGGATTGCAACGAGGCCGTTTCGAGCTGGTTATCAGCACTCGAGTCGCGTTTGCCCATAGCATGCAGCAGATCGTCTACGTTGCGTATGTAGGGTCGTTCCTTTGATGACTCTGTGCCGCCGCCGCCACCGCCCATGCAACTGGTCAAGCTTTTGTTGCCCAGACTATTGCTGCGAGAGCGGGAACGGGAACGCGTACGCTGCTTGCCCAGCCAGTAGACCTGATTGGCCAGATTGATATCCGCCGCAACGGCCTGTCGCGCACCACGTCGGCCGGCAAGTGTCTGCTGCTGCTGCTGCTCCTGTGCCAGTGTCTGCTCGCTGCTCAGATACTCGCCCGCAATGTGCACCTTGGGCGTGCTGACCAACTGCAGCCCGGTGGCGCCAAATTGCTGCGGAAACTCATGCAGCTCGAGCGGAAAACGTGGATCCATGGGCTGACCGGGCTGCCGTGGATACATGTAGCCATCGCGCAGAAACATTTTGCTGGTGGTATAGACCCGATCGTCAATCTGGTAGAGACCCTCGGCGCCCGGACCGCTGCCACCGCCAATAATGCCATTGCGCACATAGGCGGTGGGTCGATAGCGTACCAGGGGATTGTAAATATTTGTTTTGGGCTGTTGATGTTTTGTTTTGAAGCTGCGACGCCGCGTGGATGATTTCATTTTGTTGGCTGCCCCAAAAGTATGCAAAGGCTTTTTCAAATCAAGTCAGCCGCAAAGTATGCAGTACTTATTTTGTTAGGCGCGCTCAAAAGCTGCCACAGATATTTGAATAATTAGAATTACACTTTTAGTATTGCATACTTTGAAGGAGCACTATCGAAAATTCGAAATTTTTGAGAAATTGTTGAAAATAAGCAACTTATGCACTTTTTGAGTTCGGGCGAGCAACGCGCACGAGACGTTTAACACTTTGCACGTTCGATTTTTCACTGCAATTGCTTGAAATTTATTGCAACAACTTTTTGTATTATTTGCTGGAAAGGCACGCAGTTAATCCAATTAGCGAGACAGTCGCCTCAGACCTCTACCCGAACCCCTTCCATCTTGTAACTATCACCTATCACCCAGTCGATGTAAAAAAGGTAACTGAGCAAAGTATTGACATAGTTTGTGCCACTTGTTTTGTTAGACAGCTTCGTCTTCCTGAACAGGTATCATGAATTTGGAGAGGCCCATTAGCCATCCGCGATGATATCCATGCCAAGAGCTGAGTCCACTCAAATTCTATGCTAATCTGTCAACTTGAGTTGGCTAATTAAGCTAGATTTTGCAAAGTATTGGCTTAGTGCCAGTGACCAGTCGCTAGCCTCAATACAATTTCAAAGCCCAGTAACCGATACGACAACCAGACACTAAATCAAGCGATTAGACAACAAAAATGATCGAAAAAAGTACTACAAAATTGAAAAACACACGTAATTCAATTGACGCCCCCCATTTGGTTAGCTATTGATGCGAATATTTGTAAAGAATTGAGTTCAGTTTGATTGTGATTGTGGCTTTCGAAGAGCCTTTCTTTTCAAGGTTAATTTAGTATCAGACAAGCTTACAAGACGAAGAGAATTCAATGTGTCATTCTTTCCACAAAGTAATCATGCTTAATATACTATATCTCGCTACACATTTCCGATTTAGTTTTAGCGTTCTATCTTTATATGCCTTTTGTGTTTTAGTCTTTAACTTCAGTTCTTTCAGTGGTAGATCACCTTCTTTTGCAGTCTTATCACATGAATTTCTTAGCTTTACACTTCCGCCTCCTAATGTTTATAAATGTCAAACACAATTATACTTCGGCACCCGACGAGCAACAAATGTGTACTAAACAAAATACATAAATTTGAAGAGCAATCCACAGTTATTTGAATTTCCAATGGCCATTCGTTACAAAAGATAAAACAACCAACAAACGCCAGATAATTTCCACTCACAAAAGCCACGAAATGAACACAACGATTTATGATAAACATTGGTTCTGTGTGCTCTGATTCTGATATTGTAAGCAACATGTGAGCTTCAAAATACACCCCCTTTTTATTGGAAATGATTGAAGAGAGCTTGTAAACTTGTAATCAAAAGTTTTTAAGATATTTATGCGGGATAGCCCAATAAAATTGATCAATGAGACTTTCTCCAATAGATGATGATAAAGTTCTGAATTAAACAAGCTTGAAGTGTGTTTAAGTTTTTGTTCAATGCTTGAGATTTTTGAGCTCGAAGCTCTTTACAAAAACTTATTTAAACACACTATAAACATATATAATACTGAGGCTCTTTTTCTGATTGTACGCAAGTTGTGTGTTCAAAGCCAATACAATTCCATCCACAGTCACCAAAAACAAATGTTACTTGCGTGTACTTATTCGAAACCGGGCTGATTATCTTAAGCATAAATGGGATTTCTATTAATTAAACTTGAAAATAAAAGCATTTACATGATTTTGATCTATTGTTGCAACTCACATATAACTAGTTAAGTACATATGTTTGTACATAGGTATATACTCAAGTCGCTAAGAAATAGTTACATTTATTTGTACTTACAAAAAATTCATCCTCGATGACCGGATCGGCGAGCATCTCAATGGCCTCCGTCATAGAGCGGCAGGTGCGATTCGTGTTCTTCTTTTTCTTGAGCTTGCGTCCCAATGTGGCAGCATCGCTGAACCGATGCAGCAGCTTGTCCCGCTTCCGCACCGCCAGTGGACTAGCCGTGGAGCTGGCATGACACAGCAACAGCGAAGAGTAGCCATTTGTGGAGGACATGTTGCCGGTGTTGGCATAGAAATTCTGTGGCTGGTACTGCGCTGGTGCAGTCAACGTGCTGTTCGAGTCGATCTTCTGTATGAGATTATACTCAGAGTGGGGATACTTGCTGCCAATGATGCTGGATGCATGCGAGGAGTCTGTGGACTGCAGCGATGCCTTCGATGTCAGCTGTGGCTTGGGCGGCGGTGGTGGTGGTGGCTCCTTCATGAGCGCCACACGACGCGGTGCCGCTCGTGGTATGGTGGCACAGTGGGGCGGTGAGACGTCACCGCCATAGCTAACTGCGCGACGGTTGCGATCGTTTTCCTTCTCTCTGCAATCAAATAAAAACGAGAAGAAAAGCATTTAGTTAGAATCAAGGAGAGAGAGAGTTTTAGCTTAGTCTGAAGACACGGCCCACCTAAAAATTCGCCGTTGCATGGGTGGACTGAAGAAGCAGTTGGGCGCCAATGGCACAAAATAGCCCCACTGTGGTGCTGCCTCTGGCCCATCATGATAGACGCCCAGCTGCGGTGTCAGCTCCCTGGAGTGGCTGCCGGCACGCAAAACTGGCAACGAGATGCGCTGTGGTGCATAGCGTTTATTGCGTTGTTGTTGTTGTTGTCGTTGGTGGTGCTTGCGATAGATGTGGTGCTCAATGGAGGATGTGGTTGTGCCATCCGAATCCAACGTGCAATCAGACTGCATGGCATTCTCGAGCGTGCCATCGCTGGAGTCATCTCGACCAATACCATTACCATTAGCATTAGCATTACCATTGCTATTACCATTTCGATTCGCATCATCATCATCATCGCTGGAGCACTCGGGCACCGTGTAGCACGTATAATCAATCTGGGACATTGTTCTTGAATCGTTTACAATTTCGGCAATATTATCGCACGTTTCTTTACAGTCATCGCCCGTTTCTCACGCCACTTTTTAGTTGATTTTGCTTGATTTTTAATTAGTACACGACTTCTTTATGCTCTTCCTTTTTTTTTTTGGAACTTTCGTTGACAAATGTTAAATGACAATTTCACGTTGATTGGTACACATGTAATTACGTGTACTTTATAAAACTTCTTTTGACACATTTCGTGCTCGACTGACTTCAAAATTTTCTTAGAGTGCGTTGGACTGGCCCACGCATTCATCATGTGTCATGTCTGTTACCCTGAGAGCTCTTCCTTCTGTTCTACTCGAAAGCTGTGTCCATTGGGCGCAATTAAAAGTCGTTTTGTGCTCGAAAAGTTGCCCTAATGAGGTGCCGAGCGGAAGACGACAGCAATTGTCTTGCCTAGTTGAGATATTTAACATTTTTAAAAGGCCCCAGGTCGGCAACTTTTAACAACTCGCTTAGCTGAGCCAGAAAATTAGCCCAATTTTCTATATTTTGGGACAAGTTTTGTTGTAAACGACTAACGGCGTGATAGAGAAAGGCTGAGAAGTTGCATTGGTTCGTTTGTTAATCCTTACACGTCAAAAACTAGATGCCATTGGAACACTTTTGAACATTTTTGAGGTACATTCTTGCTGTTACAATGTCTGGACAAAATTGTATGCAAATGTCCCAAATACAAAAGTGTCTACAAATTTTTAATAGGAACAGGGAGCTATTAAAAAACATTGGTTATAGACAAATTTGATGTCTTTAACTCTTAAAGTCTGTCTGATAAATTGTACTCCTAAAACATGGCTTTAAATGCAGTGCCACCAACAATGACCAATACTCAAACTGAGCTACGCAAATGAACTGACGAGTTCATTAAAAATGTATGGAAAGGCAAAAGTGTCAACAGTGAAATCCATCAACAAAGCAATTAAGATGTCAAACTGAAAAGCTGGAAAACGAGGGAGCGCTTTCGCAATGGAAAACATTACAAAGATTTTTTTTTTTTTCCATAATAATGATGATGCAAAAAGCGCCTTCAGCAGCAGTTAGGTTAGCCCCAGAATGCAAGCAGTGGAGTCCAGAAGAGGTAAAGAGTTGGAGCTGGAGCTGATAGACAGGCGACAGGGCAGACACGCACCATGCCGGATATGGTAAGATTACAAGAGGGTTGTTGTCATTGCTGTGTTGTGTTGTGTTGTGTTGTATTTATGGCGATTTTATTGTCGCAATTATTTTAAATTTTGCGCAAATGAATATAGCATATTGGCAAATGAGCTTGATTAATGTATAAAAAAAAAAAGGGAAACAGTCGCAAACCGGAAGAATGCTGAATTATGGAGAATAGCGATGCCATACAATTAATTGAGCTTGGGAGTTAGATGCCATTAGTACATCATATGCATAATTTGAGTGCGGAGTATGTAAAGAAGGAAATGCATATTTAATACAGTTTTAGCTTTATAAGCAATAATGATCCCTGAGTTGAAGAGCAGCGTAATAATCTCAAGCTAATGAAGAACAGGCAACGATATAAAACGAGTTTTCAACTTGGTAATAGCAAAAAAAAATCATGAGCTAATTTGAGCTGCTTATTATGTGCCTTAGCAGAGTGTATCTTTATCAGCGTCAAAAGTTAAATATATGTAGCTACATCTGTCTAACTTTTGGGTATTCAAGACATCCCGACCAAAAAGAACCGATTTTGAGTTATGATATGCTTGAACAATGTTCAACAAACTTGATTAAAATCAGACAACAATATCTTTTATCGGTTGAAAATGAACTTTTACTGCAATGTTATATATTTTTGATAGTTTGATAATAGCTGTTCATGTACTATATAAATGATGGCGATTATCTCAAACTAATTTGTTTAACAAATTTTCAATACAACAAGAAAGAAATGTTATCTTCGGCGTGCCGAAGATATATACCCTTGCAGAAAAGATTTGCACAAGAAAACTTATTTTTCAACCAATCGTTTCTATGGCAGCTATATGTTATAGTGGTCCAATCTTACCGATTCTGACATATGTACTGCATCTGCCAAGTTTTATCAAGATAACTCTTAAATTGAGGGACTAGTTCGCATATAAACAGACAGACAGACGGACATGACGGACATGGCTGTTGATGCTGATCACGAATAAACAAATTTTTTTTCTGAGACGTCTCATTCAATGCGTTACACATTTCGTGACAAAATTATAATACCCTCTGCAAGTGTATAAAAATTAACGTTGCAGGTTTTGTTTTTTAAATTTGTTTGTATTTTGCTCTTTTTCAAATAATTTTCTATTCATATTCAATACATATATGTATAATGTTTGTGGTATACACTTTTAGAATTTATATTTTCAATAGGCACTACATATGTACATATACAATGTACATATATAATTGTTTTTACTTTCTATGCTTGTTGTATTATTCACTTTCCTAATTTCTGACTAATTATAATGATTCATAAGTGCAATCAAGTCTTTTTTCATTAATAAACAGCATTTTGTACAAACTGTGTGCGGCTTTTGTGAGTTCATTACAATTTTTCCATTAATAAAATCACAAAAATAGGCGAAATTAATATATCTAATAATTTCACGTAGTTTATTTCAGAGCGGATCGGACGAGTAAATGCGTTGACCGCCGGCAATTTTCAAACTGATTTCAAATACAGCGACAGAAATGTGTGTAGCCGGGGAGATGAGAGCGGCTAGAACGAAAGAGAGGCGATGTCGACGACGACGACGACGACAACAACCCTCAGAGACATGCGCGACAGACTCAAGTCTTAGAGAGAAAGGGGGAGTGTGGCATGCTCTAAATAAGCACAAACATTGTTGTCAAAAATTGCTTTAGATTCGGCCAAAAATAAAAACAGAAGATCCCAAATTCACATAATTTCACTGGATAACTAGGCGCATGAGTGTTTTCTGTCAGCGAGCGTGTGCGTGTATGAAATGTCATGCGAAATAAATGTCAAACGTTTAAGTTCCTCTCGTACTTCTCTATTCACTTGCTATCCTCTGTCTCTCTTCTTCCCTCTCTCTCTCTGTTTCTTTCATTCTCTTTTAGCTGGGGCGCCTGAAATTGCCGTGACTCTTTAAAAATATGTATTTTTAAAAATAAAACATGCGCTCCTCGCACACTTCTCTACCAAATTCAAAAATTAACAATTTCCACTTGTCACGCATCCATTTTGCCCACATTTTCGTTGTCTGAGAAAATGTGTGCCATGATGTGGCGACGGTTTATTGACATCTATTTGCCTCCAGCCAAATGGCAATTGCTGCAATTAATAAAATGCAACCAAGTGCCAAAGCCAAAGCCAAAGCCACAGCGAAAACGAAAGCCATTCAAGCGTCTGCACTGCGTTCGCATTATCAATTACACTTGTTAATTAACGGCTCGGCAGTGGATTAACCCGCATTTCGAATCTCCAAGTCACTTACCCCTTCCCCTTTACCCATTTTAATCATTTTACCCACAGTTTGCCAGAGGGTGACGATATGTGTATTTTGATAACAATTGCATTGCATGTCTGCAATGCCGGCGCACAGCACAGCACAATTGCAATTAAATCAGTTCTAAACGGGCGTGCACTGTGAAGCCAATTGCTGTTCTTGGACGTTTCTTTTTTTTTTTTCATTAACCATGTTGAACTAACCTCCCCCCCCGAGAGGGGCTTAGCGGAAGGCGTGGCGCTTATATGGGTTGCGAATACCATAAAAATTAATTGAAGCATTGGAAAGAGATCTTAAAGATTACATATTCCATGCTGTTACAGCTACCTATTCAGACGCTAGAATGTACAAGTCGACACGCTATAGTTGAGCATACACGACTATGCTATACCCTGTAATTAGTTTTTTAATGCTATTGTTTCTTGGCATATTTTAAATTAATGTGTAACATTTTGTACTTTAGTAAATCTACTAGGTTAACGGTGATAAAATACCTTTTTCTTTTGATGGTTCTTATGGTTTCTTATAAAAGTAAGTTGATTCGATTGGTTCCACGATTTTATAAGTGACCACCCACGCTTTCAGCCGTTTCTTATCCACTTTATAAAACCAATGTTTTATAGGTATTAAAATAACTGATTAATGTTCAAGTTATATATATCTACTATATAAAAAGTGAATACCTTTATTAATTAAGTCGACTTTTAGTGAATTCGTACCTTCTTCAAGCAAATTAGCCAAATTTTAATGAGAATCAAATCGCTCAAAACATAACCTGGGCTTCTAAAAATTGGGTGAATTGAACTTTTTAACTACTGATCGTGAATATCCTATATATTTTCAAATAGATTGAACAAGTAAGAATACTCTAGTCGAGTGTGCCCGACTACGAGACTCCCTGCTCCCAACTTGCATTTCAAGCAGTTCAGCGGCAACGCAAGCAAACAGCGCACTTTACTTGGCCAGTGCATGTCAAACTGTTGTTTCTGCCTGTTGAGGCGGGGGTAATAGATTCTTCCATAACTTTGCTGCTATTTATCCGATCGTAATGAAATTCACGCAACTGATCAACATTGATTAAACATATATGTGTACCAAAATCAAAGCTTTATCTTTAAAATTGTGACTGTGGGAGTTTTTTTTCAATTTGCGGGGGTTGGGGGGGTGCATCAGAAATTTGAAATAAACTTGATCTGCGTACAGGAACCTACACGCCAAGTTTGGTGCTTCTAGCTCTTATAGTCTCCGAGATCTGTGTGTTCATACGGACAGACGGACAGACAGACATGGCTAGTTCGTCTCGGCTGTTGATCGTGATCAAGAATATATATAGTTTATATAGACGAAAATGCCTCCTTCTGCCTGTTACATACATTTGCAGTACTTTATAGCTCCCTTTTTCCCATTTTTAATGCGAACAGGGAGTAATAAAGTATCTTAAAAATGCAACATGTATTTCTGAAATAATAGTGTTTATTTGAAACAAACTTCAAGCAAGTATTATAAATACAAATTTACAATATAAAATATTTCTTGTATTATGTTTGATAGTTTTGCTGTCATAGTTTTGCAACTTAGTTAAACTTTGCATATCGAAGAAACAAGTACGCAAGTTTCTTGATTTCATCACCTGCTGCGAGCTATGCCAATTAAAAACTTTGTTCGTTTAATTTGACTCACTTAGCTGTTAATTAAATTAAGCTCTAGTCCAAGTCAGCGCAGTCTAGAAATGCAACATTATTATAATGCACTATGTCAAATGATTTGAACCTTCTTAACACGAATTGCCAACACAATGTGAGAGTCGAAGGGGACAAGCGACAAGAGACAATGAACAAAGGAAGGCAGCTGCAGTTGCAATTTGCAGTTGACTTTTATGGAGCAATCAACAAAATGACACGAAACTATGGCAAAGACGATGCAAATTTCGAAAGAGGGGGGAGCGTAAAAAAACAATTTTTAATAATTTAGTGTATAAAGATGCAGATGTAATCGCACTCAGCAGACTCGACTCAAAGCCAGGGAGCATCTAGTGCACAGAGTACCCTAGAGATAGTATTACAGTTCATTTAGTTTGATGACAACAGATGACAGATGCTGGCACGTGGCCCAATTGACATATATGCAATAGTATAAAACATAATAATGTAAAAATATGATTAATATGCAAAGTGTTTGCTCAATTACGCAAGTTTTTTACATAACTGGTTTGCTTCGAACAAGTTATCATTTAAAACTTCTAAATTGCACTTTTATTAAGAGGTGGATACTGCTTCTTAATATATCGAATGTAAACTTAAACATGTATTTATAAGTTTTGCCTTTAAACATTTCCCTCACATAACTCATGCACAGAACAACAATAAATCAACTGTGGACAACACTTTTAAATTTGAAATTTACTGAAACCAAAATATATATATATTTTTTTTGGTTTATATAAATTCCAAATGCTGCAGCGCTTGTCTGTTTTGAAAACCATCACTAAAAGTTTTTAGCCATTAAAATTGCTGAGGCAGCCAAACATTGTATAGGTATGTGTGGGGCCCCCCCCCCCAAAAACACATTGCCCTGCATCTGTCACTATAAATAACAACAACGACCAAAATTAATAAACATAAAATAAGAAAAAACAACAACTAAGTACTACACTTTATTATTAGCGCAACCCTTTAAGAGCTCAACAAAGCGAGCAGCAGGAAAATCTTGAGAAAAATCTCGTAAATCTAAAAAAAAATCACATGCAGCAAGTCGGGAAAATCCGCAGTGAAAAACTGCGACAGACAATGACACACAGACATTAAGCTGCCGCTATAATTATGGTGACAAGCTACTGGTGCCATAATAAAAATAAATTTACCGTCTTGCGGAATAATGTAAGACAACGAATTGTTTGTTGGGAGTTGTCGTTTTTTTCTTTTTTTTTTTTTTGTCGGCACGAGCCTAAGCCAAATTGGTGTCTTTTACTCTTTGGGATGCCATTTAAAATCTGCGCGGCGACAATAAATCAACGTCTTTGCAATTGTTTTGAAGTCGCAGACGGTTGCATTTTTCAATTTCAATTTTGCTTTGTTTTAAAATAGCTATAAAATTGCTTGATATATGCTTAAGCGAAGGCAAAAGATGATACAATAAAGATAGTTATCATAGCTGGTTAAGTAACTGAGTTGAAGCTGAAAATTAATGTGGAGTACGTAAGAATAATGTTGATAATGCTGGGTTAAATGATTAACAGGTTTAATATAAAAACTTAAAATAAAGAAAAGAATAATAAATGGGCATAATTTACCAACCATAAAGCAACAAAGAACTTTGTTGACGAGTTTAATTGGGTCGTATCGCAATGACAACAACAATTGAAGAAAAACATCTTAAATTCCTATAGAATCATTTTAAATTTTAAAACGTTTTAAGTATATATAGGCTATATATCTTTGGAGCACCAAAGATAACTTTTCATTCTTTTTGAATCTACATCTAAAACATTCGCTTTTGGATTTTAAAGTGACCTTGAAACTTCTTTTTTTTCAAATTTTCTATAAAAAATAGAAATTTTATAAGTCAATTGAAGAGTCTGAAAACGGGCTTTTTAAAAGTACCTTATTAAATATTTAGAATTTAATTTAATTTTTAATAAAAATGTTCCATTTTACTTTATGTTATGAAAGTAATAATTTTTTAAATATTTATTTTGAGTAAAAAATGTTTTATTTTACATTCTTTTTAAACAAATTTGCCGTTTTAAATCAACTGTAGGAAATTATGTAAATTAAGCTTAAAGGTTTGAAACGATTCGGGCTCAGTTTGGCTATATTTTGGACAGCTGTTTCCGGGCTGTTCAGTACAAAATCGACGGTTTCAAAAGCCAATTTTTGATTTTGACAATCAAATTAAGAAAATTGTTACAAAATGAGTACTAACAAAGATGAAATTTAGTTTTCTCAGCAGACAACTCATTTATCAAGTATTCGTGAATATGCTAAGCTACACAAATCGATATCCAAATCATAGTTCAAAATATAAAGGTAATGAACAAATAACGAAGCTTTCAGATCGTTTTCTTTTCACTTTAAGGCCTGAATATAAACCATTAAAATACAATTTTTACTTTGTTATCGAGTTTCCCATCATTTTGGAACAATTGCTATTAACAACAAATGAATAAACGCTACGAAAACACATAGATACGTAAATTCTGGTATTGATTTCACAATAATGAGAAGATCTTCAAAGGGCTCCATTGCCGAGGGCGCTCAAATTATCTACTTCAAAAAAGCTTTTGATGAAAGGTTAAGCGCGTAGGAAGCCCCGCAGCGTCTTTGTCTGAGATCAGCCGATAATAAGGTGCGATAATTGAACGAGTACCTTCAATTATTTACGTGAGTGCAATTGATGATGTCTTGAAAAATACCATTAACTATGCAATTTGCACTAAAGACCTATTGTGTATCAAGTCTTAAGCGCTCTAAATTTGTAAGATAAGCCTATACTAAGAGGTCTTATTTGAAAAAGAGTCGATTGAGGTCGATTATTACTAGTTTTATTTACGATGGTGTCATGCAATACACAAAAAAGAAACACATATTGTATGCAAAAACTTTGATTTGCATTAGTATGTGGACAATAAATTTTGTTAACAACGTATGTGGCAATAAGTCATACCCGTATTCATTAAGACCAGCACCTCATTTGGTACTTAAACTCAAGGTTGTTGTTTTTTTTTCGTAAATGCAGCAACAGCTATTTCTTAGACATTTTCAGCTTAAACAAGTTCCTAACGTTTCTTTGACTATATGCATATTATTTTTGTTAATTTAAAAAATATGTATTTTTATACATACACATCACAAGTAGTATATGTGAATACTTTTTTTTTGATGAACAGCGTTAACAGCGTGTTAAAAACAAGTTACTATACAAAAATATTCAATGGAATGGAAATAGAATAGAGCTGCCGAAGACCCATGCAATGCGTTTGACACGCAAACGTCAAACGTGACTCAGGCTTAAAAAAAAAATAATAAAATACTATGTAATGAAAATATGAAAACGTCTTTGTTGAGACGAAAATTTGATTGCTTTTTAACAAAAGGTTGCAATGTGGTCTATATGATAAAAGTTGAATATTGACAAGACTAAATCTGCGCATAGTTCTTTGGAAATCCCTGGATAACCAATTAGAATAAAACATATAACTAAATCTTCGGCGTGCTGAAAATATATAGCCTTGCTTTTTATCAAAAATTATAAATAACAAGAAAGTAATGTTATCTTCGAAGATAAATGCCCTTGCAGAAAAGATTTGCATAAGAAAACTTGTCTTTCAACTAATTGTTCCTATGGCAGCTATAAGATATAGTGATCCGATTTTGATAAAATTTGGTCAACATGTGTAGAACGTGCTTTAATTCAGATATAGTGAGTTTGGTCGAGATATTTTGGAAAACAAAAAAGTTTTTCATACAAAAACTTATTTTTCAAACGATTGTTCCTATGGCAGCTATATGTTACAGCAGTCCGATTTCGATAAAATTTTGTCAACATATGTGGATAGTGCTTAAGCTTAGACACAGTGAGTTTGGTCGAGATATTTTGAATAACACAAAAGTTTTTTTATACAAAAACTTATTTATAACCGATCGTTCCTATGGCAGCTATAAGATATAGTCGTCCGATTTCGATGAAATTGTGTCATCAAGCATAAACTGTCCTTAAACATAGGTAAAGTCAGTTTGGTTGAGTTATCTTGAAAAACACAAAAGTTTTTTATACAAAAACTTATTTTCAACCGATCGTTCCCATGGCAGCTATAAGATATAGAAGTCCGATTTCGATGAAATTTTGTAATCATGCATAAACTGTACTTAAACTTAGGTAAAGTCAGTTTGGTTGGAGTATCTTTAAAAAGATAAAAGTTTTTCATACAACCGATCTTTCCACTTCCGACTCCGGACTTAGGGTTTGCAGTTTGCATACAAAACAAGATGATTAACACCCAAAATAGTGCCCTCAAAATGATCTACAACATTTTCTATCTACAATACAGAGTATCTACACAAATTACACACTTAGGACAAAAAAGGCAAGTAGTGTAACACTACAAAAGCCACTACTTAAGTTAGAATGGGGTGTAGCACCAAACAATAATAATTGGAAACAAACATAAACATAAATTTGGAAATGAAGGCAAATTCCAAGAAATTACCCAAGACACAAACCAAATGGGGCACACACTAAATCAAAAAAACCTCATAGCACAGATGCAAGAGATCTGCTTGCAGGCAAAATTGGCCCCAATTGTGGCATTAAAATGCTGCGCTTTACAGCTTACATTTGCTCTTGGGTGTAGCTACCAGGAAACAGACAAATTGGAGCTAGCTCAAGAAAGAAACTGAAAACAAAAACAAAAACACATAAAAAACAAAGATTGAGTCATAAAGTTATGAGTTGCGCTAGCTTTGGATCTGACTTGGTTCGCTGGCTGGCTCCAATGGGAGCAATCATAGTTCCCAGTTATTTTCAGTCTTTCAATATTTTTCACGAAGTTGCCAAAAGCTATCGCTGCCTGCCGGCTAGAAGTTATTCCCCGACTCGGACAAAAACCAGTGGCAATTTAATTTGCGCAGCGAATGGATCGCAATTATTTCAGAGCTTATGGGTCTTTGGTTCGTCAACCTTTTCAACTAATTAGTAAGTGCTGTAGGATTGCTGAGTTAGCAATATGATGACTATTTAGATATTGCTCTGGGTGCGGTTTAAACTCTCATTGTGTAGTAGTTTCATTTCGCTTCTTTCCTATTTGTTCATTTTCTTGTCTAATGACGCTAAAGTTCAGAGTTAATCAATTGTAAGACAATTAACCGCAGCAATTTGAACTCTGCTGCCCAGCCAAGCCCAGAGAAGCCACTACAATTAGCAAAAGTAGCCATTGCAGATGCCAGACTGGAGCAGCTGCCACAAGCTTGGCGAAAGGTTTAGGGATTGTGATGGGGGATCGGGTTCGGGAACAGCGGCATCTGCGGCGCGTGTTGCCAATTTATCTTGAGCGAGTGCCCCGCCAAGTTGCAGATTTGTAGTTCAGCTGCTGTTCTGACTCACTCTGCCTTATGCAGTTAATCCTGTTTTTGTGTCAGCTTGAGTTATCGCTCACTGTTAGAGTGTACCAATATGCGCTGCTCTCTAGATTTTGAGGTATATGCCAATTTGAAAATGAACAGTATCAGACACATAATCAGGCCTGTTCCTATTACCAATACCGATCAAAGCATTCGCAATTGGTATGATTAGCTGTTTTGAATTTCATATATTAAAGGGAAATTTCAGCTGCTGAGACAGTGGAATGAGAAGTATTCAAATTTATCATAATATATGTCAATCCAAGATTTAAATTCTATTAATTTTTAAGTTTGGTACAAATATAAATTGTCAAGTTTGTGAAATCAAAGCTTTATTTTGAAGCAACAGAAAGAATAAAGCATGGATTTCTGAAATATCAAAAGTAAGCCGACATTTCACATTTCAAAGATTGTACATGTATTTTATGTGCATATTTAACAAATTCATATTTTCAGATTTGCATATGATTTATAACGACACTGAATTTGAATACATCTGTATAAAAGAGAACGTTCCATGATGTGATGTGTAATTTGCAGTAGCAACCGCTCAATTTGTAATGTGGAAGGCATACAAATTTCGCCATAACTCACACACACCTCACCAGCTTTGTTTGGCTGCCTGGCCAAGTTGCTTTGTTTATAACTGGTTCAAAGTTGGCACGTCTTTGGCATATATATGTATGTATATAAAAAAAGCCTTCGCACTACACACACACAACTTGTTTATCTGTCTTTTCAGCTGTCTGCCTGTATGCGTTTTTGTTCCCCCGTTCGTGTCTTAGACACTGTCTTTGTACCGATGCCAAGTCCAAGTCCTGTCCATTCCCCAAACGCCTGACAGGCACTCAGGCAGCGCCAACAGCTGTCGTGCCAGTTAGTCTCTATCTAGTAACTCCTTTCTTTCTGCCATTTGCACTAGGGAAAACTTTGCATTGGTCCCTAACTCTTTTTTCATGTTGTCTAATTTTCATGCGAAGCCCGCAAGTCAAAGTTAGCTGCCAGCGTATTATAGCTATGTCCCCTAGTCGCCTATTATGATTACATGCATATATATTTATGTGAGTCTCTGTTCAAAATGCAAATGCCTAGTCAGATTTTAAGTCTGCTTTTAAAATGCTCCACGTGCATTTCCTTCTCATATGCTAATTTCACACATGGCAAACGCTTTTTGAATCTTAACCGCTAGCGTTTGCTTGCAACTGACAATTATTACACTAGACAACAACGTTTTGGCTTATGGTTATTTTTTTTACTTTTGAATAAGTCGGTAATCTGCTGAATTGTATAATTTCGATCAGAACTAACAATCATTCGAGAACAAAGACAAAGTATTCTCAATTTACCTGAAGTGTAAATAATTGTTTAAACTTTAAATAAGAAATATTTCAACTAATCGTTCCTATGACATATACCACTTACCATATCCCATTCTTCTACAACAATCAATTATGAAAATCATGTAGAATATGTGCAAAATAAGCACTTTAAGGTTTTGGAATTAAAAAGTGAATTTAAAAGATTAGTTAAACAACAAAATTTTCAGTTAAAAGTAAGTACAACATAAAAGATAGCTGTAAAAACTATTGATTTAGTATGACAAACCGTTTTCTTAAAAACTGTGTTTCAATGATTTCAATCACAGAATATCAAGCATCATTCATCAATGAAAACTGTTAAATTTTGTGTTGCCCAGTGTTATGAAAGAGATTGCCATATTACTGTAATTGTTAGTTCATTCTGGGCATAACAATTTCTAAGTTTTGGGTCAATGAGGTTCGGTCGCCTTGCTCCCAATTGGAATAATGAAAATACGGTAATTTATGTGTCAAGTGAGCCCACAAATTCAGACTACAAAGTCAACGCCCATATTTTGCATATACATTTGGCTATTTTGCATTTTAGCTTGGCCAAGAGACACAGACTCAGACTCAGACTCAGGCTCGTGCCATGTGCTGCCCCCGCAGGCGACGCTTTATTGTTGTTGTGAAAGCTGAACGAGAACACAACAACAGCGACTTGTGTTTGGAAGGCCAATAAAATGGCATAAAATGCATTTATTAATGGCTCGTAATGATTGCAGGTGGTCCACCCAAAAAAAAACTAACAAAAAACGAAACAAAACCAAAAATCGAATATAAATAAAAGTGGGCAATGACGTTACGCCTACAAATTGAGCAACTCGTTCATATTATAATGCGCTGCAGTATTTTCGCTTTTCTTAGCTGTTAGTCCCCATTTCGGGGCGTTGCGGTGTTGCAACGCCAATCTGATAAGGATAAACGTTTAATTAGAGCACTAAATGCATTTTATAATAGTCAAAAAATATCAAATAAAAGCAAAAAGTTTGTTTTTTTTTTATTCATTTTTCACATATTAATTTATCATTGTGCAGCATTTATTGTTTATTATTGTTTTTGTTTTTATTTTGGGTTATGTTTGTCAACGCGCGTCGCTGACAAAATACAAAAACAAAAGACTTAGGCGACAAACTCGTTTCTTTGCATTTTTAAATTTGAATTTTTATTTAACTGCCAGTCTATGCATTTTCCTGAAAGAAAAACTTTTGTTTTGCTTGATTGCTTAGAAATCATTTCGACTCGGTATGTGTCAAATTTTGTTTTGATTAATAATAAGTCTTTATATTTTATCATCGATTTTTTTTTAAGTTTATACAATTTGGCAGCCTTAAGATTGTGTAAAGTCTTTGATTGAAACTCTATTAGTTAAGTGGTTAAGTAAGTTATTGAACAAATTTTGGGATATTATAGTCTGAAATGTGTTTAATCAGGCATGTTCACATTTCCAATTGGTATCATTAGCAGTTCTGAATTTCGAATATCAACAGGAAGTTCAGTTATAGTACTGCTTTTGACACATTCAAATGAAAAGTATTTGAATTTAGCTTTGAAATGATAAACGATTGCTATTTTATTCGAAATCAGAATCACAAAATTGAAAACGATTCGAAATCGAAGTTCTCGGAAATGAGAATAGCTCCTTAATACATATATTCTTTTCTTTTGTTCTATATTTCTTTATTGAAAACTTATTCATATAAACAATAGCTCAGTTTTATGTTTACATCACTATTTACATACATACTATATGGCCGTGTGGTAATAATCTGAATGTTGATATGTTTACATGTTACAGGCTACTGTCAAGTACCAAAACCAAATCAAATAAGCAGATGACTGTTTGATATTTGGAGTTGATGCTGTGCCAGCACAGTTACCAAATAAAGTTGCCAAAAGCGAGAAAAAACATAACGAAAACAAAACAAAACAAAACCAAAGTCAAATAAGCGCCTCTTTATAATTTAATGTCTGTCTTTTTATTGTTATTATAATCGGCTGGCAGGTCGAACGTCACGTAATCGCCGTCACTGGTTACACCTGTTTCTTCGCGGGCATTGCTGTAACATCGTGTAATGATATGCCACTATACACGTTCCCGTTAGATATTTCCTTGGCCAAAAGTTCATCAAACGCAAAGGCATGCCAGCAGACACAGCAGCAACAACAACAACAACAACAACAACTGCAACTGCAACTTCGAGTGCTGGCCAACTACTTATAATTTGCAAGACTTTGATGTTTGCCTGGCCGACTGATAAGTGGCAATATTCGTACAGGCCAAGCCGAGCCACAAAAAAAAAAGAAAAAGAAAACTAATACTAGTTGATTTGTTTTGCTATACCCCCGCCCTCTTCAAGTGAAATCCTATAGCCTCATCCTGACAGTGCAACGAAATCTTTAAAATATCAGCAATTAATTCAGTGAAAGTTTTTCGCACATGGCTTTTTGCGTAGCTAATTTTGCAATAAATTGTAAAAATATATATAAATAAATGTTCAATATTCACACGATTTATATAGTTGTATATATGCTAATTTGAAATGCGTTACGCCTGCGAAAAAAATACAACGACAAAAGCAGCCATGGGACAAATTAACATCAATTCCGTGCGTTTGTTGACTCTTTAACTCCATTTGCATATCTAAGCCAGTTTTTATTAACTTGAATTACTTCAAAGCAAGATGAAGCCTCGCTTTTGATATGCAGGCTTTTGAAAGTGAAATCTTTTGATTTTCTAACCAAAAGAAAGCGATTCGTTGTTGCTGCTGCGTTGCCAATTGCCTCATTAAGTTGTAGGAGTTTCAGCTGACTTTGCCCAATTTGTACATTTGTCGAACGTATTTGATTAAACCGTTGATAGCATTCTAATTATGCACATGCCTCGTTGATAATGATGATGTTTTTATTTATGGCCAAGTGGTTTGAACCAACAGCAAAGTAGTTGGTTGACTTTTAACCTGCCATCGTATGCGAATGTTGTTTATCTTTGTGAACAAAGTGTTGTCGTCAAATTTAATGCGATAATACGAAATTAAGTTGTTTATTCCATTTTTTATAGTTGGCATTAAAAGCTTACACACAGTGCTTGAAGATCAAGCAAATGTACACTTGGATTTATTAAATTTTACAGTCAATTTCGATCTTAACATGGGCATGGTAACATATGTTTATTTGTTTTCCGATTCTTGAATTCAAAAAACAATGAATAAATCTTAACTTAGTATACTATTTAAAATCAAATCTCAGAAAGTTTTTAAGCTATCTTGCTGAAATTGTGGATAAATTTAGCTTAGAGATAAAGGTATATTCTGACCGGTTCAAATCTACAAATCTACTTACAGAACTCTTGATAAAAAGCTATAAACATCTCTTAACGTGTTTGAATAAAATGACCAGATGTTCGCTTTTCTATAAATATGTAACGATTGCTAAGTACATGTACTCCAGCTGTTTATGGCCTAATCATTTGTTCTGCTAAAGACATTTTATGGTGCTATCCATTTACCATTCAGTATTTATCCCATGGGTAATTAATATCTTATGGGAAGTTAATTAAATGTCGTTGCCGGGCTATAACATTGCATATTTTTTGTATGCAAGATGTGATGTTTTAGCTGTTTTCAAACAAGTTTTTCAATGCTGCAAGTGCTGACAAGAAACCAAAAAAGTGTTGTACATGCAATGGACAACAGTCAAGACAACAACATCAGAAACAACATGAGAAACAGCTACAACTACAACACAACTACAACTTGAATGTCATAATTATTTAAAGTCATTAAACTTCAAGAAGCAAAATCTCGACCACATATCAAAAAGATTGTCAGGCTTATGAACTGAGCAAGCCAAAAAAATATATATGAAAAAGAAAAGCACAACGATAAGGAAATTATGTATTAAACACATCAACGATTGGACGGGCAACATGATTGGGAAAAAAGTCAAGCAAACGACGGAAAAAAATTACCATTTAATGTTGGAAAAAAAAACTTAACAAGTTGCCGGTGCCAACAAAAACTGCCACACCAGCCGATTTTGGCGTCTCTTTAACTGAATTAAATATTGCGCAATCTTGTGAGCTGAAACTCGCCCGTGTTCATTGGCCATATAAATGGTAACAACTCTGGCGTTCATGTTGCTGTTGTTTTTCTTCTTGTTGTTGTTTTTGTATTTGTTATCGTTGTTGCTCTTTTCAAACTGAAGTCCACAAATGGCTTAAATGTGCTCATGACCGCAAGTAATAAAATAATTTGCAACAAAAAAATTGCTGCACAATTCACACTTAAAGCTGAGCTGTTTTCATGGCTCATTTGAAAAAGGCAATACTTAGTACCTGTGTAATTAGCTACTTGTTTGGTTTTACAAAAAAAGATGAGAATGCATTTCGGTTTTTTATAAGCATGCAATGGAAATTTTGAAATAGTTGCAATTAAATAATGGTTTATAATTGAACGGCAGAAGTATAAATGTACTAATTGAACAATTAATCTCAAAAACAACTAAATTTGTTCAAAAAACAGAACAAAGTCTTTTATATGCTTAGCTTTTAGCTCCCTGTTCCCGTTAAAAATGTGAAAAAAGTTAGTTTTGAAGTACTACAAATGTGTGTAACAGGCAGAAGAAGGCATTTCCGACTATATAAAGTATATATATTCTTGAAAATTTCATTTCGATCGGATAAATGGCACCAAAGTTATGGAAGAATTTCAGCAGGCAGAAACAACAGTTTGACAGGCACTGAACAAGCTAAGTGCGCTGCTTGCTTATGTTGCCGCTGAACTGCTTGAAATCTCGTAGTCGGGCACACTCGAATAGAGCATTCTTACTTGTTTTACTTTAATATATTTTAAAGAATCTTCTCTGAAGGAAAACTTATCAAAAGTTTACAAGTCTTATTCTAGAAAAACAATTTATTCTAATTGTGATTATGTTGCATAACTATAAAAAGTTTGACTCAGGGCTGGAAGATTATTGTGTTGGCCACAAACTTGAGATAGTTCCCTAGCCTAGTCGATTTAGTTCATTTCCAACAGTTCCTATATTCAAGTTCCTCAGAGATGATTCTCAGGATGTTGGATTGCGCCCGCTGAATGATATCAGAGATATGATTTATCGATTATCTTTTATTTCGAATCGTTTTCGCTTTTATGACCATACTGGTTTCAGGGCAGAACAATTCAAACTAATTATTTAATCCTTAATGGGAATTCAGAGCAGCTAAAAGTTTCGATTCCAAATGAATTGATCGAAATCTGAATTAGGAAATGTATTAATACTTTGCAGACGGTCAAAGAAACAATTAATAGAAACTCGAGTTGTTATATGAACAACTTTTGTGCAAAAGTATACGAATATATATTCGGTATTCGTTTTCTGCTACCTGTTAGATTAAAATTCAATCAGTTCCAATGACAAATTAATAAATTTTAGATTAGTTTCAGCTATCATTTAAATACTTAAATAAAATCGATAAATTGACTGACAAAATGCAGCTATTTTTTAAATCTAATTTACATAGCAATCAATACTACGTATTCAATAATATCAACTGTTAAAGCACCTAACTAATCAAAAAATAATGCAATTGAACAATTACTAAATTGTAGCTGTAGTTCATGTGGAACAACTCGACCACAAAAGCAACAGCTACAACAACAACAGACTCAATCTCAGACTCAGACTCAAATTCAGACTCAACACCACCCAAGACACAGGCGTTGTCAATTTGAGGATTGGTCAACGTGGCGTATACACAATTTTCACAACGTTCCGGCAATGGCAAAATGGTCAAACGGCAACGGCAACGGCAAAGGCAACGCCAAGATTAGTAAACAATTATGGTTTTGAAATTGCTACAAGTTAATTCCATTTGTAATTGCTTGCAACTCAGGCGACTGTCTAATTTTATACGAGTTGTTTTTTTTTTGTTTAAGGGCGTTTACCACAGAGAAGAAAAAACAAAATAACAGAATACGAAAAGCGCAATTGAAAAATTACAGCTCTAGTTGGCAGTTGGTAATTTACAACTTCAATTGAGATTGGCTGTCCATGTTGTGATTGAATTTATTTGGCTTTGATTTGTATTAAATTGTGTTGACGCCTTTTTTGGCTAACATATGGCGTGACTAGCCACACAATTTTGGCTTAATAATTACTGTTTTTTATTTTATTTTGTATTTGTTTTTTAGTATTTATCAAGTACTCACTTGTCAATGTAATCGATCGTTTCGATTTCCTTTTGCATTTTTTCCTCGCCTTGGCTGTTTTCGATATTGGCGGCATCTGTAAGAGAGATATAAGCATAATATGAGAATTAATGTTGTACATTTTTAAAAGAAACTAAAAAATGTAATATCAAATTAACGAATACTTAAATAAAATAGAAAATACCGTAAAAAACCAAAAAAAATAAATTTGAAACATCCCATAAATTTAGTAAAATTGTAAAATCTATCTTATTTCATACACAATTCTTAATTGCATAATAAAATTGATTAATAGCATGATAAATTAATAAAATTAGTTTAAATAAATTTCAGCATCTAGAAATATATCTTTGAATCAAAACACAACTTGTTATTTGAACATTCACAATATTAGTGAATGTATATTTTTTGTATTTCTGCATAAATTAGCATACATTTCATTTATGACACATATTACTTATCTAAGGTTCTTGCTAATAAAAACAAGATAAAAGTGTAATAGTAACACAAATGCTTTTCAAAATGGTAAACACATGCCACTTAGTCAGGTCTTGCATAAATTATTAATATCTTTAGCTTATAAATCATAATTAGTAGAGCAGCTAGACAAACACACATACACTTTTCAATTGGAATTGCAAAACAAATGAAAACACAAACATTACGCACCTATGAACGACAATAACAAATTTCTGCCAGTCTACAATAATGTTTAACCTTAGATTGCAGCTATAAAATATGGTTGTACATGTCATGATTTATGATACAGTAGTAGCTCAGCAAACAACCAACGCAATTGTATCTATACCTACTACAGATACATGTAAGTATATGTAGATATATTTAAATGGAACATTCAATATGCTGACAAATGTCAATCAGCACAGCTACGAACAAGGGCCATGAAAGACTGTTGAATACCTGAGACTTGATCAAAGTGATTGAAAGCATTTAATTGAGTATAAAAAAAACTACAAAACAACTTAAGAATTCCGTTTTATGGCAAAGGTTAAATACTCTTACAGTTAACTATACTTTCAAATACAAAATAGTTACATGTAAAACATGTGTCTTAGTAGTGCATACTCAGTTTCATATGTGGTGTATCAATGCAAAAGTCAAATTCGATAGCCTTAACGTTTTCCGAATACTCTAAAAAAATAACCATCGATCGCGAACGTTACAAAATATAGAAGTCTCGTTTGAGAGTATCAAAAAAATTACAAAAGTCTGCGAATTTCAATGAAATATTTAATGGAAAATAATTTCAAACTTTAAAGAAACAATGCAGTTTTCAATATTTATTTATCATTTTCAAATAATTCGGATAGTTTTTATCTTTTTTAAATTAACAACTATCGCGAACGTTACATCGCGATCGTTACAATGGATATTTACATCTAAGCTTGGTTAAATTGATCGCTTGTCATTTTTGTTAGTTAGTGGTTGTTGTTATTGAATGTTTATGAAATTGCTTTCATCAAGTATCAACTCATTTGACAACGTAAAACTTAAAGAGAAAATGTTCTAAAAATGCGCAAAACAAGATCAAAATGCGATTTTGCAGTCGATTTGCTCATGATAGTTATGGAACTGGATTGTAAATTGTTAGATTTTATCAATATCTAACAATTTACATCGATTAAAGCATATAATTAAGAAGTAATAGATACTAATAATGACTTTGAAGTTTTCGGCGCTGGTGGACCTTTTTCCGGAAATGCTCATATGCTGTTTTTTTTAGGATTTATCATATTGTAAACTAATTATAATAAAACCTTTTGCTAAAGTTAGCACGTCTTGTACTTGTAGCACTCAATTTTAATAATTTTTTATTCTTTTTCGAGTGCTTGTCAGCTGCAACGTGCTTAAGCAAAAGTAGCACAGCCAAAAGAAACTGAAATCAAAACAGCAGAGCAGACACTTAAGAGCTTGCCACGCAGACATGCTGGCAACAAAGTGTTGCAAGCAAATAAAAATGTAGATAGGTATGGATGTGATTATAGGTAGATCGGTGCATAAAAAAAAAACACTTCAAGTTCAATTGAAAAGCGGCTGTCTGGCCAAAGATCAAATGAGCAGACCAACCGCATTGCCAGACAATGGATATGGCCAAGACTTGGGCTATATTGAGCTCTGTTGACTGTTGACGGGGTTGGGCACAGCTGTTGTTTTTGTTTTTAGTATAGTTTCAGACGGGTTTTTGTTTGTAGCATATGACTGTTAAGTGACTGTGAGGCCTCGATGTGTCTCGGTTGTGTCTCTTTCGGCTCACTTTGCGATTTCATGCATGCAAATTAGTTTTTGAACCTGTTGCAATTTGTTGTGCCGCTGACAATGTTAACGGCGCCCTGCAGTAGTTGTAGCAGTAGTAGTAGTAGTTGTTGTTGTTGTAGTAGTTGCCACAACGGGCACGGACTAGTCTTTGGGACTTCAATGGCGTCTGCCAGTAGTTGCTGTTGCAGTTGCAGTTGTTCCCATGTTGCAAGCAGCATGCTAATTGAGCCAGAAGTGTAGCGCAGAAATCACTGACTAAATAAACCTCATGGAAAATAGTGCACCAATTATTGAGTTTAGGGCAGCGCACTCGATGTCTGTGCCTCAAACTCACTCGTGCATATCCTAGAGACATGCGTGAGAATAACAACATAGAATTTCTCACGGATACAGACGGTTGAGCTGAACCTACTGACGACATCCAAAGGGGGAGATGTTCAAGCCACCCAACTATGGCCGTGTTGTTCTTGTTCTTGTTGTCGTCGTTGCAACATGCAACAAATTTATGCGCCGCTAGCAACTTGCAAAACATTTGTTGTTGATGCACGGGCGCAGGGCTAGGATCTAGCCAAGTTGTGCTCTTGCTAGGCATGCTGATTTTAAACCTTAACCGTGCAATGTTTAAACATAACAACATATACATAAGTATATAACATGCTTAAATTACACACTGCACATTGGTATACTCGTAGTTAAGTGCTTGCCTGCTTGGGTTACCTACTTGTTGGTTCTTGTGTGGAATATGTAACGAAAACTTTGCATGTTTTTGCACCAAATGTTACCGAAGGCATCGTCAGCACATTTCGAGGCTATTGCACTCTTCTCAGCAGAACTAACTATTTTAGTTTCATTATTTTGTTCATTCTACAACTTACGGTGAGTGGAATTATTTTCATCAGATTATGTAGTGTTGGTATTCTGAATAAATGCTTTACAGCTAAGCTCATTTACCAAAATATTTCTTATAGCATGGGCATTTTGAAAAGTCCATATATCACTTACTTAACTTATATTGCTATTATAATTATTAGAATTACAATGTTAAATCTCCATAATTCCATAATTCTTTAACTTTTATATAGCAATATCTTCAGGATTACATCCAATATTTGGCAATAATTTAGGTTTCTAAATTTATAAATCTTCAAATATATTTCGACTAACGTCAAAATTTAACTGATTCTCTTTTCATTCCAACCCTCCCGTCTCAGATTTGTCTACACTCTTCTTTTAATGTTCATCACGTTCAAATACTCATTAGAAATGGAATTTTAGAGAAGTTTGGCAACACGGTATTTCCACGGTAGTCATCTGTACATGTGGTAACCAGAGCGATCGTATCTATGTATAACTTACAAGTATCTACGTTTATTTATTTATTGTTAATTAAAACCGTCGACAAATATAAAAAAATTATAAAGAATTTAAAATTATAAAAATCTCAAAAATGTAAAATTGAATTTTGACATTAAATTAAAATTAACTGGGAATAAAATTAATAAAAATAGTTTCAACCTTAGTTGCTAGGATTTGTTAAAGCCCAGCAAAACCCAAATATATCAAAAATAGTAAAAAGCAAAATATAAATACTTAATTTCATGGTAAACATTCAAGTTGATAACTAGCTTTAAAAATAATGTAATAAATATCAGTTTATCAAAAAAAATACTATATATTAGCTGAATCTATTGTATGCTACATAAACATGTATTTTACGTTTTAATACACGCACAACTTTACGAATTTTGTGGTTGGTTTGACTTAGCAAAAACTTAAATGAGTTTTTATTAAAGATTTCAACATAGCTTGGTAATTGCATAAAGTAAAAATCTTAAAATGAATGCGAATAAAACCGCAAAAGTCTAAGCTAATATGCTTTACAGACTAACGTCTTTGCCAAAAGCGTTAAATAGCAGAACTTTGAAAGAAGCAGAATGTAATAATTTATCCGCAGTGCAAATGACAGCAGGCAGACAAACGGAAGCGGAAATATGTGAGCCAAGTTACGGCAATTTGTGGTTTTAATAGTCGTTGCTGCAAAAGTAACCCAAAAGTATCTTGAGCCTCTAGCTTCCACAAAAATGCACAGTTTTATGATGTTGTAATTGATAGTTGAACATGTATGAAACTAGAAGCAAGAAAAAGTGATATAAAAAAAAGAAAGATGAGAGAACACTTTTCCCAGATACCAAATAACGCCTTGTGAAATGTGCATAATCTTTATAAAGAAAATACCAACAACGGTTGCGGTTTAGTTAACGGCACGCCCAGCTGCACAGCAATGCCAATGTAGTTGGCCAAGTTTGCAATTACAATAAAATAATATCAAAGCAGAAAAAAAAAGATAATAATTATGACTAAATAATCAGCGTGGGAAATGAATTTCAACAAAATATTGACAAAGCGCAGCTGACAAAAGACGAATAACAAGAGTAAAAGCGACGCACTGATTACAATTATCATAAATCTTATTTAACAAATTAAACTGTACGAGCAATCTATATAACATACAACAAAGCAGATAATGGAGTAGAGAGTTTTGCCAGACTTATAAATAAATTTCAAATTGAAATACAAATAAAAACGCCAAAAAGACAACAACAAAAACAACAACAACAATAACAATATATGTGACAACACAAGTGTCCAAATATGATACCACTTAAAGTAACTGGGGGCCAGCCCCAAAACGACCCACTCGTAAGGGGCAGACAAATAGACAAGCAGACTGCCAGACAGACAGACAGACAGACCTACAGACAGATATTGTCGCGCCAATTTTACTCGAGTGTCAAGTTACTCAGACGATGGCGGTCGACAGCCTTAAATGTACACACAACAGCCGCAACAGTCAGAAGAGATCGAAATAAAATAATATATACTTTGCAATTGTTGCAACAATTACGAGTACTGCAACAGCAACAACAACAACAACAACAACAGCAACGAGGGTCGGCAATTACAACAATGGTTTCTAAAAAGCCGCAAGTGACATAATTTTTAGAGGCTAATGCGACTTACAAAGCCAACGCACATACCATAAATAAAGTACTTGAAATCTACTCTTTCATAGATGCATATATAAGTACTATATATTTTTGATTCAATTAGGGAAAAGAATTGTGTAATTCAGTGAAAGAGACGACTTATAAGTAAAGCTCACCATTCAGAGATTAACTGTGTGATATATGATATGAAGTGTGAAATGCGATACGAATCAACAAAAGACTTGGCTGGGAAAATGTTTGGAATGTGTTTGTTTGTTAATGTAAGCAATGTGAATGGCTATAAATTATAACTTATAATGTATTTACAAAGTTGAAATCTTTTAGTTGTCATGAAAACAAATTAATAATTTAAAATAGCTAATTTGACGGACATGGCCTAGTGTTAAGCATATCTCTTAAGCCTCTCTTGAGCCTCAGGCCAAGAATTTATTTAATATTTTTATAAAAAGTTGAGCTTTCTGTAGATACTATTTAGATGGTGCAATTGTTGCATGAAATAAACTTGCGTGCGAAATCTTTCTTGAAAACATGTCGTCGTATCAACATTCCATGCAAGAAATTGCACAGACGCGTCTTACAACACTTATGTTTGCCATTCAAAACACAAGTTCATTATAATGCTGTGAAATGTAGTTATTAAAACAAATTAGCAAAGGCCAAATCAAAATTTAACTTACGGCATTGATAGAAAAATGTACGGTAAATAATTACGAAAAACATTACAAACTTTCACGGCCAATTGATAAATATTCTTTTAGCAACATTGTCCTGGAAATTTGTGGATACTGTTTAGAAATAGTTTTCTCTTGCTCGTATCTATATTTCATTTAATAGTCAAAAACGAGAAAAACTTTGTTTTTCTACTAAAATAGACAGAAAATGGAATATAAAGCTGGCAGAGGGAAAATCTGCCCAAGTTACGAAAAGGAGCAAAATATCAATTGAGGAAACTGCTGTTCCAATAGAGTTTTCTTATAAAAACATAACTTGGCCTGCTTCTAGATAAAACTCTGACTTTCCTTACTCATATAAAGTTTTTGCGTAAATGGATTGATTGCATTAACATTTAAATAATCTTTTCATGCACAGAAACATTTACAAAATTTTAAAATTTTAAATTTTCAATATAAAACAAGTAAGAACGTTGCAGTAGGGCTCTCCCGACTGCGATGCACTCTGTTTTCTGCACGTACTTATAAACTGTCTTTAAACTTAGGTAAAGTGAGTTTGGCTGAGTTATCTTGAAAAAAAAAGAAAGTTTTTCACACAAAAACTTATTTTTCAAATGATCGTTCCTATGGCAGCTATACGTTATAGTGGTCCGATCTGACCAATCTTAACACTTTGTCTGCCTATGGTATATACCAACATGTATATCAAGTTTGGTTGCTCTAGCTTCAAAACTGTGGGAAAAACCTGCGTTCATACAGACGGACGGACAAACATTTCACAAACCTATTATACTCTTTTTTTCATTTTGGAAAACAGAGTATGAAAAGTAACTATTTAAAGCACATTTTTTCAAACATTTCTGGTTTTATTTGTTGAAATACATGTTTTTAAAACACTTACATCATTTGAATAAAAAATTTACTTTTAATTACTTACAAATGCATAATAAGTTATACATAAATATAAATTATATAATTAAATACATTTAAATATAAAAGGCGACGACTTTTTCAACTTTGTGCATAATTAATAAACTGCATGGCTTATAATTAATTTCAAATTTGAACACAAAAAACGCGACGAAGGGGTCGATGTCAAATGAAATATTTGTAAATTCGACTGGCAATCGTTTAAAATGAACGGATTAAAAGCAGGCAGCACGCTTTAAACATTTATCACAGATATAATGAGCGGCTTTTGCGGCAGTCAAATTAAATTTAAGGCTTATGCAACATGCCCAACAACAAATACACACTATATAGTAACAAATCAAACATGAGCAACAATTTGTCGCAATGCAGCGTCAAATAAAATGTCAAATGGATTAAACGGAGCTTAGCGAGTGTCGCTGTTTATGCGTGTCGCAACGGCAGCTGTCGCGCCCCAAAAAAAAAAGTATCTGAGGGATTAACACAGCAGTGACATGAACACATAGGCAGTTAGATAAAGCAATTGAACCAATTGATATAGTCCGCGAGGGCGGACTTTGACTTTGGCCCTGACAGTCATCAATCTTTGCAACTTTGCCATGTTAATCAATTTTATTAGCATTAGATACTTTTTTTTTTAACAATTCATTTTGTTGTTGTCGATTTAAGTTCTGTTCCGCCTTCAACTGTCTGACAAAGTGTTTTAGCACTTTTTCAAGTACAATTTAAATACATCAAAAGTCAGCTTTCAAGTGCGCTCAAGTGCGGCAACTCATCAAAGTCCACAGCATTGGAAATACAAAAAACAAATTGTAGAATTATGAATGAGCTGGCAGCGTCTTCTACTTTTCTACTCCATGTCTATCCATGAATGACGACGCTGATTTGATTTGTTGTGCCTATTTTAGCTATATTTTTGGTTTCTCTTCTAACGATTATGATTAAGTTTTTTTTTTTTTTTTTTATTTCATAGATTGAAGGTCGGCAGTAGGCCTAGAAACCATTAAAGCCCTCGATTTGATGAGCAGCTCAGACAAACGAACGAATACGCAAAGTGGCGATTAATTCGATGGCACTTCCATTTCTAGGCATATAATTCTGAAGTGGCTTGGAGCAGTTGTTGTATGCTCACGAGGAAACGCTCAAAAAAGAGGAAATAAACAATAAAAACACAAAAATAAATAATAAATTATTGACAAATTAAGTATACGCATAAATCTTAATGTAATTCTATTTATAGTTTTTCTGTTTAAATATTAAAAAGTAAATAGCAATGGCGAACTTAATTATAGTGGGTTTTATGCAGTAATGTTCTTTATTTTGAATATCTAGAAACTTTCAAAAGAACATGAATGTTTTAGTCGAGTAAGCCCGACTACGAGACTCCCTGCTCCCAACTTGCATTTCAAGCAGTTCAGCGGCAACATAAGCAAGCAGTGCACTTAACTTGGCCAGTGCATGTCAAACTGTTGCTTCTGCCTGCTGAGACGGGGGTAAAAGATTCTTTCATAACTTTGGTGTTATTGATCCGATCGTATGTGTAGCAGAAATCAAAGACTTTTTTTTAAAAATTGTGGGAGTTTTTTCGATTTGCAGGGGTGCGGGGGGTGCATTCGAAATTTGAAATAAACTTGATCTGCGTACGGTATACAGGAACCTACATGCCAAGTTTGGTGTCTCTAGCTCTTATAGCCTCCGAGATCTGCGTGTTCATACGGACGGACGGACATTGCTAGTTCGTCTCGGCTGTTGATCCTGATCAAGAATATATAGTTTATATAGTCGGAAATGCCTACTTCTGCCTGTTACACACATTTGCAGTACTTCATAGCTCCCTTTTCCACATTTTTAATGGGAACAGGGAGTAGTAAGAAAATGTTCATATCTTTTGAATTGAATGAGTGAAAGAAAAGAAACTAAAGGAGCTATTATTGAAGATATAGGTAGTTTAATAGTTCAATTTAAAGACTTTCAGATCTCTGAACTCTGAATGTACATCATTTAAATACTGCTTTAATAATATAATTATAAAGCCAATCGATATTGCTTATACACAGATTTCTTACTAAACTTCAATCTTTTCAATATCAGTTTTCAATGAAATTGCCCTCATTTAGCTTTAAGGCATTTCATTTTAAGCACTTATAAGTCAACTACAATATTTGCATGTCTCCTGTGTCTTGCGACAAGCAGCTTAAGGATAACGCCAACAATTTGCAAGAGACTCGTGCTATTGACAGCTGACATTACAACAAGTGTTTGTACTTATAATTGCTATGCTTGGTTCGAATTTCAACCCTTGCAACACAGAGGGCCATATGACATGTGACATGTGTCTGACTATGTAGATATACATATATAGAAATATACCTGCACATATGTAACACATGTGTATATATGCATATATATATGCATCTACTTTCTACTTCCTTCCATCAGCTCGTAGAATCGTGTGCCCCTTTGGCAAATACCGTTTTCATAATGATTTTGAGGAAATTTGATACACCCTCTTTTGGCATGCTGCTATTGCTGGTGGCACATGTGTCCAACAACCCTTCTGCATCCACCTTCCGCTTTTTTGCAAACCATCCCAAGCCTTGTTGCACGCAACTCCTTTCAACATGTGCCACATGAAATAATCCCTTTTTGCACAGCTTAGAGAAAAATTTGCAATTCTACCAAAAAAAAATATTTCATATTCTATGACAGAAATTCGTTGCCTGCAGCTGTTGCCTTGCATGCTTCAGTGCATCCAATTCGTGACCATGGAATCCGCCAAATAACTCGTCTCCGGACTTGCCTTCAATCAAATTTCATTCCGCATAAAAAGAAAAAAGCGCAGGATATCCAAGACGACGACAACGCTAATCCAAAGACCAACACATAACATATAAATTGCTGATGCCATAATTTTTCGATTTCTGTATAAATTTAGCTGTTTCCAACATTTGGCCCATTTTCTGACTTGCGTTTCTTTTCCACACAAACATATATTTATATGTATATATGTATTGACTATGACATGAGTTCTGCAAGTGAAATGCGAACGGAAGGCATTAAATAGCTGCAAATGCAACTTGACAGCAGTAAATGTCACATGCCGGACGCTTTACTTTTGAACAAAATTGTTAAGCTCGACAGAAACGACTTCACTTTTAGACAGTACAGTATTTCTCTTGTCAGTGAACACTATAAAGTGCTACTGTATTGTTAGAATAACTTGTGATGCTTTTTATATTCGATGTACCCTTTGCAGTTAAGTCTTTCATATGAAAACTCAGTTTTCGGCCCATTGTACCCTTGACAGCTATAAGATATAGTGCTCCGATTTCAATAAAATTTTGTAATAATGCTTAGATAATGCTCAAACACAGAATTTGTAAGTTTTGGTCGAGTAAGCTTGATATACAAAATTTTCGTCCGCTCGTTCCTTTGACAGCTGTATGTTATAGTTCTCTGATCTGGCCGATTCTGACATATGTACTAAATGCAGCAGAAGGAAAGCATCTGTACCTAGTTTCATCAAGTAAGCTTTAAAATTGACGACTCTAGCCTGTTGAGAAAGCTCTGACACACAAAACCTCGGGTTCGATACCCCAGTCAAGAAAATTGTTGTCTATTAACATTGAAATCATTGTATATTCAATGTTTAACCAAAGCCAAACTAGTGACAATAACCGCTATTCATTATCAGGTCTGTTCCCATGAACTTCGCGTATTTGATTACGTGAGAATTTGCCGAATTTCCTTTTAACTTCGAGCGTATTTCCCTACGAGTTCCCATAGAATAGAATATAAGTATATATCAAGAAATAAAAGAAATAAAACTGAGAAACGTAAACTAGTTTCTCATATAGGTAAGGGTATAAAAAGTACAAATCAGAGAGTCTATATACCAACAGGCAGACAGAACATTCTCAGCAAGTAAAATTTTGCTCAAATAAGCCTTGATCATTACAATTCTCAAAAAAAAACTACTCTTTGATGATCTTTAAAAACTAACTTAAATCAACATAATGTTAGTTAGCTGATAAATTTGCAAGAAACATAAACCTAAAAAACATTATGGTAACTTTTAACGCAGTTACGTCCGCATTCTGTAGAATTGTAGCTGCTCTTACAAATTCCATTGCGAACAAAATTCCCTAGTTGCAGCACAATAATTAGGTACAATCTCTCTATTAAGTACGACAATTGAAAAGTGCAAACCAATTATTACAATTCTTAACCTACTTTTAAGAGTAAATAGTTCTCAGCAATTTGCACAGCATCAAAAGCATAAAAAAAAGAAAGAAAAAACGACATCAGCGACTGCATTAAAAGCAAATTTCACTGCTGCGCATTTTCCAACTAATTGCATGTAGGCTAATTTTGCCCATTTCCAGTTGCATTGCTCGACGCACTGCAGCAACGGCAAGATGCCAGGGAGACAAGCAGGGGCATCAAACTGGAACGTGCGAAGACAGCGTCTCATAAGTCCGTACACTATCAGCAGGCACCCGAGCAGGGACATTTGGCAGTAGGCTAATTTCAAAACGAGTACATATAGAACAGAGAGAGAGAGAGAGAGAGAGAGAGGAAATCTGAGCAACTGAGGAAGTGACAAACTGAGTGCAATTGCAATTGCAATTGCCGAAGCGGGCACATTGATAGCTCCATTGAACTTGGGTTCAAGTCGTTACAAAGCCGCGAGCTTGGCCCGCTTTTGATTGTAATTAAAACAACAAAGTGCCGACCAGAGTTGTCCAAGTTTATCATTTTTGGTGTGTGTATGTGTGTGTGTGTGTGTTTTTCAGCTATGGGTTGTGTGACCAAATCAAACGAAACAAACCTCAAAACATTTAAAGACAATTATGAACGCTTACAGTCTTTGGTGACTTGGTAATTGTTGACTTAATTGCGCTTGGCCGGTTAATTGCATTTCAATTGTCATGGCAAGAGCAAGCCGCATCGTTACAACCAAGTTGCAGCACATTGAAGGTTGCAACAACTGCAACTGAAACAACAACAACAACAACAACAACAGCGATGGTGACAACAACAACGACATCTGACATCTGCTCGTGTGTCCCATGTGTGTCTTTCTGACTAACTGATGAATCGTGTTTGAGTGCACATCTCACTGCAAGTTATTTGAGTATAAAAAATAAATGCATTACATAAGCGCATTAACAACTTGACTGTGTGTGTGTGTGTGTGTGTGTGTGTGTGTGTGTGTGTGTGTGTGTGTGTGTGTGTGTGTGTGTGTGTGTGTGTGTGTGTGTGTGTGTGTGTGTGTGTGTGTGTGTGTGTGTGTGTGTGTGTGTGTGTGTGTGTGTGTGTGTGTGTGTGTACGTGTTACAACCGATATATGCATGCAATATATATTTATATGATTCTATAATTTCAATGGCATCGGCATGTTGTTTGAATTGCATTCAGTGCTATTGATTTTATACGCTGCAAATATATATTCAATCACATTGCTAATTTTCAATGGAATTTTGTTGTTTATTTAGCGATCACTTTTCATTCGAATTTCATGGTTTAATTAGCGACAGCTTATAAATAATAGTTGTAGCAAATGTCGGAAAAAATAGTGTGCGAGTAAGTATAATATCAAGTAATTATAATATGATTGAAAAAACTTAAAAGGAATATATAATATTTAACACATTCCAGTATAATTTTTCTTCAACAGGGCTGTAAACTGTCAATGAATAATAAACAGGGAAATTTTTCAAATTTTTCAAATGAAACAATTAGGAACAGAAATTTAAACGTGGAAATTTTTAATATTTCCAAAGCGAAACAAGTAAGAACGAAAATCTTAGCACTTTATCTACCTATGGTATATAGTAAAGATGGAAAAAAAAATCAAAAAAATTAAAAAAGAGTATAAAAATTGCGCTGATACGGAAGGACAGACAGATGGACATTTCATGTTAATCAGCGTGAATTTGGTTAGTTTAGGCTAGTTTTAAAAGTATATCTAGAGACCAGACGATATGATAAAATCTACAACTACCCAATTGGCAATAAACAGAAATCTGTAGTCTATTTTAACATCTTACAACAACATCTTCATTTGAAAATCTCAAGCACAATCATAATTTCCTTAACTGTGCAAAGATTAACTCTCAATTATAACGCTGGCATTTCATTGACAGCCATCCGCGACAACATTCCATTCAATCAAACGGATTACAATCACCAGTTTCAGACACTTGTCAACATTGCAACTGCACATCGAAGGCTACAGAAGAACTTGTTTCTTTTTTTTCTTTTTAGATTTGAACGGGGTCAGTTGTCAATTGACAGTTGGCAGACTCGACAAATCGGTTTACAGGTCAACTGTGTAGACCAGGCCAAGTGTAATAAAACCAAACCAATTATTGTAAATCGTAGCGCAAAATTGTGTGCGAAAACGAACTAACAGGAGCAGAAGGTAGAAGCAGCCAACAACCGCATCTGTGTAATTCCAGAGAAAATCATTAACGTGTCTTAAGCATAAATAATTAAAAAATCAGCAGAAAGCGTTCCACAAGAAACCAATGGCAACAACAACAACAACTTGAAGTGACAGGTCTATGACGATGCTTTCAAGACTTGGACTTCACTGTACTGTCTTCGTCTCGTCTTCGTCTTGTTGTTGGCAGTTAAGATTGGCTTGCACATCCTGTACAGTTGAGTTTTGGAAAGTGTAGTAAGCTACCATATAACATAGTTGAGCTCTTGCAATTAGAGAACTGAGACGGGCTTAAGGAAGCATGCCTGTCAATATGATGAGTGTGCGCTTGAACATGTACACTCAACAAAATTACACTGTAGTTGACCATTGATTCAGTCAAAACGTCAATCTAGTTGTCAGTTTACTTAGACATCTTAACTATCAAAGATTTTAAGTGCCCTCGATCATTTAACTAAGATAATATCTACAGTATCTTCCTTATCACTGGAAAACTCATAAGACAGACAAAACTCATTTCAGCCTGTTATTCTCAGTGTACGTGGTGTAAGACTGGTCTGTCTTTTCGTTGACATCCCGTGAACGATCTTGCTTTACAAATTGTGTGGTCTGATGTTGCCTGAGAAAACTTGGCTTCAGTCAACCTCACACACACTCTCGACAATCAGGGGATATCGCATATCCGGTGCGGTTATTGTGGTAATCCCATGGAATATGCATAAAAGAGAAAACTCAGTGGAATGGTAATAAGATTAGCATCTCGATTTGCAGCTACTGTGTCATAATCTAAAATAAAAACAAATGAATAATAGTCGCATACTCAATATTTATATACCACTTAATGCCACCTTCTAATGCACCAAATAAATCAGCGTAAATATTTAGTATTGATTTAACACTCGAAAACAAAAACAAAAAAACGGGCGTTTCGCTTTTGGTTTTACAATACGTGAGAGAGCTGAGACCCGCCCTAGACCTGTTCGACCTAACCTGACCAACATTCGCTGTTCTAAGCTGACTCACAAACTTGTCTCGCACGCTCCCACATTTGACAAATATTTAAACATTTTGAATCTCGACACAGCCCACTCGCCCAAATACGCAGCTACCGAGTTTAGCACAGCTTTTGCGATTGTTTTTCACGTTAGCTACGAATGTATCTAGTCGTGAGTATATTGTATCTATATAAACTGTACATGAGTATGAGTTTTGAGCAAAAGGTGCGCTTGAGCAAACAGTTCAAGCTAGAGTATGACGAGCGCTAGTTGAACTGTGAGTAACTAAAAAAAAGCAATTCCAGTAATACGCAAAACAAACAATCGAAATAACAATAAAATATTTGTACAATTATAAACGTTAGAAAGGCAGCTCATAAAAGTGTTTTTATCTTCCTTGTTTGTAGATAGAATTAAGTAATAAACAGACTCTTGTAATTTTAGATTGCTTACTTTAATAATACTAAGCTAAAGTTTGATTTTGTCTGCTCAACTGTTGGACTATTACTTTCAGCACGTCACATTTAAACATATATCAGGCAATGAAATTTCAATTACATTTTCCACTTGTGCATACTAATAGAAAACTATAAAAAATATGTACAACCATAAATAACTGTGTACTGACAATGGGCGTCAACCTATAAAACGTACTTATGCTATATGCACATATATTGAACACTTACTTTCTTGCACAAGAATCAAATTAAAAACTTTTGTTTTATGCACAAGACCTGTTAAGTTTTTCAATTCCCATTAACTTTAACAAGCTTTAAAGAAAAACTATGTGTTAAATAAGTAACCGTTTTTAATAATAAGCAACCAAGTTACAATGATCCATAAAGAAAATTCCTTAGTTGCAAAGACAAATTTGAAAAGAAAAGAAGAAAATATTTAAAAAATGTTGAGTGCAATGTCATTTTTCCGTTATTAAAAAATCAAGCACTATTTTATATATTTGCTCAAGTAACCAACTTTATTACAATGCTAAACTACCTCAGTTCTCCAAGGAAATCAAGACAAGTAAAACCACAGTTATTTATGTGGGTAAAGTCTTGCTAAGATTGCCTGACCACTGTCGGTGCTTTGTGTTTAGTTGTATTTCTCGATGTCCGAGCCAGACAAAAACTGATACTTATACCCTAAAAAAAGGTTATTTAGACTATTTCACAAAAGAAGTAACGCTTGAAATTGATGCAGTTACTTATGCTTGAATAGGCTACATCAAAAGTTCATATAGATTTCATGTAATATTGACTTGATGACTACAAAACACTTTCGATTCAAACTTATCTCAAGCAAATGAAAACATAACAAATGCATTAAAAAGCTGGGATAATTTTGATTATAGACATATCGCAGAAGTCATATCGATATCATCTGATATCGAAATGAAGGCGATACATCAAAAGCTATATCATATCACCAAGCAGATAACTTTTTTGTCCGAAACTGTTGCACTGGATAATTACTCTATATGTTATCTGCTTGGTGATCATATCGCACCAGGACTATATTTTTCATAATAATGTAGAAAATATCGATATATCGATATCTATTGGAAGAAAAAAAGGTTTGCTTATAGAGTTTCTAAACGTTATTAAATGAAATAAGATTACTATATTATTTAGCTAACATAAGACTAGTTAATAAGCATTTCAATAAGAGTATTTAAACTTAGGCTACCAAAATGTGTCTATACGTTCTTGTTAAATATTACTTTCAAGCAGCAACTCGGCGACAGGCACGTTTATATGGCGTATAGCGTGTCAAAAAAGTTGAAATACATACAGAACCATGTATATATTGTACAAATGCTCATATTTATGGGCTCATATGGCCATGCAAGAGTTATAAAGTCACTATGTACAGACCCAAGCAGACAAAGCCAAACCACGTAAACCAAGCTGAGATATTCAGAGTCTCGACTTAGAGAGGCTTGTCTGGCTTTAGGATTTGATTGTTGAATTTGATTCTGTTTTTTTTTTTTTTGTAGCGCTACTAATGAGTTGAGGTCTTCTCTCCGAGCTCTAAGCTCTTTGCCTTTTGCTTTGTTTAGCCTATAAAATTTATGAGGTGTTTTGTTATGTGTTAAGATTTCTTTTACATACACACGAAGTCAAAGAACTAAACGCGATTTGCGCGTGCCTATATACAATAATGCTCGGATTCTAGAACATGTACGAATGAATATGTATGTGTTTTGGGTAAAATACTTAAATCAAATGCTGGGTCATTAAGTCGAATACAGCAAATTATATGATCGATGTATTCCAAACGGATGCTAAACTCAGCCAAGTCTCTTCAAAGCACGTAAGCTCTAGCTAACGTAATGACACGAACCGCCAGCTTTGAACAGGAATGACAAGTTTTCAATTTCATCTGTGTTTACACATCAAGTTTGTGGCTCATAAAAACCTTTGACGCGAGAGTGTCAAATTTTGTTTATGCCCTTCACAAATTATAATAAATTTTTGGAAATTTAATGATGAGCTTGAGACAAGCCAAGAGTTGCGACAAGCTTTAGCCCATTTCACGTTAGCCACCGGATAAATGACGAGCCCACATTTCTGTTTTTGGGAGTGTCAAAATGTATACGAGTACCTACATCATATATTTGTTTTCTTGCAGTTGTACTCATTAAATTTTTGCATAGAGACATTAAAAATACTAACAGAGAAGAAGGCACTAGTTGCGAGAAACCGACTACGCGATACCCTGTAATAGGGATGTAAGAATTAGATTGATATATCGATATAATCGAAAGCTTAATGAAGAATATCGTTTTGGTTCTATATAATATTGATATTAATATATCGCCTTCATATCGATAGCGTCTCTGATAGATCGAATGTTAGTTTTTCACTTTTATTTTTATGCTAACGATTTAAATTCTTATTATTTTCATTTTTAAATGATGCAACGTTTGAAATTTTGCAAATAATGCTATAATTCTTCAAAACTAACTTCTTAACTATACTATTAATTTTCATAAATTAGGAATTTAACTCAATATCAGCATAATTTTTTATGCAAAATGCAATTCAATTTTTCAATATTATACTGGCGATATATCAAATGATATCGATTTCTAAGGATTTACATCCCTACCTTTGTACCAGAGAGTACATAGAGCTAATATCTATTCTCTTTGCCTATACCCATCTTTATAACCAAACAATTTCCAAGAAAAGTCGTTGTGTTTGACATTGTATTTTAAATTAAAGCTTGTCAAACCCTGTAGCAATTCAAGATTTTATTTGGGATTAAATTTTATAATCTTTTTACAGCTTTTCAAACTAATTTTTAACTTAACTTTCAAGAAGATTATCAAATAAAATAATAATTGGTAATAAACTTACTTAAATCTTAAAAAAAAATTGATTGAAATCATTTTAAATCTTTCCATTATGTTTTAAGCCGCAGTAAAAAGCATGTATTTGAAAACTTTACATCAAAATTAGCAAATATTTAATATGAAGTTAAGTTATTCTCTTTTGCAAACAGGTACAACAGGTACAAAGATTCCAAAAATGCGATACGTGCTTAGAAATTTCAAATCACAACATTACACTATAATTATTTGACAACAACAAAATATCACTTAAGAATTCATGTACAATATCGTCATGTTAGTTCTTGGACCCTCAGGCTCTTTCTTGATATTCATAACTCAGCAGTGGATTGATATGTATAGCAAAATGATGCCAGCCACACCTGATGTCTGGCTAAACTTATCTGTACATATATTTTAAATGTGTAAAATAATACATCAAACATTTTGTATGCCAAAGGCATAGCAATATTATAACATTGTTTTTTTTTTGTATTTATTTATTAACAGCTACGGCAAATTGTAAAGCAATTATTCGAATCACACGCCGGCGCGAGAGCGATAAATTTATGAAATTGTAATATAATGGCATGTCATGGCATGCTTTGCATCGCTGCACCTGAGCAGGCGTCAAATGTTACCAGCCAGGTGAGTAATTTTACCTGTGATTGTTATTTTCAAATGACGGGGAAGCTGTGCTGCCAAAACTGTTTTTGCACTTAAAACCAAATAACTATAAACACGGCAATAATAATGATGATGATGATGATGATGTCATTTGCTAGGCATAATGAAGACGAATTTCATTTGTTTATTTGCTTTGTTTAACATTCAAACTAAAACATCAAAATCTCATAAATAAATACGATTTTATTATCATTATATTAGTTTGTTTGTCTTTTTGCTATTTGTTTTTGTCCGACAGCTGGCCAAAAAAAACTGCAGCACACATTGTCCATAATTTTCAATACATTTTTTGGCAAGACTTTGTGGAGCCAGGTTTTCAATTATTTTTGCCAACAATACAAACAAAATATGGCACACAATTTTACGAATTCGCGTACTGTGTAAATATTTATGATAAAAGCCAAAAATAAAATAGCGCCGCATACGCAGAAAACAAATTGCTGACGTTGTCAGTTTTGTGTCTTGCCATATTACAAGTAAAAAATGTTGAAAATAACAACAAAAAGTTATTGCATTTTGTGCAATTTTCACAATAATTTTTTTTTTTTGGATTGGCGTTGTGTTTTTTGTCTAATTTTGCCACCTGCATTTTGGCATATTTGGCAGCTCGGCAAGTTGGCAACTTGACCAATTGTCAAACCGTAGTTGGTCTATTGATCGATTGGTTTTGGCCAAAAATGGTTTGCACACGCAGCTCATTGGAGAAAAGGGAGGCTCATTTTTGGTCAAAAATGATTTATTAACGTGCTCAGTTGTTTATGTCGACTTGTTGCCTGTCTTTGGTTAGTGCAATTTGTTATTTAACAATTTGTAAACGATCCGTGTAATGTTATACCCTGTTCACAATTCCACATTCCAACTGTGAGCCATGCATTTTGATATAGTTATTAGTTATGGTCAACTCTGGTTGGAGTTTTCCCATGACAAAAATAAGAAGAAAAGCTTTAGGAAAAGCTTCAATTAAAAGTAAGACTTTCAGCAAGTGTGTGTTGAATTAAAGACCAATTTATAGCAACTATAAGTAAATTCAATAATTGATTAATTATTACATTTGGAAGAAAAGTCTTATCTACTTAACCGTCATTATTTCAAAATCAACGTAATTCGCCTTATTTCTTGCCTTAAGTCATGAACAGTGCCAACATTTGAGCCATCATAATTTGACTTCAAAGCAAACAGCGCCAAATTGGCCATTTGCCAGCCCACAGCTCAAAATATTTAACTCGCTTTGAACAGTTTTATTCAAGCCAAACACGTGCAACACAACACGAAGCACATAATAAAGCAACCAAAGCAAGAACAACAATAACAATCAATAATGAATAGAAGCTATACAACAATAAAGCAAGTCGTAAATGAACATTTGAATTAAAATGGCAAAAATCTACACTCAAACATACTATGCAAATTATGAGTAACAATAATATAACAATGGCTACAAAATTTGTTTGAAAATTACTAGTTGAGGTTTTTAAAACTTTGATTCTTGCAATATGCAAAACAAAGGTGTTTGGAACCAACTTGATGATAAAGTATCTACAGAAATAATCAAACTATTTAAACTGACTTCTGTTTTGAGTTATGAATTTATAAATGACTTGTGCATAAATGATTTGTATTCAAGTTTATCGTTTTCTAAAGTGTGAATACCTGAATAACCAGTGCCTGTCTTATAAAATAAAGAACACTGAAGAAAGCGCTAATTGTTGTCTACTGCTGCGATTATGTAGATTACTTGAGGCAACAACTAAATAAATATATCTTAATAAACTTATTAATGAAAATAGATTCTAGATAAACATCTCTTCAAGATTCAAGGTTTCAAAACAAAGCTACAGATGTAGAAAAGTTAATTAAAAACAAGTAAGAAATGTTATCTTCTACCCTTGCAGAAAAGATATGCATATGAAAACTTATTTTTCAACTGATTGTTCCTATGGCAGCTATAAGTTATAGTGATCCGATTTTGATAAAATTAGGTAAACATTCATAAACTGTCTTTAAACATAGGTAGAGTGAGTTTGGATGAGTTATCTTGACAAACTCAAAAGTTTTTCATGCAAAAACTTATTTTTCAACCGATCGTTCCTATGGCAGCCTAACATATGGCTGTATATGGCTGCATAGTTGTCCGATTTGGCCAATTAAACTATAGGTACTACCTGCAGAAAAAAGAAGCATCTGTGATAAGTTTCATCACGATAACTCTAGAACAAACTCCTGAAAAACGCATTTAAACAGACAGACAGACGGAAAGACGGACACCACGTGATCACGAATACACAATTTTCTTATTTCTGAGGCGCCTCTCTAAGTTTTCTAGACAGCATTAAAACTGAAAGCTTTGTTCGTATACAAGCAGACGGACAGACAGAACAGACGAACACCCGGATGTGTGTGGCTTGAATCTGTTGATGCTGATATAGAATTTATATACTTAATTGTGTCCTCTATAAGGATATAAGAATCGCAAAAAATGCCTTTGACACAGTTAATACGATCAGCGAAATGTCTTTTACAAATTTACTTATGACTTTTTACATACTTAGCTTTTATTATTTATTATTTTTTTCACACAAATCTGTTCATAAGGAAAAACAAGGTCCGCTTTCAGCCAGGTCTTGTAGATTTTAACGATTTAATACTCTGACCGTGATATTTAACCATAAAATGCGAACTTGTGTGTTAACAAATTTACTAGCCATGACGCAGAGGAATTCCAAATAGGTCTCTTTCAAGTAATTTATATGGCACATTCAAATTTTTATTACGTCGCCATTGTCAATTCAGTGGGCATGAAAATAAAGCCAATCATTAAATAAATTATATACTGCTATAAGCACAATTCATGTAAATGAAAATCATTTCATATAAATTAATTGAAACGGCAGCCGCAGCATAATTGAGTATCACTAGCCACTAAATATTTGAACTGACCAGGAACAAGTCCAACTTGAGATTCAGACAAGGCTCATATTGTTGCCAGATCAGGTGCGTAATGAAAAAATGTTGGCTGTCTTGCGGTTGGCCTCCTGCCATATTTGTACAAAATGTGCAAGGCGCGCGTGCCTCACTCGGCCCAGAGTCGACTCGACTTGACTTGCCGCGACTTGCCGCAGACTTGGGCTTGCACTCTCTGAGTTTAATTCGAATTCAGATTCGGGCGTGCTGCCCCTGGCCTCTTGTCGCAATTGTGTCTCCTCAGCAGTATTCAAAGCACGCGCGCTTACAAATTGAAAACTTGTTAAGCGCTTGCTGAGGCCGCCCGACGATCGACGCCCCGACGACAACAACCAACTGGCAACAGGTGAACCAATGTTCATAGCTGGACTTGGAACCGTTGACAGATTTTAGCTGCCAATTTGTGGCAGAGAGCCACATAACTTTTAAGTCCGCGTCTGTGTCGTGTTGATCGTTTTGATAGAGTTGTTGACATTTTGCTGCCGGAGTTTTATGCTAATTGAACAGCCGCATTTTCAACTTACTCAAACACACACACACATACACACCCACCCATCAAAGAACAGGCACAAGGTAGGAAGCAATACATACCTGAAAATAAACAAAAAACAAAATGCATTAGAATGTTGTATATGTTATATGTATGTAAATGTATATGTATATTGACGATCTATGGAAATTGGGTTAACGCATTCTATTCCAAAACCAAATTGTGTGTCGATTGGAGTTAGCCGATTGTTTACCTGGCATTGCTTTGATTTCTCGTGGTTCTTTCAAACATAAACATTACTTTTTGATACTTGAAAATGATTCTACCAAGCGCAATTGACCTAGTTTTCTAAACGATTCACATTTCCACAGGCGATTAAGTGGCTTCTTGGCACTTGGCTTGCACTTTGCCTCCAAATGAAGTCAATGAGCAGAAAATGCAGTTGAACTGCGTATAAATATCATAAAATACTTAAAGGCACTTGAATTTCTTATTTAAACATTGCAGCAATGCAGCAGACTTCCAAATTGTACAGAGTGCTATTGTAAATTGTTGAAATTGTTTACACTACGGATTAGAAGAGTAGATCTTCTTACAAGCTGAATAATAATCTCGGCCTATAACCAATTCTAAGATTGAGTTTTAATATTCTTTTAAAATTTAGAAATTTCAAAACAGAAGTTGTAAGTGCAAAAATCACTGTGGATAGCAGTCCACCCTAGTGACGAAGCAACACGAAAATACAGCAAGAATGAAAGATTTGAGTGTCCAATCAGATCGAGCTATATACCAATCGAAAGGTATTGCTTTAACTATATTAGAAGTTTTTTGGCTTAAATATGCTTCATCACTAGACTAAAATGTTTCATAATAAATCGATTTCGAATATTTTATAATCAAAATTATCACAGAAATTTATTTTAGTTAAGTGAGTATTATCCGTTTTTAACTAGTGACAGAAATACTTAAACAATTGTATTAAAATGAGATCAAATAAGTTTTGTGTGATTCTTAAATGAAATAAAGACTTACAAACATTTATAAAATCAAAATTATTATGATTAAGAAACAGTATTTGTTTATCCAATCCTTAATAATACTTAATGGAACCCAGTAGTTTCTATAAAACCTAAAACAAATGTTTCTAAAGTTCTTTTCTATTTGATAAGTGATATTGGGATTTCAAATTTAAGATCACTTAACAATTAATCCAAACTTATTATTGATTAAAGCCCAGACACATTGACAAAATTTCGCTAAATTTTAAAATAATATATTTTGTTATAACACCATAACTTATATATCTTTATCAATTAATTATAAATCTATGACTATCTTGTTTGAAATCGGCACACAACGAAAGACGCGTAAGTCTTTGCTTAGTCTTAACATTTAATACGTATGCTACTTATCCAATTACTGCCGCAAACCTCAATCAGTAATGTCGGCATTTAATTCATGTTTTTTTATGCGTATTAACTGCTCAACTGTTCAAAGTTCTTGCCCCGTTGCAATGAAGTGCAGTATGCACTCAGCTAAGCACAGCTCGATACTCAAATGCAGGCACTTTGAAATGTACTTCAAAAAAAAGCACACGCCGTGCCGTCTGCTACAGTCTGCACTCAACAAAGTGGCCACGAAGTAAACCAATTGACACTTGAACGTCCAACGTGGGCTGCCAGTGGCCATGGCATTGGTAAGGGCAATGGCCAATAGGTAATAGACGATGGCGGGCAACCACCAACGCACAGCCGGGTGGGCCTGGCTACTAAACTGGAAAACTGGCGGCTTTGCATTTTTCTTTGTGCCCTAACAGAGGGTATTATAAATTTGTCAAGGAATAACGCACAGCAGGAAACATAAAAAGATAGAGTAGAGAGTTAATGACAATAAGTTAGTTACTTAAACCTTTCGGAACGGAGTTTTATTTTAAAATTCAAGATAGTAACAGAAATTTCTAAACATATTTTGAATGGTGATAAAATCCTGAAATCGTACTTTTCTTCTGGGATATATAACTCCAATAAGTATTTCTAGTGGCACATATTATCCCAATGAGTGTAAAAGCCAAAGTTTCAAAACTGTTGGGACGTATTGTCCCAGGTGTCACGTAAGGGTTAACCATTAACAGACCTGTTCTTCTTTTCGAAATCGACAAATATGATCGCAATTTATATGGTATGGTATATGGTATATGATATAGTATAGAATATATATAGAGTATATAGGCAGTATATATATCGAATCGTGCTACTATATGCTGCAAGAGAAACAATCGTTCTCTTTTTACTTACTAATAAGATAACTACAAGTTCAGTTAAGACATCTTGACATTTAGAAGCACTTTTCAATGCGACTGGACTTCACGTTCGAAGAAAATCATTCAGCGCTGTTCGTAAATCCGAAACCAATCAAAACATACGATTTCAATATTATAAGCTATTCTAAATTCACAATTTCGATGCATAATGCAGTTTCAAAAGTTTTGCTGTGGAGACAGTGAATTGAGCAGTATTCAAGTTTATCCGTAAAAAGGAAAAACGTTTTTTTTTTCGAAAGACAAAATCGAAAACGATTTGGAATGAAACGTTCTCGAAAATGGAAACAGTTTTATAAACAGAATTGTCTTTTGTTTCAGTTTACATTCCACTAGTTCAAAGGCAAAACATTTAAGGTTGAATAATCAAGCGTTTTTGCGAAATTTAAAACAGCAAAGAATGGAAATGAAAACAGATCTGTCTTTTAGAATACCCAAAATTTGATCAAAATCAGTCTAAAGTGTATAGCTTAAACTCTGCAGAGTATTCAAACTTTGTCAATCCAATGATAACTGCTCTTTCCTGTTGGCCCTTCACTCAGTGACACTCAGTTTGACGGCGACGCGACGCGTCGGAGCAACGTTGACGTTTTATTTGATTTTCCGCTTGGTTGGGTTTTTGCACTCGTCTGGTTGTTGTAAAGTTGTTGTTGTTGCTGTTGTTGTTGGCTGGTCGGACACTCGATATGCATGGCATCGATTTAAAGTGGGCCTAGGAGCAGGCAGCTTCAGAAGCATAAAAGACTGGACAGACAAACAGGCTGCATAATTTATAACTATGACACCAGAACAGCTAGAACAATGGCCAAGATTAATGATCCTGGTTGAAGTATACAGGATGTGGATGTATGCTACGTTTGACTGTCGTTTAGTTTTTGGGCCTAATGCAGGCACTTTGCGACAACAAGAACGTATTTGAAAATGCATGATATTGTGGCTAAAGTTTGCTGTGTAAATTGTCGGAAATTTTTGTCAAACTTTTTACATTTTTAATGAGAATTTCTTTTGGGCTAAAAAACATGACTTGTCACTTGTACATGGCTAAAATGCAACTTGTGTAGACAGTTGGCACATTTTGTACTCTTGTACGACTTCATCTTCATTAACATTTTGGAGCTGGCACCTGAGCATTGTCTAGGATCGGTTTGCCATTGTCTATTCTGTCTGTTTACCATATTGTTTGTCCTCACTTGACATTGCTGCTGTCCTGTTCTCTGCTGCGGTGTGCAAATCAACTAACAGGATTATGTACAGCCATTGTTGGCCTCTGGCTTAAACACTCTTAAAAGTCTAGTAATCCTTTAATGCAAGCCTGCTGCTCCCCATTTGAAGCAACTGCAACTGCGACTGCGACAGCGTCAACTGTATGCAAATTTTATTTACTTTTCGTGCTAAAAATATATTGTTGGTATATAGAAAAGGCTTGAAAACAAAAGCAACGTGTGCGGCATTGGGTGCTCTCCTTTTGCTTCTAGGCAAACAAACTTGGCAACTTGGCAAATAACACGCCACAATGCACAAGGACAATGACACCGATTGCTTTACTTGAAATGCATAAAGGATGAACCACAATTGAATCCAAAGTGCAAGACCTAAAAATAGTTCTGCATTTAATCAGATAGATAAACATTTCAGTAGATCGGATAAGATTGCAACTTCAGCTCACGTAATTGGTATTGCTAAAATCAATTTGTTTGGAAAGGGATCAGAAAAAGCTACTTTTGAGAATACTTTTTACTCCCTGTTCTTATTAAAAATGGGAAAAAGGGAGCTGTAAAGTACTGCAAAATGTGTGTAACAGGCAGAAGGAGGCATTTCCGAGTATATAAACTATATATATTCTTGATCAGCACCAACAGCCGAGACGAACTAGCCATGTCCGTATATCTGTCCGTATGAACGCGTCGTTCTCAGAGACTATGAGAGTTAGAGACACCAAACTTGGCATGCAGGTTCCTGTATACGCAGATCAAATTTATTTCAAATTTCGAATGCAAATATTATAGTCATTTCAGCTAGTGTTAATGCAACTAAACTGCTATATTTGCTTTACATTATAATAATCACATCATTTTATTTACAGCAACATTAATGAGCAGTTTCCTGTTTGCCTTAAAAAAAAACTATTTCAAATAACATCATTCGCTGCCATATTCAAAGTTTGTTTGACAAAACTTCAAGTTTAATTCAGCATGCATAAATATAGACAGACTTTGCAGAGGCTTGCAAATATTTGATTTTGCACAACAAAAATGCAACTAAAGTTTTGCCAAATCGAGTCAACTTCTCATCTAGATTTCTGTGCCTTCCATTCAAAAAAAAACTGTCTGCTCATGGCAAAAACAAAATCAAAACACAATTGGATTGGACTTGAAGCCAGCAGCGAAAAAGCCAAAAAAAAAAAACGAAACGAAATAAAGCAACAAGATCGAACCAGAAATGTAAATGTGCCACGATTTGGAAATGTGCACAAATGCATTTAATGGATATAAAAATAGACAGAGACAGCGGCAAATGCAGAGCCAAAGGCAGTCGCCGACAAATTCAGTTCGGGTGGATATTTATATACATATGTACATAGAAACGTACTACATATAAAGTCTGTCGGGAATTGTCTGCACTTGTCTGCAACTGCACAGATACAGATACAAATGCAGATACAGATACAGATGCCTTGGCAAAGCCGATTTTTGATTTGCATTGAGCATTTTGTGCAGGCTGCTGTGCATTTTATCTGGGCCCTCTGATGCACTGTGGGGTCTCAACCCGCATGAATTGGTAAAAATACAACAGGTATTGATTAACGATATTTAGAAAATGTTAGTTTATTTAAATTTGTGTAATTGTTGTGCTTATCATTTCACATTTAAATTAAATTTAAACGATTCAAATATATTTATATTATAAATATGGGCTGTAAATAATCATAAAATAATCGATTAGTACCAATTCAATTTTACAAAATTCAATGATGGTTCGATTAATCGTTTAGCATAAATCGATATTCTACAAAAAAAACATGATTTTTTCTCCACTTTTTGTTTTGTTTTTTAATTTTTACTTATCTTGTTCGATGATTTGTGAAAAATATCGATAATCGTAGCTACCCAAAAAGCATGGGTTACTCATTTCGTAGTCATAAAACTGATTAATCGATTGCATTTTACAACCTTAGCTAAAAGCCTTGACAGTAAATATTCCTCAATATGATAATAAAAATTTTTTTTTTTAAAATAGCTAAAATCAATAAAATCTAAAATTAAGACTGTCACATAAATCTTAATTCTTTGATGAATAATTTATTTGAAATATACTAAATGCAATTTCAATATTTTTTTGATCAGGTTAGAAAAATGAGCAATCGATATTTGATATACAAAAGTTACAGTCGAACTACTATAAAGCCAATCTCAAGAGGACAAACATAAACTTCGTTATGCAGAAAGCTCGTAATATAAATTTATTTGAATATTGAACGTAATAGCAGTGTTTTGGATATTAATTCGCTATAAAGTAAACTTTGTGTACAAAAAGTTCATAAAAGAGAAGTTAAACTATATTTTTCCTTCAAAGAATTTTATTTTCGATTTCCATTTCATAGCTTCACTCTTATATGCATAATTTACTTGAAAACTAAATCAAAACAAGTTTTGTTTGCTTTGGTTACACTGTGCCTTCTTCGAGCTCCCTGCAAACTGGCGCGTGGCTGACACAACAGCAATTTCCAGGCCAAACAAAATAAAATACAAAAAAACAAAAAAAAAAAAAAACATTTCATGCTGCGCCCGCATCTGGACTATAAGTGCAACTGTCGTCTCTTGCATTGTCCCCTCTCGCGCTCTCCTTGCACTGCCAGACCCTAGCTGACGTAGACCCGTTGGGCACATTGGTGCATAGGGCATCTGTTTTACATACTTGACAAATTAATAATAATTACGCTTTCCATTTGTGTGTGTTGTGTGTGTTGTTAGTGAGTGCATTTTGTGGTGGTTTCCCCAACTCTCAAAATGTATGTCTAAGGTTGGTTTTTTTTCTAGCTTGTGTGAAGTTTTTAAGCACTTTGAAGTTAATTTTGATTGATTTCATAACATTTCTTAGATTTATGTGAAGCAGCAAGTTTGTTTATCTAATTGTGGAACTTTCAAAGCTTAGTTTTCTCATGAACTTAGGCATTAGAAGTTAGTTAAACCTTTATCTTATCTTTCAATCTTTCTGTATGTGTTTATTTTTGATTTGGTCATTTTATCACATTCTCAAAAAGGCTACATCTTTCCTTCATAATACACCCTGAATTCGAGAAAAAAAAACATTTACAGATTTACTCCAAGAACTTAAGAGCTTGATTTGACGTGAAAACATAAATAAAATCTACATTTCAAAGTGCGAAGCCATGTTTGGTTGGATAGAGGGTATCTTCTAGTCGAGTACTCTTCTAGTCGAGTATTCTTACTAAATTACTTTGAAGCTGAAATTATTTTTGATGTGACCTATTCAACTTTTTAATGAGCTGTACTTTCTTTCATCTTACGTAATTATAATGTCGTTATATTGAAAAACAAGACTCAATTTAAGTGATTATAAAGTAGATGTTTGAAAGAGTAGAAAAAATCGATTAGTATACTTAATTCTCTTCTCTTCTCACAGAGACTCTTCAACGATGCTGCAAGAAACACATGTGCATATATATAAATTTTAAGTCTGGTGTCAGACTTTGCACGTATCTAACAACTTGCAAATAAGTATATACGTATCTCCATTGTTATAAGTTTACTTCTTGGTCATAAATTATAGTAGAACAAGTAAGCAGTATGTGAAAATCGAAAAAGACTTTGCAGTAGCACGAAGCCAACAAGGCACTATGGGACTCCTCCACAGCCAAAAACCGATATGCATCTCAAAGCGAACCGAGTGCAATGCATTGCAATTTATACCACTTAAGCACTAAAGTTGCACCATTAAAGCCAAAAAGGCGTTAACCCGCCCAGATGCATCCAACGAGGAGGGCGGAGTGCAGCCTGCGAATGTTTTATGTGCTACTTGGTTGCTTGGTGCTCCTTCCACTAGCAGGACTCGGCAATCGCCATGGAGTGCTATATACAGGAGCAGACAAAAAAAGGGCTAAAACATTTTTGGGCAAAAAAAGAAGCGACGTTGCAGAAACCGGATGTGGCTGGATGTGCGCTTATCCTGGCAACGGCAATGGCCATACTTTTTGCCAACATGCAAAATGTTAATTCATTTCCAAGTCAACTTTTGTGGCTCCGGCCACATGAACCGGATTTTTATCTCTCACGTGCGCGGAAGCTTCGACTTTTACCTAGCGTAAAAGGACCAAGACCAGGACCATAACCAGGACTAGAACTAAAACGAATACTAGCTAAACATAATGTTGTGTTAAGTTTGGCAAAAGAGATGCGGGCGTTAGCACATTTCCGTTTCCGCTCTTTGCTGTTAACCATTTGTTGTAGCTGCTGCTTGAGAGCTGCCAGTTTCCATTGTGATAGCACTTAATTTGTGTCCTGTCAACTCTTGAGAGTAAAATGTATCTTAAAGCATTTTCAACCAAATACGTACGTGTGTATGCCATGCACTCGTACTAGTGAGTTTTTCACATGCTGCAAATTGAGTTTTAAAACTCATCTATCATTTTGTGCTCAACTTTTAATAACTGAATTTCCGTCATTTAACTACAATGTAGCAAAAAATATTGACTTTTAATAAGTTTACTGCCGCTGGGTGCACCGTGATGCGAGTCTGTGAGTGCTTTCTGTAAAATGTTTATAATTCAATTATTGCTTTATGAATTGACAGAAGAAGAATATAATTTAAAGAGAACGCATTAACCAAATGTTAAATGAAAAACATTCTGAAAACAGAATTACAAAGTTGTGCTGCTTTTTGTTAATAAAGCTTTTGATTTCTTAATAAAACTGTGCTTTTGGATACAATTTATGAAATAAATGTCAAAAACTTTGTAATACACATAAAATATTTCTTATTAGAGCAGATTTTGAAATTCAAAGCCAGAGACATATGTAATAAATGCCGATACCGAAATCAACATTCAGGATTTCTCTTTAGCTTTTGACACTTTGTTAATAAATTTCCCAAAAAAGTTCCAGAATAAAAGGTTGCCATTTTAACAGTGTTAGTTACAAACTTATGTTTGTTGTTGAACACTGAAATCTACCTTTATTGTTAATATTTATATATTTAGAGAAATTTTCTTCTTATTAATACTGTCAAAAGTATCATCAATGAATCAATATGAACAAACATTGGTATTTTTATCGATAGTTTTTTATTCTGTTCTCAAAGATCTTTTGCTAACAACTATTATTTGAGCTAGAGTCAACAAATTTGATAAGACGATTACTGAAAATCTTTTAAAAATAATGGACCAAGACACAAAGGGATTACGTTCACCAACTATTTCAATATCCTGTCAATTTTTAAATTTGTTTTTTAAAGAAATCGTTTTTTTCATTTTAGAATCTCACTTTCACAGATATGCTGCTCTCTAAAACCCTGTTTAGAAGAAAATCGTTGAAAATCAGAGTCCTCATACAACAGTTATATTTTCCATTTGAAATAGTAGTTCTTATATCGAACTACTGTGAAATACAACTGAAAAATCAAATCAACAAAGCTAAAATAAGAATATTTTCAGTTTTTTAAATCTACAGTTTTGTTGGAAAACATTGACAAAAGAAAGAAACAATCGATTGCCACACACATTTCAAAATTTCAGTCAATTCGGCATATTTTACAGCACCAATTCGCCACATTTTACAACACCTTTGCAAGTCTTGCATAAAACTCTTGCTTAGACGATGTTAGATAAAAATGCATGAACAAGCTGGCCAAAATTGAAACTTCTAAACACCGTTTTACATATTATTTTTCAACTAATGCTCGCTTACACTTAAACCACTGTTCGCACATCAAACCACGCAAAACACCAAACAGCGCTGACCTGCCGATGACGGTGAGTGCGGCTCGTTGCTTGGTTTGTTGGCAGTTGCCAATCGACATCGACATCGATATCGAATATGCAAAGCAAGTGTGGGTGCCAAACTACATGTGTATGTCCACGATGACAACGCAAACGATGTCGATGGAAGAATGGATGCTTGAATGTGTTTCTTTATTTTTTTTTGGCTTTTGGCTTTTGGCGTTGGCTTGCGCCCATGCTTATGTGTCTGTAGATCTGTTTAGACTGTTTTGTTTTGTATTTTGTGTGTTGTATATGTGAATTTGCGAAAGGCGCCCACTCGGCAATATGCAGCGCCCATATGCGGTCATGGAAATGGCCACTGGCTGTTTGTATCGAGCAGCTGACGTTGTTAAATAAAAAAATACAAATGTAGATACATATATATTTACATAAAGAAATGTATGTATGTCTGCGTGGTCGGTGAGTGCATTTACATGACGCAGCGAAAGTGAATCGAAGCCATGATTATGCATGCCATGCTCCATGAACAACAGCAGACAACAACAGACAACATAAAATGCCAGCAACAGCAACAGCAACAGCAATAGCGACAGCGGCGACAGGCAACATCAGCAACATCAGAGTAACAGCCTCAGCAACGCCAACAACAACATTTGACATGTGTTTGATTGGGCTCACGTAGATAGCAGCAGCAGCAGCAGGAGCTGGAGTTGAAGCAGAAGCAGGAGTAGGAGTTGGAGTTGGGACAACAAGAGGAGGACATTGACGAGCAGGATGAGAGCTGCTGACCATTTCGACCAATTTTGTTATGTACTCGTATTGAAAAATCAATGCACAGGCACAGTGCCTGCCACTTACAGCGTGTTGTCGTAAAAACATGACTGCCGGCCACAAATTATGTTAAACGAAGGTGCCACACAGCGGAAGGTGCAAGTCAAGTAGCTGCCCCTTGCTGCTGCTCTGTGGCGATAACAGCAAGACACTCTAGATGCTGCTATTGTTGTCCGTCTGTCCGTCTTTTACAACTCTCGCTGATGAGACCGACAAGGCGTTGCTGACAGACAACACAAAGTTGATGCTCAATCGTCAGAGCAACTGTTGCTTGCAGCAGTAATGACAGAAGTGGCATAAAGGCGGAGCGACATACTTGTCAGTTACTTCTAATTTGCATTGAGCGTATTATGGGGAGTCGCTATAATGATGGGCTAAATTTAGCTGTTGTTAGTAGGAAATATTGGAAAACAAACATTCATTATGATTCAGATTGTGTTGATATATAGGCTTGAAAATTCCCTTTAATCAAGTGGGTTCCGAACTGCTTTTCGATCATTTTCAAACATATCTACATAAGTAGGGGATTTATTTAATACTCCACCAAAGAGGTATTTGATTCAATAAAAGCTTTCACAATACATTTTTTCAAAATATAAACCAAAAACGAAGCTCTGAATCTATAAAAGTAATACTTTTAAGATATAAATAATCATTAAACAATCGATTATCGTTTTTACACAATGCCAATCGATAGCAGTTTGATTAATTGTTCAACATAAATCGATATTTTAAAGACAAAAACTGTTCTTGCTTTATTTAAATCACGATTTTTGAAAATGTTATGAAAATCAAAAATAAAACCTGGTTTATTTTCTATTTGTGGTTTTTTTAAAAATGTTTTTTTTCAGATTTTTGCAATTTTTTCACAATCGAATTTTATGAAAGATATCGATGAACGATAATCGCAGCAAGCCAAAAATCATCGATTAGGAGTGTCAATTAATTGACTAAATCAACTTTTCGATTGTTTTTAGCAACGCTAATAGTATTTATTGCATTTTACTAATAACTGAACAAAATTCTAAACAACATTTAGATATCAGTCTTAAGCATTTTCTGTTTACAATATAACCCTAGCACAAATGTTCTTTACGTGGTATTTGAAACAAACACATTAACAATTTTTATCATTCTTGTACATCGTGATCTTTCCCTCGTCTGACCCTTTTTTGGCGTGCTCATCAATTTTATAGTACAGGGAGTATTTTTTGAATCAACTGAGCCATGAAAATGTGGTGCATGTAATTTATAGCAATTTCCTTCTTGCTTTAGCTGCACTTTTTATTGTTGTTTTCCATGCTGTTGTTGCTGTTATTATTTTGAATTCTACGCCCGCTTATATGCAAATTTGGCTGAACACAGCTCTCCCCTCATTCAACTAAAAATACAAAAAATATATTAATTTATGCAACACTTGAGTTTATATTTATTGTTGTTGTTTTGCTTTCGCTGTTGTGATTTCACGCTACATTTGCTTAGAGCACAAATTTATATACCTCTTGTCGTTGTTACACTTAGTTAGTAATTTATTTCATTAGTTGCTTGCGACTTATACGAGTAATATGTACGAGTATGTGGCCCGAACTAAGTGGCAATTGTCAGCAACCACAGTTCATATGTTTATATACTCTGTAAACTAATGTGAAAGTGTTGTCGATATAAAGTTATCATATTTAAAGCAAAATTAAAAAAACAACATTTTTAAAAAACAGTATTGTGAAAACTTATGCATCTTTGTAGTCAGAATATTTCATAGCGATCAGGTAATTACACCGATTAAAGAAACAGTGTTTAAAAAATAGCATAAGAATATTTAAAATTTTAGACAATGCAATTTTTGCCCCCTTTTTGATGCATTTTCATCTTGCATCGTCTAAATAAGATTTTATCTTGCGCAGAAGTTTGTTTCGTCTATCTTGCACAGAAATAGAAACGTTTCTATTCGGTGCATGATCTGCTGCAAGACTTGCCATAAGTGTTGTAAAATGTTGCGAATGGGTGTTGAAAGACATGCCGAATTGGCCGTTTGAGTTTGAAATGTGTGTCGCAATAGATTTTTTCTTTCTTTTGACAATATTTTCTATCAAAACCGTAAACTTAAAGAATACTCTTAATTTTGATTAATTTTCTTTGTTGATTTGTTTTTTTATCTGTATTTCAGTGTTATATAGAAAGTTTTTATTAGTAACAGTGTTTCAAATGGGAAATTTAAATGTTGTAAAACGGTTCAATTCTATTTCTTTATTTTTCATACTTCTTACTTTTCAAACGATAACATATTTTTATCAGTGTTTCAAATGGGAAATATAAGTGTTGTAAAACGATTCTATGCAACTTTTTGCACGCACTGTTTAAACGAAGACATGTTTTCAAGAAATGTCTCGCAAGCAACTTGATTTCACGCAAGAATTGCAACATTTAAACACCGCTTTAGAGAGTATCTTGCAGTCGAGCATTACTCTTTTGTTGTTTTACTCTAATTGCTTGCATTTTTACAAAGAATTGACGACTTCAAATGCTCGGCTTGTTAGCCGTTGTCGCTGTCGCTGCGCAGCACTGCACTTGAGGGCGTGGACGGGGGGCGTGGGCGTTTCCTGCGGCACACGCAACATGCGCGCATTTCCATTTTATATGGCGAGGCATTTGTGTAAGTTGAAGTTAGTTGCATATATCTTGTTATTAGCGCCTTAATGAACCTCTTTACAGCTGCCAATCACAATGCGGCCATTTAAAAATATGGCCAGTAGTTAACACATATATATGGAGCTAAAACCAAGACATCGGCTCCAAATAAAGTGCATAATTCGCTTCAAACTGATATTCATGTAGGAGGCGTGAAATGTAACTCCTTTTTTTTTGTCTTGTTTTTTTCCTCAAATGGACCAGGGCCGTGTAAATTGGTCATTGACATGGTCAAACTGCGGAGGTTCAGCAGTTAGATGGTTGAATGGTTGAATGCTTGGACGCTTGGTTAATAGAGTAAGCATTTTGAATTATGACTGAATCGCTAAAACGGTGGGCGATCATTGTAAGCTGCTGCTATAATGGATATTAAAGTTGATGGTGTCATAAAAGCTTAAATTTCTATATAAGAGTTGAAATTAGATATTTTTAATGACATTAAAAATGGCGAATTTTGTAAATTTTGGCTGAGAAATATACTCATTATGAAAATAACAAGGTTTAAGTTTGTTTGTTTGTCTTAAAATATAATTTCTTAATTGATTTTCAGCTCAACAATGGTTCTTTCAAGTGTCACAAATTAAAATTATATCAAAATTGTTTATACTAAAGATTTTAGCTATTAAAGCATAAACATTTAATAGATTTGATTGAGCAGAAAATAAACTCACAAAGTTTTCAATATGAGCTTTGAACTTCAATCTTTTGTCTGCATTATTAACAACTGTTGACTTTCATAATTAAACATTATGTTGAAGGTAAATGCCTATTTGTCCAACAATTGTCAACAGCAGTCATTTATAAATATATAAATTGGTCAGATAATGGCAATAAATTCTCGCCTCCACGGATTGTCCAGACGAGCTTAACTCTCAGCTGTGGTCAGACGACCAGACCAATTGGCTATAACAATGATAAGCAGCAAGCAGCAGCAGCAGACAAAATAATAATAATTTATAATAATTGTGCAAAATTAAATTATCAATTGCAGCCGTCAAGCAACACGCAATAAATAAATTATTCGCTGGGAAAAATGTGAACTGCGAGAAATTGCATTTTCCCACAGGATCGCAAGTTGAGGCCAAGCTGAGGGGCGCGCACACACACTGGGGTGTGAATGTGTGTTTGTATACAGTGTGTATGGGCATAAAATTGCATCAATAACACTAGACAACACAAGTTTTGTTACTACAACGCTGTAGTTGTTTCTGTTATCGGAAAAGAAACTAAGGAAACGATTAGTTCTTTATATAGAAAGTATCTAAATGAGAGATTGATTATTTTATCTGTATACAGAAAAGAACTAAGAAAGCGATTAGTTATTTTGTCTATAAAGAAACTAAAGTAACGATAAGTCCATTTTGATCCGTAAAGAAACTAACAAAAAACGATTAGTTCTTCTATTCGGAAACGAACTAAAATAAAGAATAGTTCTTTTATCTCTTTTTGAACTAACGAATCAATATGTTCCTTTATCCCGAAAGGAACTAAAAGAAAGATTTTTTATTTTATACTAAAGGGAACTAAAGAATCGATTTAAAGAAAGATTAAAGAAACATTAGTTCTTTTATCGGGAAAGGAACTACTAAACTACATCCGCAAAAGGAACTAGAACGCCCAACTCTAATAAGAAGCAAAAGAGCAACATTTGGAATCACAAAAAGAATTTAGTTTTGTTGTGCAGTGTAAATTGCATAGCCAGCGGCTTCCGCCCCAAAATGCATTTGAACTAAGCGGATGAGAGGAAGTTTGCCAGCGTCTGTATTTGCGTTATGTGCATTTCCGCTGGCCGGCACGTGCAAGCAAAATATTGACACTCACAGCCAGCGCCCCAGGCCCCTGCCAGCCACTGCCCATGCCCCTGCCCCTGTCCGTGTCTCGCCTATGCCCTTACTCCGAGTCCGCATAAGGCGTAGATGCGTGCAGGAATATCACACATGTTGACGCTGTTGATAACGTACATATATATTTTAGCCAGCGGATATCAAAGCCATATTTCATTCAAAATCAAACAAAACAAAACAAAACCAAAACATGCACCAGGGGCTGGTTTTGGACGTCATCAATTATGACGTCAGACGCCAACGACACGCCTCTGCGCTAAACAACAATGCGAGATCTAATTTGCCATTGTATTGCATATTCAATTTCAAATTGAATTGAATTTAGCTCGATTTATACTATTTACGATGTACATACATGTGTGTATATAACAAGCCACATCGCCAAAGCGCCTAATGGCATCCAATCAACGCTCTGTTGTTGACTTTGGGGTCTGACCTTTGCGGCTGGCACAGGTGCCCAATTACAGACAGGTGAAATGCGTAGCCGTTGAACAATTGAAACAGGCGTGGTGAAGCGTTCAATCGCAGAGGAGGGGAAAGTTTAGCTCGCTAATTAAGTACGTAATATGGCTTAGTGCTTTAAAGAGCGGTTCTTCAAATAGCAAGAAGATGTATACCCTTGCAGAAAAGATTTGCATAAGAAAACTTAATTTTCAACTGATTGTTCCTATGGCAGATATAAGTTACAGTGATACGATTTTGATAAAATTCGATCAACATGTGTAGAACGTGCTTTAATTTAGATATAGTGAGTTTGGTCGAGATATTTTGAAAAACAAAAAAGTTGTTCATACAGAAACTTATTTTCAACCGATCGTTCCTTTGGCAGCTACACAAAAACACAAAGGTTTTTCAGATAAAAACTTATTTTCAACCGATCCTTCCTATGGCAGCTATAAGATATAGTCGTCCGATTTTGATGAAATTTTGTCTTCGTTCATAAGCTGTCCTTAAACATAGGTTAAGTGAGTTTGATTGAGTTTTCTTGAAAATCAAAAAAGTTTTTTATACAAAAACTTATTTTTCAACAGATCGTTCATATGGCAGCTATATGTATTAGTGATCTGATGTGGCCAATTCAACTATAGGTACTACCTGTAGAAAGACGAAGCATCTGTGCCCAGTTTCGTCAAGATAACTCTAGAGTAAAGTCCTGAAAAACGCATATAAACAGACAGACAGACGGAAAGACAACAGACAGAAAGACAAAAGAAAAAGCATGATTACCGATATAGCCACTATAAAAGCAATGCGTGTGTATTACTTTTGGAACTTAATTTATGAGTAATTTTAAAAGTCAAGTCGAGACTTAGACAACTGGCCATAAATCAATGCAAAAGAAGAAGCAATGTTTATCAATCAAAACGAAAACTAAAAATAAGTTCGATTGGCTATCAAAACTTTAGTACGAGTAACGAAACTACTTAATTGTGTGCATTTTAATCGGAATCGACGATCTAAGAACATTTATCTTATTCTCAGGAAGGCGTCTCAACAACTAGGGCCATAAATTTCTTTAATATGCAGCGATTTAAAATTTATTGAAAATTCAAATTATGGCAATACGACGCTTAGACTAGCATTCTATGTATATGTATATGTGTATCAACTAGTTAGTATAGCTCATGAACACTTCATATGGTAGGGTTGGGATGAGATAGAGGGCGTCAGTGTGCGCACAGCTTCCGGCAAATCGTTGGCTCCTGGTCGGGTTTCATCTGGTCATCTGGTATGTATGTGTATGTGCGACGTGCCCTGTTTATCTCAATCATCGACAGCAATTCCAGCATGTCCAGCATGGCAATCAGCCACTGGACAGTGGACGTGGCCTATTTGAGTCTCTTTCGCACTCACACACACTCTCTCTCTCTCTCTCTCTCTCTTTCTGTCTCTTGGTCTGGTTCGCTTTTAATGAAATTTCTTAATTGAAGCTGCTCGCCGCTCGGTAAAAATATCAGCAGACATGTTTTATGCCTTTTTGTTGCTGTTGTTGTTGTTGTCGCTCTTGATTTGATCTATATTAATCAAGATCAGGCTGGCGTCTCATATATGTTTATATATATGTTTACTTGTACAGCATTGAAACTGGCCTCTAGAAAGCAATCGGTTCGTCTCAGCCGTTTGTCGTTTCTTTCTGATCTTGTTGATTAAATTACTGAGATTTCAATTGTATTCTTAATCATATTTGTGCAAAGCGTTTTATTTCGGTCATGAACTCGGCTCATGCAAATTTATTGCCCATTTTATTTTCAAATAATATATATTGCTCATTTCGAATATTTGAGAGTGTTTTACTTTTTTGTTTACTTGCCAATCGACGTCAAACTCATTTTGTATATAACATTTCATTCGACACATGTTTCATCGATTTTAAACAATTCAGCCATCTGTGTGGCAAATTTGGGGGCCAAGGTTGAATGGATGCATACAATTTTCAACTTTTGACACTGTTTCAGCATTTTACATTTTCAAAAAAACTCTATAATGATTGGAAAATGTATGCAAAGTTCTAACAATCTTTTACCTTAAAAACATATTTAAACAATTTAAATTGCTCTAATCGAGTGTGCCCGACTACGAGACTCACTGCTTCCAACTTGCATTTCAAGCAGTTCAGCGGCAACACAAGCAACTTGGCCAGTGCATGTCAAACTTTGATGCTATTTATCTGATCGTTATGAAATTTACGCAACCGATCAACATTGATTAGACATATACATGTATGTGTACCAAAAATCAAAGCTTTATCTCTAAAATTGTGGCTGTGGGGGTTTTTTTTCGATTTGCATATGGTATATGCTGAGATCGACGAGTTCATACGGACAGACAGACAGACGGACATGGCTCAATCGACTCGACTGTTGATGCTGATAAACAATATATATTGTTTATATGTTCGGAAATGCCTCCTTCTGCCTGTTACACACATTTGCAGTACTTTAAAACTCCCTTTTTCCCATTTTTAATGGGAACAGGGAGTAAAAACTTAGAAAAAAAATTTAAAAAATGCAAATCAAATCGATGCCTATATATTCCCATTTCCAACATAAATAAAAATCTGTGCCATATTTATTTTTCTTGGCAAGACCATATTTCTCGATTTTTAACTATATATGGCACTCTTTAAAGAAATGCCAGCTTGCATACATTAAGAACAAATTCTGAAATTTGCCAGCTCGGCGCATTTTCTGCTTCAACTTTGTTTATTTATTTACACAAACCGAAATCAGCCGCACAGTGGGCCAAGCTAAACAAATGTTGTGGTAGTTGTCAAAGATATATTATTTTTGGTAGTTTTTTTCAAATAGCATTTCAAATAGCATTTCAAATACCATTTCTCATATTCAATACCTAACATGACAACTAGCTCGAGGCGGCAGCTGTCGCGTCATTTCAAATCAAATCTTAGATCCAAAAAAACACAATGACCACACACACAGCTTTCGAGCAACGGACTCAATTAGGCTTCCTATCAAAGTTGATGTCCGCTGGCGCCCTTTGTTTGCCCAACTAACCCAACAACACATATCAGAATCGTAAGCGATATCAAAATCGAAGCGAGAAAAAGTCATGTTCATAATTGTGTTTTGATTTCATTAAAAATAAATAAGTTCTTGTTAACGAGATCGCATTACTTTTAGAGTGAATCCCACTAAAGGCATTCACCTTGATGATTTTTATGGTATTTTGAAGACTTTAATTGTTTTGCTTTAAAAACCATTCTGTTTGCATTTCTTGATTAGTTTTTAAATAATGTAAGCAACATTTTCTTCGTTTAGCAAATATATTGTTTATTCGACATAAATCGACATTTTATGTTTATTATTTAAAACCTAAACATTGCTTAATTAGTTGATTGTTTTTTGGATGTCCATAAGGATATTTATTTCCAATTAAATCAACTTTGAGCTAAATAATAAAAATTCAAGTTGACCTATTTTCCACTCACAGTCAGTTCAATTATTTTCACATTACATGCACTTTCCCCCGCATGACGATTAGATTCTAAGGCAATTTTCCAACATTGATGGCATCGTTTGACCAAAGACCATGTAAAGCACGCAATGAAAGACGCTACAAAACAATGACCGTAATGTTACTCGCTTTTTAGTAATTTCAGCAACAAACACATTGTTCAAAACAAAGTCTAATTTTTCGTTGCAAACTTTCTTTTTTCAATTACAGCCAAAAAAATAAAACAATAAAAAGGTGCTTTGTTGGCCTTTGAAATTTCAGCTCAAGATCATAATGACAGCGTTAGCTAAATGGCGAAAACTGTAGCGAAATCGAAAGCCTGTGAGCTAAGCGAGAGAGGAAGGTGGAGGGGTAGGGGACATTTTCAATAGCTACTGTAAACCAGATATGTATGTATCATTAATTTGAATAAATCATCAAAGCCAAGGCCAAGTCAATTAAACGCCCAAACAACAAATTTATTAGTTTGGCGAGGCAAAAAGTTAAACCTGCATTTTAAAACAAATTAATTAAATTATAATTTGTTATTTTCAGTAATAGAAATGAGTAAATCAACGCTGCAGGTTGAAATTTTTCATAGAATATGCATACTCATGCATACCATGTAACTTTTAGGAGAAAAATAACTTTTAGTTTAATAATAATATGCAATAAAATAATATTTTAGCTAATTATAAGAAAACCTTTTTATTATTATCATTTATTCTATTAAAATATTCAATATCAACATTTAATATATTTATAAATACATATGGGCATTTCCGGAAAAGAGTTCTACCACCGCCGAAAACTTAAAAGTCATTTTTAGTACCCAATACTTCTGAATTATATGCTTTAGTCGATGTAAATTGTTAGATATTGATAAAAATCTAACAATTTACAATCCAGTTCCATAACTATTATGAGCAAATCGACTGCAATCTGCAAAAATCGCTTGTTGCTCTTGTTTTGCTCATTTTTAGACCGTTTACTCTTTTAATTTTACGTTGTCAAATGAGCTGATACTTGACGAAAGCAATTTCAAAGGCATTCAATAACCAACCACTAACTAACAAATGTGATAAGCGATCAATTTAACCAAGCTTAGATGTAAATATTCAAGTGCAAAGTCAATGCAAATCGTGTAACGTTCGTGATGTAACGTTCGCGATAGTTGTAAATTTAAAAAAGATAAAAACTATCCGAATTATTTGAAAATGATAAATAAATATTGAAAACTGCATTGTTTCTTTATAGTTTGAAATTATTTTCCATTAAATATTTCATTCAAATTCGCAGACTTTTTAATTTTTCCAGATACTCTCAAACGAGACTTCTATATTTTGTAACGTTCGCGATCGCTGCTTTTTTCAAGTAATCTGAAAACGTTAAAGCTATCGAATTTGACTTTTGCTATTTTTCAGTGCACCCAAAAAGCAATTAAGCTACCAAAAAAATTATGTTAAAATAAATGCTTTTGTTATTTTATTTTCAATATAAATGCGTACGAATGTAACGTTCGCGAACCTGGAAATGCACATATTTAAATGATAGTCAATGTGAAATTAATACCGGCGAAACATATATTAAGGTAAAATTTATTTTAACTGAAGCAAAAGAACATTGTTATTGAAGTTTTATTTACGGAAATGAATACTTGATGAAAATACCTATAGAAAACTACGGTAAGCCTAATTTGTTTGATTTTCCAGCACGATATCAATGAAGCGTAAAGTCAAACATTTGCTGAACGTAACAAAGGGTTCGAATTTGATCAGACTAATCAATCATAATTTTCAACAAGAAAAAGACATCAAGATCGCAAAAGCAAATCGACTTGGGGCAATGCCACCAAGCTTGAAAAAGTTTGACCAACGAATAATAACAAAGCTCGAAATGAAATGTAAAAAAAAGATGGGGAGTGTAGAGCTGGGCAAGCGTAACAAGCGTTGGGAAATGATCAATCGATCGCAAGCATATAACCGAGGGCAAACTGAGACTATACGTATGATGGAGCTGTATCTTAACGTTCTGTCAGCTGCACTTTATGAGCCAGAACGCAGTCATCAAAACTATGAATGAAACTAACCATGTGTGTGTGCGTGTGTGTGTGTGTGGTGTGTATGCGTCTATAAATTAAAGCTAATGACTTGTAAAAATAACAGAAAAATCATGCATAAAAAGCAACTAAAGATAACTTTCAAATCATCTGAAAGATGCATTTACACGCCATGCAGCGAACACAGATGAGTTTTTCTGCATTCAACTTTGTTTGTTCTCCACAGGTCAAAATGCAGTAAACACAACGGATTTGTTGTTGTTGTTGTTGTTGCTGTATTTGTTATTGTTGTTGTTATTCAGTGGAAACCGAAACAGTTAAAGCGGCTGCAAGTCTGTATCCGATTCTGGCTCTGCAACTTCAGCCAACTGGCAAAAGGCTAACGACTGCGCCAAGTTTATCAGCTGCAACAACCAATTTAACAAGTAAAAATATGCTAAAAAATCAAATGATCGACTTCTAGATACTCTGTAGCAAATGTAGACTTTTTTTGCTTCATTTTGATAGTTTAGAGTAAGATGCTACACATTAAAATTACCTTAATTGCATTGTATTTTCAACAGTATTTCCCTTGATTGTTTTCATTTTCACTTATCACAAGATTTTGCGAATTGATTTCACTTGCATATGATTGTATTTACTAGCTCATCAAAAATAATGCACATGCATACGTTCATACCTATTCCCATTTCCGATAACTTTGCATTTCTTATCGTTTTTGATTTCATGTTCCTGTTTTCGAATGAAGTTCGAATTGTTCTCTTTTAATATGAGTTCGAATACTTCAAATTCAACTTTTGAACCTAATTTTCCATTGATATTCGGTATTCAGAACAGCAATCAATTCCGTTTTCGCAAATTTCGCACTGAAATTCAGTACAAGTGAAAGCAGGAACACGGCTGTATGCTTTAAAATTTCGCAAAATTTGGCTATTGCGTTTTTTAAAAACAACAAACTCTTAACTTTTTGAAAAGTGGAACTAATTTATGTTCAATCAAGATTTATATTATGGCTAACTGAATGCATATACCTTACATATACCCTACGACTATAGGGTGCATTGAAAACAGCCGCAGAACAGTTGCATGCAACAGACGCCAGTCTGGGATCAAGTGAGCGGTGAGTCTGTGTGTGTGTTGGAGAACGGCTTACAACTACGAAAAGCAACGACAGAACCGAAGAATCGTTGCATGAGTCACACCTTTCTGGGGATTTGTTGTAAAGAAAAAGCGTAGAATCGAAGAATTTGTAAAAGAGACGCAAACAAGTTACCTGGAACAGGGAACAGAGAGAGGGGAACAGAGAGCGGGGAACAGAGAGCGGGGAGCAGGGAGCAGGGAGCAGGGGCACAGCTTGCGTGACAGTTGTGTGGGTAAGCGGCTTAAGAGATCGTCAGGCTATACAAGTTACTGCGCACTATTCAAGTCAAAGGAATAGGCAAAAGGCTTTGCCTTTGACTGCTACCGAAATTAATAATGATTTACAAAATACAAAAAAAAAAACATAAAGTTTTTATGAAGTTAAGTTGTAATCAGGAAACTTGCCATTAATTTGAAACTATGGTAATTGCCACCCAGAAGCAATCATATTTGGAGTCAACATTTTAAAATTGAACTTTTTTATTTGCTGTGAAAACATGTAGGGTTTCGAACTGAAAAAGAATTTTCATCTTTGGAATATAGTACTTAAATTATCTCATCTAATCTTAAGACATAATCGTTTTCTAAATGGATTAGAGCTATAAAACAGTCAAACTAAACGATCAGTAACATTTTAAGCACATTTCGATAAAGCAAACAATTAAAAAGTCAAAGGTGACCGACTAGTACATACCCTCTCTTAAGATAACATGCACTCGTATTTACACATGAGGATAAACGGGTTAGATAAATAGGGATGTCAGTTTGCTCAAAAAAAGGGAAAATGTTGAAACCTAAGAAAATTCAAATTCACACTATTTTTGGTAAAAAAAAAAGGAGGAAAAATTTCCTTAATATTAATTCATCTTTACATAAAAATTAGAAAAAATTTAAAAAGAAAAGAAAAATCTTTTACAAATGAGCACATTTTTCCATTATTGAAATTAATATTATCTCATAAATATAGAAAATATTCTATAAAATAAATAAATAATTTCAATTCTTTGTCGAAAACATGGATTTGAAGTGAAGAAACTAATGTTAGTTTTAAAAAAATTATAACCTTTGGCCTAATTAATTAATTGATTTGTCTTCTCTCTTCTGTATCAAATATCAGCACTTTATCTAACATAATATCCAAGAATTTACTAGTAAACGAAAAGGAAAAGATTGACGCTAATTAGGAATACATACAAATACACATTGTACATCCAATGGTATCGGATGTGTTTCCTTTTACCTTTTCGCCTAGTTTTCAAGTACAGGGTATACAGATAACCCGTTCTGTAAAGTTTTTGCGCGACAAGCCAATCAAGTTTGTTGCAGAATGGCTAAGATACGAGTAACTATTAAGATAGTGGAATACGAAACAGCAGAACTGAAGCTGTCGAATGAAGTTCAAGACAACAACATCCACATCAATACAAAAACAAAGACATACACACAAGTGGTCGACACGACGACCTACTATTTGTGTCCGGTCAGTGCGCATAAAGCCAATACTTTAATGGCGCCAGACACATCCTGAGCTCGTAACTGGAACGAAAGAATCGGGGGAAAATCAAACCCCACAAAAACAAAACGAAAACGCGTCATGAAAACCTACTTAAACAGAGTGCAGCGCAAGAGAAACAGAAACAGAGATAAAGATAGAGAGAAAGCAAGTAGGACTCAGACAACAACAACAACAAGAAGAACGAAGGCGGTCACAAAAACAGGATGCGCATGCGCAGCAGAAATAAAACCAAAGGTGAGCGTGAACATCATAATGACGTTCGTTGAGCGAAGGTAGAATCAAAACACATAAAAAAAAAGCGAAATCAAAGAAATCAACAAATAAACAGAAAAGGAAACGTTTGTCAGAGCACACATACACACACACACATGCAAACACATTCACAATAAAGTGAAGAACAAGAGCGATAAGAGCGGCGCACAAAGCAAAGGAAACGTTAAACGGGCGAATAGTCCATGAAAGCGTTAAGGGGAAAGGGAAATGGCAAAGAATAAACGTCATCGAACAGATTATGCTGCATAAATTATCAAATGCAAAAGACAGTGCCAAAAGGGAGCGCCGCAGATGTCCACTGACAAGCTGACATCAGTGTTGCCAATTTAGCCATTTTCACGTCAGAGCTAGCTATTTGTAAAAATCAAAAGCGAGTAACTATTAAATCTGGTGGCTTTAAAGCTAAACTTTTTTCCTTAGTAAATCAGCTATTTTTGTTTAGCTATTTATAGATGTTGGTTTGCATAAAAACAAACATTTTTAAACATGTGTTACGTTTAGAAAAAACATTTTCGCCAACACTTTATAATACTTTGACGTTTTAAGACACCCATATAAACTTAAAAATTTAAAAAACAAAGTCCAGTAGATTGAAGAATTCTGTATAATGCCTTGCTTGTCACTTTATTATTGCCATGGTCCAACGCAAAGGGAAAAAGATTGTTCAGCCACGCTGAGAAAATAAATTAGGGTATAGAATGGTATAAGATGTAAATTAAGTTCAACTTATCAATCAAATTTTACATACATATTTTCAAAAAATAAGATTAAATTTGCTTTAAAAAAGGTATCAGCCATCTTGATTGGCTATTTTCGGATAAAGTTAGCTATTTGTAGCTAGTTTTAAGCCCAGTTTAGCTATTTTTGGGCTATCGACAGTTGACAACAGTGCTGACAAGCTGACACTAGAACGAAAAACAGCTAGAAAGCAAGAGAGTGAAGAGAGAGTAAGCTTGAGAGAGGCAGCAACGACTCAGGCAAACATTACGACCTGTAAATAATTGTAATTTACGAACAGACAACTGGCAAAGCTGGTACAGAGAGACGGGACAGGCTTTGCATCAACTACCATGAACCATCTACCGTCTACCTGAGCAGCGAGCGGTAATGGTGCAAAGGTAAAGAGATGACGATGACGATGAAGAAGAAGAATAAGCAGCAAGAGACGCAGCAGCAGCAGCGGCAGCGCAATAGCAAACAAGAACAGCACGTACAAGAAATTAGCAAACAGAACTCTGTACATAGAATTGAAGTAAAAGCGAAACGTCAACCCCAAACACAACTCTACACAAACATACATACACGCATGCATACATATGTTCTAACATATATACACAGATACATTCAAACATACAGACTATGATTATGAAGCTAGGCTGCTGATCATAATGATGAATGGCCAGCAGCCAGACATGTAGTGTATATGTGCAGTGTACAAGCACATACATATGTATATGTATGTATGTATATGATAAAAAAAGAAACCCTGTGGCATTTGTACAAACTAAGTTACACACACACACACACACGGACACACGTCGGCCCCATGGACATTGGACCACGCGTAACGCGTTTCTTGTAATCGTGGCCAGAATCGTAAAACGTGATCGAGTGCCTTATGTACAATGCATTGGCTTGGCCTATTGTAGTTGTTGTTGTAGTTGTAGTTGTAGTTGTAGTTGTAGTTGTTGTTGTTGCCACTTTCAATACTCAGTATACCTTATATGGAATAAATGGGTATATTTGAAACAGTTTGTGCTAAAAGGCCTGTTTCCATTTCCGGGAACTTTTCATTCCGAATCGTTTTCGATTTTGTGATCCTGTTTTTTTATACTCTTATTTAAATTTTTTTGAAAAAAAAGAAAGAGAGCATATTGGGCTTGTGAAATGTCCGTCTGTCCGTCCGTCCGTCTGTCTGTCCGTCCGTATAAAATAAGTTTTTTTCCACAGTTTTGAAGCTAGTGTCAAGAACCCATCCCCCCCCAACCACCGCCCCTTCCCTCACAAACCGCAAAAACCTATATCCACTACAGTTTTACAGCTCGAGTAACCAAATTTAGCACAAGGGCTACTAATCACTTCCTTGATTGATCTGACTAAAAAAATTTGGCCACGCCCACACCCGCCCCCACAAATGAGCAAAGTCTGTATCTCCCACACCCCTTTAGCTAGAATCACCAAATTTTGCAGGTTGAATTCTATTGCCCTATTAAATAGATTGACTGCAACGTTCTTATCTTGTTTGTATTTGAAACATCGATTTATTCAAAATGATTAATCGAAACACTATCGATTGTAATTTTATAGAATTTTTATCCCTAGATTAAAACATTTGTACAGGGTATCTCGCTGCTGTGCACATTTACCCATAGCACTCTTAATTCTTTTTTGCCATTGCTTGGATTTGTATCTGTTGAATGTATTGTAGTATGAGTATTTTGTTTTCAGTTCGAGCCAAGAGCTTTTTCATTAGGAATATACATACATACATGTGCACAGCTACAAAAACAAAAACAAGAACAACAATAGCAACAACAGCAACATGAATAACAACAATAGTTTATATTTTGACTGCCTACTAAAATGTTTTTTTATTTTTCTAGCTGCGCGATTCAGTCTCAATTTAGTTATTTGCTGTTCAGTTGTTGCGTTCTCTTCTCTCTTCTGTCTTCCCTCTTCTATCTTCCGTCTTCCGCTTATTCCCTGACAACGTTGAGATAATTTACAAGTCTGGGCAGAGAAATTTACATGCAGACCAGACCAACAACATCTTGCTCTGGTATTGTTTTCCTGGATGAACTATAAGTTGTGGGTCAATGAATCAATGAATCAGCGCGTGAATGCTCTGCCAACAGCTGTGCGAATTTTGGATCAACATGAATAAGAAATTGTTTTACTTTTTACCCCTTAACATCTGAAGAGGAACTTTACAGTTATTTTTAAACAGTACTCCATGTTAGTTAACGTGTTAAGTTCTGTCTGTAAACTAACGTTCAAAATATAAAGCTAGTTTTTCTAGCTTTTTTTTTTCAAAATCATATACTTTTTTTAGCTTTGTTCGTCGGTTAGTCAAAAATTTTCTTCTGATCAATTCTTTTTTAGAATTTATTTCACAATGTTGTTTTAAAATGGCTATGATCATATCTCTCTCTTATTTATTATATAAAAGCGTATTTCAACAACCATTAATCCAATATCATAATCATATATCCAATATTTTTTGTTAATCAGAGTTCTTAACTTCATAAGTTACATTCAAGTAGTTATAATGTTTGACATAACACTGTGTAAAGCAGTCCACGCTAGTGACGAAGCATTACGAAGAGTTTTCACTTTCGGTAAGCTATTGTTAGAGTGAATTTGAACAATCATTCAATTGTCTAAAGAATTTAGTTCACTAGATTAGCAGCAATAAGAATATTTTGAATATTTAAGGAAACATCAAAACCGCAAAATGTTGACGAAAACTAAAACCGGAACCGAGCTGATAATTTACAGTAGATGTTGGTGTTGATTAGGTTTATATTGCTTTGGATAGCTATCTTATTGACTATCTTCCATTTTATTTTGAAAACTTAACAGCACCTAACATATATGCTATGAATATTAGAGAAAACGATCTAAAAAAAAAAAAATAATTGCTTGTTTTCAAGACAAACAATCTTTGCCGTACCACTAGATTTGTTATCATTACTTTTAAAAACAAGTTGTCATGGTTATATCTTTGTCATACTTCGTTTTGAGTAGTCAAACAAATATTTGAGATAACAGTTCTTAAGAATTTGTTTAACTCAACTGCATTCAGTTGCTTTTACACTTAACACTTAACTTGCAGCCAACTTGTTTCAATTCGCTAGTTGCTAATTGAATACGGTCGTAAATTGAAAACCGGTAGCTACTTAGCGCCAAATATCACAGTCATCATTTAAAATTTGCATTAAGCTAAAGTTATGTTACATACGAGTATAATCTTCAACAATAAATAATTATTTCCGTTGCAAACGACTCCCACACACAAACTAAATTGATTGGGGTGTTCACGCTCAGTGCTTAAACGTGTAAGCTATTGAAATTCAAGTTGAATGCAAACTTAAAACAACCGAAATCAACAACTTTTGAAACATTTTTAAGTAGATATATGCTTTTGAAGTCATTTTTCTCTATGTTCCGTTCGAAATTTGCGGAAACGAAAAAGCGAAAACGATACCATTCCGATCGGATATCAGAACAGTAATTCGTAAATCGTTCGGAATTCATTCGTTTTTACTTTTCAAAAACGTACTGAATTCGAAGCAGGCCTGATAGTGATCTGATTTTTATGAAGTTTTGTTGACATGTGTAAAACGTGCTTAAAATTGGATAAATCAAGTTTGTTAGAGTTATTTTGAAAAAAAAAACAAAGTTTTTTATACAAAAACTTAGTTTTCAACCGATCACTGCTGGTCTGATCAGACAGTCTAGGCAAATTTGCATAGATTAAAAATGATGGTGCTTTATAAGCTTAGATAATGGTTGTCAGATAATATCAATTATTATTTGTAAATGGTTACGCCTACGCTTAGATTAGAACACAACATTCCATATGCAAAAAAAGTAACTAAGAAGAAGAGATAAAAACCAATTAGTAGAGACGAGAAATTTAAGAAGCGATTGAAGAGAATTACGCGCATAATTTAGTATCGATATCGCGATGCTTGGGAAACAGGTTTTGAGTTTGGATTTGGGATTGCTTAAGCTTATTTTGTAAGGCTATTACTTATTTACTATTAAAAAATATGTATTTAGTTTTTAAGATTTAAAATTTGGTTATAAGTTAATTATAATTAAACTAACAGTTAAAACTCTAAGTTTATTTCAATATGAGTTTTTAATTTAGTTATATTTATATTTCAATTCATTTATTTATGTTTTTAAATTTAATTTATTTTTTTTTTTTATTCCGGATTTATCAGTTTTAGAAGTTATATGACTTAAATCACCAGTCTTCATTTTACATAAGTTAATAATACATATTTTAAATGTTTATAAGTGTATTAGTATTTTAACGGTAATTGTGTTTGTTTTACAGTTAGTTTTACAGTTCCCCCTGTCAACTTACCGCTTTTGAGACGATCATTAATTAAATCCTCAATCAGCTGAGGACACTCGCATTCGATAGCATAACAAAACTGCTTGAACTTCTCGAAGCCACTTTTGGCAATGATATCGATAAGATTTGAACATTGCAGTCGCAGAATTTCGGCATCGTTGAGAGCTTCCGTAACGACGACGCCGACGTTGACGTTGACGCCAACAGAGGGGGTTAGAGAGCGATTGTCGCTCTGAGCATGATCACCGTTGACACTTGCACTGCGAGAGGAGCCTGCTAAGCTAGCGCTATAATCGCCGCCTACGCCGCTGACGCTGGCGCTGCAGCCGCTGCCGCTGCCACTGCCGCTGCCACTGCTGGCGACAGCGCTCAGCTTGCGTTTTGTCAAAGCGCCCACGCTTGAGGGTGCGCTGCCCGTTTCAACAGCGACCGCTGCTTCTGTTGCAACAGCTGCTGCTGCCGCTGCCGCATAGGGCTTGAGCAGTAAATCCTCCTCCGACTGGCTGAGCACAGAGTTCTTGACCAGCACTGCGAGCAGATCAGTGCTGCCCAGATCGAGCATAATGCGCTCCTGGTGACGCGAGAGCAACAAGCGCACTTCTTCCTCTTCTTCGCGCGTCATTTTGACGTTTGTATTTGATTCGCTTTTTGTTGTTGTTTAAAATGCACTTTTGATTTAATAGCACTTTTGCTACACATGCACACACACTTGTTGTTGTATTAGTTGTTGTTGTTTGCACAGATTCGATTTGTGATTATTTAAATTTATAATTTATTGTATTTGTTGTTGTTGTTATTACTCGAAACACAAAAAACACAAACGCGCGCCATTTGTTGGCGTTTGACGCCGTTTAATTCGTTGCTCCGCTCGCACAACGTTCGTTCAACAAAGTCAGAAAGTAACTGAAAAACCGGCTCGGCTTAAAACAGCGACGCAGTGTCTCACACACACCAAACTGAGAGAGCACAGACCCAACTGAGAGAGTAAAACGCCCTCACAATAAGGAGAGCGCAACGCACAGTGGCATGTTGTATGTGTTTTGATGTTGAATTTAACCCTTTGCTTACATCAGTCTGTTAGATAGCGATCGTATGTTTTGATATCAAAATAATACGATTGAATTATTTGTTTTTGCTATTATTATCTATTTACAGTTCTAATTTGCGCATAATTCGAACTTTTTTTTAATTAATATTAATGATTTTATGAAAACCATCTCAAATTGAATGTTGTAATGAGCCAATGTCCTGGTCATGTTTAAATAAATACACATGTATGTTATTATATGCGAAGATAATAAGTTTCGAGCGGCTACTGCAGTATTATTTATATAGCAGTCATCGCCAATTCTTAAACCAATTTTCTGAAATGAATAACCAATGACTGTATTGAAAAATAATCAGTTCTTTTAACTTGAGAAGGTTGTAAAAGTAGTATTCGAATATATGTATCAGTTATGCTTAGTTTTATAAAATTACTATACAATATGTTTTGTCTGACAATATTGTAAATGTGAACCACTGTTCTGCACTAGTAAATGTGGTTGTTTCTCTGCCCTGCTGCAGCTGCAATTGCAAACGATAACAGTGGATTTTTGTTGTGATGTGTTTGTGATGTGTCTGTGTGTTTACTTGTGTGCGCAAGCAGAAAACAAAGTCTAAGAAAACATAATTGCATTTGCTTTTGCGTCTCTCTCTCACTCTTTGTCTTTGAGAAAAACAAAGAAATTGCTTTTGCGCTGTTATATTACATGACTTTGAATATCGTAATGTAAAACTGATCAAAGTTAACAGTTCTTAACAGAGGCAATGTTTTGATCGGTTTTGTGAATTTTATGGTTTATCAGTTAAACTTTTAAACTTTAATTGAAATAAATGAACAGAAATTTCATGTTCTAATTTTGGTTTTTGTTAATAAATTTAATTTCACCTCCCTTGTGGGGAAACTTAGCCTTGAATTCTACTTTTCAACTAATTTTAAGTTCATTGAGTTCAGTTAGCCAATCATATTCTAGTATATTTATTATTATCAGGCCTGAATTGTAAGCATCCAGTTAATTACAGGCCACACACAAAACACATGCTTAACGATTTATCTCAAGTGGTTGGTATATCCTATTGAAAGATACATACTACTTTTATATAAAGGAGTACTAGATAGCAATTGTAGTCGCTTTTGAGGAACAGCCAAAGGGCTCTAATTACACGTATGTATTTGAGTTCGTTTGTGGTCTGATTAGGGCCTTTTCCAGTCACCATATTATAGAATTGTAACAGATGTTGGACCAGCCGCTTCGTAAACGGATAAGGATAATTATAGGAAGCATGTGATTGAACTGAGAAAAAGAAACTGATACTACTGTTCTGCAAATTCCTCATTTCTTTTTTATGCAATTTTAAATACGCAGAATTTAGAAGTTTTAAAAAATATAATAAATTATATAAAAATTTTAGAGATAAAGAAGCCCGCTATGACTTAAGGTTTAAAAAGATCGAGTGTATATTGTACTTTTCATATATGTTATAACAGAAAAAGGACACGTCCATGTCTATTGAACTAATAAACTGCATTTGGCACGTTTTAGACGCATCTTATCGTTGTTTTGTTTTCTCTATCTCTTTATATGGAAATGCTGTCTACCTGTTATCGGAAAACTTAAAAGAAAACCTTTAGTATTGACGTTGATACCATGACCAAGACTAAGTAGGTTTAAATTTAGCTAAATTTGAAATATTTGAAATTTTTTGGAAATATCAAACGACAATCAACAAATTAGCAGGTTGCCACCCACAACAACGCAATAAATATTTCTATTAAGATGCATAAATTGAATACAATAATTGACTAGCCTATGTGCACAAGCAATGTGATCATGTTGATGTTGTAATACCAGAATATAAATACTTGTAATATGCCGCCCCCTTTTGCAATAGACCTCGCACCAAACAACAACTAGTTGGATAACTTCATAATTTATGCGAGTATGCGGTCTCTGTTCATAGTGTCGCCCATAATTCTAGGCGGTAAATTGCTAAACTTCCACACACTCCCGCAAATATGTCAGTCAAATCAAGTGCCAGACAATGTGCAATGCATTTTCCAAGACTCTTCAATCGGAGCAGCATTCAAATAGGATTGCAAAGTGTGGGTAGGTGCTATATGGACAGGCACACCATCTAAATTACAGTCAATTTGTATTTTTACACAGATGCTGTTGGTAGTTTTTGTAATTTTATTGTCGCTTTGTTGACCCACAACTTCTACAAAGTCAATTCCGAAATGAACGAAATTTGATTAGAGTTTTCTTAACGCTAAATTTTCAAACTTCAAATATCTAAAAGATTCTCTCTACAAAATATATGGTTCTATCCGTTATCATTAATCAAATTTGGGTAAACAAGATAAAACGTTATTAAAACCTTAATTAGCAAGTTTGGTTAAAATATTTGAAATAAAATTTTAGTTTCCGAACGTTTTTTAAAGAAATATTAATGATTTTTTTAAAAATATCTCAAATCAAATAAATAATCAAGTCAAATTTATTGTCAGGTCTAATTAAATATGCCTAAATGTTCTTTAAAAATTTATTTTTGAATATGAAATCGGTTTTCTTTTTTTATACTCTTTTTTTAATATTTTTGAAAAAAAGAAGAAAAAAGAGTATATGTATTGGGTTTGTGAAATGTCCGTCTGTCCTTCCGTATGAACGTAGTTTTTTCCACAGTTTTGAAGCTAGAGCAACCAAACTTTGTTATTCATGTTGATAATTATCATAGGCAAAAAAACTTAAAATTGTACCAAATTTGAATTTCTAATATTCTAATTTGCAAAATTTCTAATTTCTAAGCTACAACTGTATAGTCAAGCTACATTCTTATTCATATTTCCAATAACAAATGTATATGGAGCCACTGAATTCAGTTGTAGTAATCTTTTCTTTGCCAGTTTGCCCCCAAACAGTTCAATTCCTTCTGCACGAATCCTCATTCCAATTTACTCAGATCAAGGATTACATTTGCTAATACAAATCGTTCCATTAATGGCCGACTCAAAAATCAAACATGAGGGAGAAGTGTTATCAATTGTGCCACATGGTTTCTTTTTCGATGCCTGTTTTATATTGCTCGTCACGTCTCTGCAGCTTCCTCTGCAATTAAGAGATTTGGTCAATGGGCTTAAAGCTCTGCTTACATTTGGACTAAACTCTCGACTGCTGTCTGCTGCATTTCCTCTTTTCCTGGTTCGTTAGCCTGTCCAACCACCAGAGAGGGTGTTTTGGTCATCCATCAATGTTGTTGGCTTACCCTCAAGTGAGTGTTGTGTCTGTCTCACTTTTTGCAGGTGAAGTTGTTCGATAATCATCTGGGGAGTTGAGGCATCTTATTATTCGGTAGTCAATTTCGAGATTGACGCTGCACGTGGTTATTCTCGCTGGATCTCCTTGAGTTACCGCACAATTTTTATTATTTCGTAATTACTTATTACGCGTGAATTGCTTATCTGCAGTATAAAAACTGCCAGCTGCCGAGCTGTTAACGTGTATTATCTTGACTAAAAGAAAACTCATAAAATTTAAGCAACAGCTGATTCTAGTCATAATGCTCTTAAAGGTGGTAATTGGTTTTAATTATTATGCCTTATCAGCTATTAAACGCTTAAAGAAAATTTATCCGATTTCTTAGGAATGAAATTTCCCTTAATGAAAATTAATAAGCACAAGTTTTTGATTTTGAAATGATGTTGTTAAGAATTTGAATTCAATTTCTTTTTTTATCCATTGTAAAAACTTTTTTATTTTCCTTCTTTTTTTTTAAAGTTTTAAGAAGCTCCCTAACGAATTTAACATGTACATATGTATGTAATACATATGTGTCTATATTGTTGTTGTTAGAGTTGGGCATTCTAATACCTTTTGTGAATATACCTCAGTGATACCTTGCCCGATAAAAGAACTAGTCTTCTTTTCGTTTTTCTCCGGATAAAAGACTTAATCGTTCCGTTGGTTCCTTTCCAGATAAAAGATCTATTTTTTCCTTTATTTCCATTCTGGATAAAAAACCAATAAATTTTTGAATTCTTTTCCGAATAGAAAACACGAGTCTTTCTTTTAGTTCATTCTGGATTAAAGAACTAATCTCTTCTTTAGTTCCTTTTGGGACAAAGGAACTAATAGTTTCTTTTGTGATTTTCTGTATGAATGAACGAATCTTTCCTAAAGTTCCATTCCGGATAAAAGAGTTAATCGTGTCTTTAGTTCCTTTGCGGATAAAAGATCTAAACGTTCCTAGCGTTACTTACCGGGTAAATGAACTAATCGTTGCTCTAGTTTCTAGATAAAATAACTAATCATTTCTTTAGTTTTGTTCGTGATACAGGAACTAATCTTTATAAGGTTATTTAGTTTAATTGCATTTGCGAATTGTTCAATGAACGAAAACTGAACAGAAAAAAAGGAACTATGCGAACTATACGCGAACTTTAATCGAAGATGCAGTTCAATAGTTCAACTGAAAGACCCGCTCCTTCGAACTTGTTCAGATCGGATCGTGCCAACTCTAGTCCAAAGTTACAGTTATAAAAGCGCATTGATCAATACTAGAACAAATACAGATATGCTAAAGTCTCCACAATTCGCACACACACAGAAACATGAATGGAGGAGACGTTGAATTGATAATGCAGATGAGCAAAAGGAATGCCAAACTCATTTTCGTCATAGCGATGGCGACATTCAGAAGTGATTTTAACAGCGTGCCGAACACTTGCAACGACCGCCTAACGGCACTTAGAAAAAAATTGACCACGTGTTTCCAGCAGTGGCGCCAGCAACTGCTTAAACATCATAATCAACATCATAATCAGAAAGAACGTGGCAGTAGCCAGTTCTATAACATCTTTCTGCACGCGGACTATTCTATTTTTGGACAGAAAGCAACCTATTTGCGCAAGTTCAAAAAGATTTTCAAAGCACGCCAGAAGTCGACGGCAGCACAGTCTCAACCAGCTTTTGAGAACAGATTCAGCCAGGAGGAACAGGAGCAGCAGCTGCAAATTGTGGCCACGCTCTTTTCATCGACATTGATATCAGCACATAGCTCCAATCATTCAATCAGCTCCAGCATGACCATCATGGAGAACACATATATAGGGGTGCGCGATGAGTACCCCGATATTGATGCGGAAATACGCGCCATACTGCTGGCTAATGCCCAAGAGGGAATTACGATATCGCGAATCAAAAGTAAGTGCAAAATCTGTACAGTTAATCTTAACTTAAGATTTTTCACATGCAATCTTACAGTGATAAAAGTTTTTCTAACATGTGCGTAATTTTATAGTTGTTTAATTTTGAAAAAGTACCAAATCGCCTGATAAAATTATTGAAAGTTTAAAATTATTAAGAAAAGTCTCCTAAATAATCTTCAAGTCAAAACCAAAAAGGATGTTTTTCTCACCTCTTCTATGTGTTAATAACTTGCATAAAAAAACCTCATAAATAAAATTATTTTTGTAATTACACACAACGTTTGTCATATACATTTATATAATCGAATATTCTTACTTATTATTCATAATTCAAGAGGAATATCGAAATTTGACGGGCACTGTATTCCCAATACACGACAACATCACAGATTTTCTACTAACCATACCGCGTGTGACAGCCGAGTGCCTCGATTCTGGCAAGCGTCTCTTTAACATCAATCCACAAGAAGAAACCCGTCATCTGCATGAGATGATACTGGAGCAGCGGCAGCGTGACACTGGTAACAATAACAACAACAACAACAACATTGTATCCTCACAGGAACCACCACGCTTATGGCGCTCACAATACAAGCGTCGAGCTCCACAAAGCTTTAACTACCATCTAAACGGTATTGAGAAGCCGCTACCAGTCAAGATGACGTCTGTGCAGCACCTGGCCACGGCTGCCCTGGCGCCCATCTGTAGTTATCAGGACAATTGGAAGCATCTGTAAGTAAATGCCTTGTTTTGAAGCTCTTGATCATAATCATAATTATAATAATAATAATTATACCTTAATATATAACTTGGCATTAATGAAAAGATCACTTGAATTCCGTTTGAATGATGTAAAACTTTATATTAAGTATCCATTGAAGTTTTAGAACTTTTGTGAAGAGGTCCTTTTTGACTTTTTTCTGAGGGTTAAGCAAAAGATGATTTGATGCAAATAGTTTCTCCAAATCAATTTCTCAGAAATCTCTTTGCTTATATTTTCGATGATTTTTTTAAAATTGTTAAAAATAACTATTTTAGCCACTTTTTCCTCCATTTTATAAACAATTTTTCTGAGATACATTTTACTGAAATTATTCCATACAAACAATTTTCTTAAAAAAGTTCTGCACATAAAAAAAAAAAAAATGTAACCAACTATCAAGAACGTTAGAGACGGAAAAAGTGATTTTTTTTTTCAAAAATCTCTTCTCTTAAATTTTTGAAAATTTCTAAAAACGACTCTTAGTTACTTTTTCTTTCTTTTCATATCGAATTTTTCTGAAATAAGTCCACACCAAAGTTTTTTTTTTAAAAAGTTCTGCTCTTAAAAAAAATCAGAAAAAAAATAAAAACTAACTATCAAAAACGTTAGAAACGGAATAAGTGTTACATTTATCAACATTAAATGATGCCCAAATCCATAGTAATATTTCAATTCAATCACTCAATTGAAAGTCTTTTACTATACTAATCGATGCACACACTTACAGCAACAATCAGTATAAGCTACAACAGCCCACAGATCCGAACAGCAACAACAACAACTACTCCGTTGGTTCGCAGCCAGCACGCTTACAGGTGCCACCAACAGCAGAGCATCAACAGCATCCTCAACAGCTCGAGGAGTATACACACAAGCGACGTTATAACTTTACACCTACACCAACGACGTTGTCATGTCCCTCGCAACATGATTCCCTGTTTACCATTAACTCGGACTATGATGCATATCTATTGGATTTTCCGCTGCTGGGCGATGACTTCTTTTTATACTTGGCGCGCATGGAGCTGAAATGCCGTTTCAAGAAGTGTAAGTAGGAAAGTTGGTAATAAAATTATTTGATGCTTAGCTTTTAACTTGCCATAGATGAGAAGGTGTTGCAGTCTGGTCTTTGTATTTCTGGACAAACCATAAATGCAGCACGGCTGCGTCTGCGCCACGTGGAACTACCGGAGATGTCACAAATCATTGTTAACATCGGCTCGGTAGATATAATGCGTGGCAAGCCGTTGGTCCAAATCGAACACGATTTCCGTCAGCTAATCAAGGAAATGCATAACCGTAGATTTGTACCCGTGCTGACCACATTGGCACCGCTAGCCAACTATCGCCACGATAAGCAGACATGCGATAAGGTGTTGCGTTTCAACAAGTTCATACGCACCGAGGGACGACACCTGACGGTTATTGATATACACACGTGTCTGATCAACGAAAGTGGCGTTGTGCGTTTCGACTGTTTTCAGAAGTGAGTAGATCATCTATATGTATATATATCTGTAAATATATTTCAATTCTTAATACAAACTTGCAGCGGGCCACGTAGCGTGTCCGGTTCGGTAGAGCCATATGTATTCTGGAACAAAATCGGACGGCAGCGTGTGCTGCAAATGATTGAACAAAATTTGGAGTATTAGAGCTTAGCTGAGCTGGAGCATAGGAAGCGTCGGTCTGGCACCGAGCAATCAAACAGATTGTACAATTTTTAAAAAAAATATTCAAATGACGCCACGCTGTTTTTAAACGAAATTTCATTTCAAATGTTACTTTTTAATGTGTTTTATGTGCGTATCGTTTTGTATTAGTCCCTATTTGTCTGTAATTTGTAATTATATGTGATAATTGTGTTATATCTATTTGTTTTTTGTATGTTATTTGCGTTCTTTACTATCTATATTTTGCTTGAAACTTTTTTGTTATGTCTCGAATTTTGCTTCATTGTTTTTGTTGCTATCCCAAAAACTCTGTCGAAAATTCGAATCATAACGAATGTAAGTTTCAAGCACTTTCGAATCTTTTTCCTAACATTTCTCATTGCGATTTCTGCACAGAGCTCAATGATAAATGCATTCACAGCCAAAACATTGCAATGTTATTAACTGTTTTTCAATTTCTGTTCTTCTGGCCAACTTTGCCCATGCTCATGTATAAAAACTGACCAACTCTGTGCACAGTATATATATACATTTGAGACATGTGCGATTTTTGGTGCCATGAAAATGCATTTGTTTCACTTAAAGCTTGTCTTGCACAAAATCAATGCCGCGGCTGATTTAATATGATTTGTGTTTAAGCATATTTAAGTGAATCATTTGCACAATTTTCGTGTTTCCGTCTTAAAAGTTTATAAACAATTTACACTGTACATTTAACATGCTATTCAAAGTGCGCGCTAGGTCAGCGTGTTATTTTACAGTGTATTTAGCTAAAAATTGTATATTTAAATTATTGCCTTTGTATTAATATAAGGCAGGCTAATTTCCGCAATGAAACTTATACTTATAAACTTATTTATTTTCTCGTATGTATGTTATATGTTTGTGTTGATGTAAACTTTTTTTTTTTTGAATGTCCAACCATAACAAGCAATGTAAAATCCAAAAAAAAAATTAAAAATATATATAAAATAAGAAACAAATTTTGTGTTTTAAAGAAAGTAAACAGTTCGCGTCTTTTAGAAGGTATTGTAATTGTTTTGAATGTGTTCCCATTTCCGATCAGTTTTTATTTCGAATCGTGTTAAGCTCGGGTTATAGCATTTCAAATTAGAAGATGCTTATATATTTTCAATCCAGACGTTAAGCTGAGCTTATGCAACCATATACAGCTGTCTGATTCTAAGCAAACTATCAGTTTATGAGCATCTTTCAATAGAGACGGGATTAGAAAGCAACTAAACTTTATTATTCTTTATTTAGCATGGCCACTAAATGTAAACGTTGGAAAAATCATAATATTCGCAAATGTTTGTTTCGCTATTAACACCTGATCAGCTTTCAGATATCATTTTTGTCTGATAAAGATAAATATTATACCATAATTCAATGCAAATTAAGGAACCAATAATACGATCAATTTTGTCCGATCTTCAGAAAAACATATACGCTGAAAAGCTTATGTGTTCCTTGCACTTGATTAATAGTTTATTGAATTATACAGTTTTCGATCGAAAACTAAAATATATACTTTAAGAAGACATCGCTCCGCTATAATCTCAAGTAAGGAAAGTATTTTTTAACAAAATATTTATTTCAAGTACAAAATGTGATAATTAAAAAACAATCCTGTTGTTTAATAAAAAGTAAATGGAAAACTCGTTTAGGAGAACAACTGTCCTTCATCTAAAACATTCAAAGGATTCAGTATAGCTTAACAAATATTTTGACAAAAAAAATTTACAAATTAGTTGGATATCAATTAGTTTAGTTTGTTAATCTATATCCAAATTTGCGGTTACAAAAACGGTGGAGTGACTCGAATAAAAGCAAAAATAAATAATAAAGCCAGTTTTTTTAAACCACCGAAACAAAGTTAATCCTGCTCGCAATTGGTCAACATCGCATATTTCGAAAACCTGTAGAACAGCGAGTCGATCTGATGTTCTTTATACATATGAAAATGTAATTCGCGATCGGAGCTGGAACGCCAGCCACATTGCTCACATAGGGCTGGATCGATCACCTCCTTGTGCACATCCACTAAATGTCGACGAAACTCGGAGTAAGATTGAATATTAATAGGAGTTTCGTTCGTACCGCAAATAATGCACAGCCAGGGGCCTGAAGAAAAAATATATGTATATTATAACAAGTCCTGAATTTAGTCATATTTCGTACCCAAGGTATTCTCCGCTCCAAGCGCTGTAAGTGCATGCAGCGCCTTGCGACCGATACGTCGCGGCTGCAGAGTTGTGGAACTCAGACTTGAAGAGCTTGCAGTTTGTACAGGCTTCATACTTTCTGGTAGTGAATCACTATCAGATAATGAACTTAAGGTAGTATATTTTTGCAGCTTTTTCTTATATGCCGCTATGATCTCGTCGCGCTTTTCGATGCCATCCAAAAGCATGTCGTTGATCGCACTTAGTGCATTCACATTTGCCACACGCTCCTCAAGTTCATCTTGCAGCTGAAAAGTGTTCAATTAGAAACTGCTAGAAATGTTTTATTTAATCGTTACCTTTTCTAGTTGCACTGTTAACTTTAAACTCTCTTGGATTTGCTTGTCTTTCATATCATTGAGCGATTCTTCCAGCGTAGCCTTTTCCGCTTGCAGCTTTCGGTTTTCTGCCTGCAGATCTGCCTCTTTCTGCATAACAGTTATCAGCTCACTTTTTAATGTCTCTTTAGCTTGCATCAAGCTATTGGTAAAGCCACTCATCTTATTCTTCACCGCGAAGAGTTCATGACGTAGCTGTTGGTTTAGCAGCTTCTCGGCTTTCAAATTACCGACGAGCATCGCGTGCTCCATTGGGTGTATATTTCGCTGGTACAAGTCAAACCCATATCCATAGGCGCCAACATATGAATATGTCGAGGGAATGTATTGAACACACATTCGAGACTCTGGATTCTGTTGTTTTGGCCATTGTTTACTTATTTCATTATTCATTTTGGCTTAAGTTGCTATATTTAAACGAGAAGCTTATTGTGATCTGAAAGTGATCTTATTAATTTTGTTTTTAAATTGTACACGCACTGTACCTGGGTTATGAACATGGAAATTGCCACAAAAGATATTTGATGAGTTCCTGTTATTTTTTTTAAGATTTACGTTGATTTCTTTAAAGTTTGTAATTATTTGATATTGTTATTTAACATTTCATAAATAACAAAAAAAAACAAATGTCCGCTTAATTTCAAGCACTTACAGCGAATTGTATTTTAATAAGAAGAAGATGGCAGTGCTGGACAACGCATATTTGCTGTTGCACTGTTGCTTCCGTGGTAGTGTTGGGTAAACAATGCTCACTTAGGTCAACATGTTCACTTGTTCTTTTTTGTTCGAGGATAGTCAACTCACACTTGTTCACACCCTAACAATTTTACAACAACTGAACAATTAGGGAACAATTTAAATATCGGTAATAATGTAAAATCGAGAGACACGTATGTAAACGATATCAATGCTGAAAAATAAACAAATAATAATTTAAATATCAACAGCTTTAATGACGAATTAGTGAAAATTAAAACCAGTGAAATATTTAATTTGAAGAATTTCAAGTTTGATGTGCTGAACAATAAATATCTCAAATAAATATATTAGGTCAATCCTAATCCAATCGATTCCAAAATATGCAATCGAATTGATATATTAAATAAACCTGGATGCTTAGTACATCAAAATAATTTGAAATCATTAAATAATATTATAAAAATATTTAATTTTCAATTCACATCCAAATCATTTGGATTTATGGTCTGTTTCAGTTCAACTAAAGAATTCCAAACATCCAATTACCCAGAACATTACCACCAAAATCACGGGATCACAATAAAATACTTGTTTTATTGATAATATTTGTGACTGGTGGTTATTTAAAAGTAATTTAAAAGTCTTTTGTGCTTGTGGACTAGGAATAATTTATAATAATAATATTTCTCAGCATGAAAACATGAAAACTAGTTTTTAAAATTGATTTAAATAACATTTGCTTGCGCTTTAATGTCGATTATCGATTATACGGAGCCCAGTATCGACTACAGCAGCCTATCGACAAGACCGCAAAATCAGCTGTTTGAAAGACTAGTGTGTGACCGCATAAAAATACTAAACATAAAAATCGATAACATTTTTGACAATTTTATTTCAGAAGGCAACCGAAGTGAGTAGCACTGTATTTGTGTTAAAATAAGTACTAACAAATTCAGATTAAACTGATACATTTTAGTTCAAAATGGCTTCTCTTTTGGCACGGGCAGGCGGTACACTCATCGAATCAGTTAAACCAAAGACAGTTACAAAGGTGAGTGCCCAGCAACGTTTTCAAATTCACAAATTTTCGTCGCACTTTTTACATAATTGCAAAGCAAGCTGCAAAGGCAACAACAAAACAAGGTGAACACTTTATACGTTCGCGCTCTCCCAAGGGAGAGGGAGAGAGTGACAGCCACCTGACTGGCGGTCTTTTCGATCAATTTGTTTTTTTCATACGTATGTGTGCATGTGCGTGTGTGTGACGCAACCTACGTCTGTGTGAGATAAAATTGAGACCTTGAACACGAAAAATGCGACAATATGCGTTTTCCTTTATCAATGACAGCAATGACAACTGTTGCTGTTATTTCCGTCGCCGAGCCCACTAATTAAAAACTTAATCTATGCGGATTAGATTTGATTACCATCATGCTAAGACGTTATACGTTGCGTCGCACTTAACCCATATTTCAAGTGCAAATCTGCTTCTTTTTTTGTTTGTTATGACCCACAAGCCTACATATTGTACGTTCGTATGTTATGCGTCATTGTGTAAACCCGTTTTTGTTTCATTGTCTTATTTGCATTTTCATTCAATCACACTCGTGACTTTTTGCTTATTTAACAGTTTATTGTTTTTTGCTCACAGATCCTTGCCTACGCCCCTATTGGCCTGCAAACATTAAGAAACCTTAACGTGCAGGAACATGTCTCTTACACGCTGCTTAACGAAAGCAAAATCCCAACGCCTCGGTAAGTACAAAATAACCAGTCCAAAGTTCACCAAAGTTATTTCTACGCTTTTCATAGACTTTGGATTTAGTCCTCTTATTATTTAATAAACAAAGTAAATACAGCAATATTCGGAATGGCGAAGATTCAATACCCTTCGTTAAGTTCTCGCTGGTAGGAGATAGGTGTAGCCGAGCAGCCAACTCCTCTGCACCTCCCAACAAAGAAGAACTTAACGAAAAAAGTCAAGAAGAAAACTTCATCAAATCAGTTCGATCGTATTTCGCGTTTAGATGATGACGATTATCTCATAATGATTTCCGTTGTCTGCTCCGCTGTACCTTTTTCATAAAAGTCCCAACTTAACGGGGAAAAAAAAACGTCATGACGTTAAGTCATCGTGTAAATGGGCCTAAGAAATGCCTCTACTTGTTGAATCTTATGGATATCACTATAGCGACTTAAAAATGTTTCTTTCATTACGTTTCACGTTTGTTGTGACAAAGTAATAATATCCTCTGCAAGCGTATATGATTTGCAATCATTTGTTTGATGCAAGTTCGAGTAAACAAACAGAGCGACAGCTGATTGATAATGCTGATAAGCATCAGTACGTAAATTATAATTACATATATGGTGCTTATGGCAAAGATCAGTGACAGTTATAGAGCCCGTAACAGATTAATTTTTAGTTATCAATTTTTAAAGACGATTGAAATATAGCTAACAATTTATAATACAAATTATATATAATTCAATTGTTATTATATAACTGATTGAAATTTGCGTAAACATTTAATTCGGTTGATTGATTGAGTGGAAATTAGCAACAAACTTGGCAATCTACAAATACCAACACAATTACCATGATTTAACTTATGTTTGCAGTTTTGCCGTAGCCAAGAACGGAAAGGAGGCCAATGACATTGCGCAAAATCTAAAGACAGATAATCTTGTGCTTAAGGCGCAGGTTCTTGCCGGTGGTCGTGGCAAGGGTACATTCAAGAATGGTCTGAAAGGCGGTGTTCGCGTTGTGTTTAAGTAAGTGTTCTTGGATTAAATTGACATATAGTTTGATAGTTGATAATGTCTGTTGTAATTAACATAGTCCCGAGTCTGCAGAGCAGTTTGCCTCCAAGATGATCGATCAGCTGCTGGTTACAAAACAAACTGGTGCAGCAGGACGCATCTGCAAGAAGGTAATGGTTGCCGAGCGAAAGTTCCCCCGCCGTGAATTCTACTTTGCCGTCATGATGGAACGTGCCTTTAACGTAAGTGCGAAAGCATTTAACAAGCTGCTAATGGAATAAGTTAAATCTCTGTGTCTTTATTTATCAGGGTCCAGTTCTTATCGCATCCAAGGAGGGTGGCGTTGACATTGAAGAAGTTGCTGCCGAAAATCCCGATGCTATTATTTACGAGCCAATCGATATTGCAAAGGGCCTCACCAAGGAGCAGGCCTGCAGAATTATTGAGAAGGTCGGACTGGGCGACTCGGCCGACGAGCATATTGAAATGCTGCTCAACATGTACAAGCTGTTTGTACAGAAGGATGCTCTCTTGGTTGAGATCAATCCCTATGCTGAAGATGCCATGACCGGCTGTAAGTTGGTTTTTCTACCTAGCGATTTGTCTTCCAACTAACATTTTAACTCTCGATCATCTCTTCTAATCAACTAACTTATTTCTCATGTATATCAAAACCCATTAATTTCATTCGTGTCGTATCATATAAATGCTGCATGCAAACGATTTTGGTCTTACAGGCTGTAAGTACTGCTATATATATATATACATTTGTATATGACTCAATGATTTGTTTTCTTGTATTAATCAATTAATCATCTATTATGATGTTATAGTTAATTTAAAACTAATATGTTTATTTATGCCTTCTATTGTCAATTGAAGTCTTTGCTCTGGATGCCAAACTGCGTTTCGATGACAATGCCGAGTTCCGTCAAAAGGAGTTGTTCAGCATGCGCGACTGGACCCAGGAGGATCCCAAGGAGGTTGAAGCTGCCAAATACAATCTGAATTACATTGCGCTGGATGGTACCATCGGTTGTATGGTGAACGGTGCTGGCTTGGCCATGGCCACCATGGATATAATTAAGCTCTACGGCGGTGAGCCTGCCAATTTCCTTGATGTTGGTGGTGGTGCCACCGCGGAGGCGGTCAAGGCGGCATTTAAGATTATTACTTCGGACAAGAAAGTAATGTGCTTATTGGTCAACATTTTCGGCGGCATTATGCGTTGTGATGTCATTGCGGAGGGCATCATTGCGGCAGCCAAGGATCTGAACTTGAATTTGCCCATCGTTGTGCGTTTGCAGGTCTGTCTTTACATTTAGAATGGGCGTGTTTCAGTTGCTTTGATATGTCTTTGATTTCCAGGGCACCAAAGTAAAGGAGGCTCGCGAACTGATACGTTCATCTGGCTTGAAGATCTTGGCACGCGATGATTTGGACAAGGCTGCCGATATGGCTGTTCACTTGGCGCAAATTGTGAAGCTGGCGCGTGAAATGAACATGGATGTCAACTTTGAAATTCCTGATGCACAGAAGTAGAGATCAATCCAACAACAAAACGGCTAAGTCAACTATAGCGCCCACGTAGAACACAAACAACAACAATACAAAACATTTACACATTTACTCAACAAATTAGATACAATTTACATAAACTAAACTACTACTCATCGCTTCGTAGTTAGAAATATTCGTTATCGATTGATCGAATTAAAAGAATTGAACAATTTTGCAAAAATTTGATGACCTTTAAGGATGATGTTCAACTTTAAACTCGCCATTATTGTCTATTTTGAACAAACATACTTATAATAATATAATTTCGAATAATACTAAGAGTTGGGAGTTCTTTTGCACCCGTAAAAAAACATTGTAAGCGTAAAAACAAATGTATTGTTATTTGCACGAAACTTTTAAATAATATCAGAAACCTACAACTACAACTGGCCTAATGTCAACGTGATTTTTGCAAAACTCATTTAATTTATTGAACTGCAGACTGCTTCAAAAGTAGTAAGATGTGTATTATGCAATATAAATTAGTTTGCTTTAAATTAAAATTGAATACTATTACAAAACTGCTTCATACCTTATTTTGCTTTATGATTTTGTTTGAAAAGACATTTTTAATTCATTCGCTTGACATTTTATGATACTGAATTCAAAATACAATACATGCAAATGCAATCTCAAATTGAAAACTTTACATAAAACTTAAATATTTACCTAAAACAATTTAGAACTTTGCAATCGGATGCTTCCGACTGTGGTATATGCTGCCATTCTCTTCAAGTAGTGGGAATAAGCGGGGCATACTTTTTTTTTTTATCTCATTTGTGTTATATCCTTTCAGAGGGTTATAATTATCTATTCTTCGTTGTATATGCACTCATTGGTTTAATGGAAAGTTTTTGTTTTTGAAGGGCTCTTATGGTTTTCGAAAAGTTTTCATCCGTTAGTTGGCGCAACTTCAACAGTATATTGTTTCTATTACAGCTATTAGATATAATAGTCCGATTCGATTAAACTATGGTCAATTTCAATATAGATTAACTTCTATACCAAAATACCTTTCCAATTTAGAAAAACAGAGTATAACAATCAGTGTAACCGTCAGCTGAAGCGCTTTTCTTTGGTGCGGTTCCGCAGAACATGTGAAATGCAAGCAGTGCACTGCTTGACGCGTATATGAGTATTTGCCTGTGATAACTAAT